>SSNS01000255.1:165627-400965 GCA_006937985.1 Aphyosemion australe
GTATTTCTGCTAGTAAAAATAGCTGTTGATATATTTAGTTTGAATTGTGACTAGAAAGAATATGACCTGGACTAGGATTAATTATATTGTTTCTATGTAAAATAGGAATTACTAGCTTTTGATTAAATGATAAAATGGCTTGCCACGTGAACTCGGGTCTGCTTTCTCAGCCAAACACGGTCCATGCTTCTGCTCACAAATAGATGCCATGAACGACAAGGTGCTTCATTAAATTACTGGTATTTACATGTTTAGTGACAAACCTGAACACAGTTAGCTCTGCTGCTGTTTACTTTCCCAGATGCAGTCAAAACTTTGATTTTTTTCGGTATTTTATTAGTTCGTGAACTCGGAGGTGTTTTGTAAACAAAGTTTGTGAATGATGCAGCCGACGTCTGACGTAGGCTAGCTACAGCAGGAGGAACGGGGCTTTGCGGTTCATAACAGACTTTTTAGCACCGAAAAAGATATTTCTTACCGTTTTTTTTTTTGTTCCCTGCTCTACTCCAGTCTTGGTTTCATAACTAATTATCACAGAAGGACCCGCTGGATCCCATACCCAAAGCAGCGCTCTCACACACGAGGCTACTAGCATAAAAGTCTCATCGGTAAAGTAGGTCTGCTTCATAGCGAAGCCAGCGTACACCGCCGGTCCAGCGGCTGGTCTCTATAGTAGGAGGAGCCTGCTGCTAACAGACCGGTGTGACAGAAAGGAGCGGACCCTCTGAGAGCAGCCGCAGCCGTGTTTACTAAAAGCGAAATAATCGCTCTCTAGTTTTTAACGTTAACAAAAATAACAAATTGAGTTTTTTCATCAAACTAACTTGGGTGATCTTATAAACAAAACCGTGCAGTTTGTTTTTCAAGCATTTTCCAGGACTCAATACAGAAATCAAGCACTTTCCATAACTTGAAAACACGTTATTGAAATTCAAGCATTTTCAAGGATTTCAAGCACCCGTACGAACCCTGTATAAAGAAAGTGTGAGAAATTATAGACAACTTGACAAAGCAAGTTCACTGAGGAAGCAATTTTTACTTGCATTTTTAAAAAGTGATTAGTCACTCAGTTTCACATGCTTGCTGAACATGAAAACCTTTTTTTCCCTTATTTCCTGCATTAGCTAGCATTAGAAAACAGATGGGGAAACAATCGGGTCAAAAGCCACTCAGATGCACGTCCCATTGTAAATTATACATTTGTAAATTAGCATTTCACCCATCTTGGCTCACAAGTGTGGAAGTCTGTGTTGATTTAGTGTCCAGGAGAGAGCAGAGCATGTCTTGGCTAGCAGAAGCTAACTGTTAGCATTAGCAACTCCACAGCATGGCAGAACTCCTTGAGGCTTGTGGTATTTGTGGACATAAAACATCAGCGTTGCAGAGCCAATGGAGTCAGTGGTAGAGTCATGTTGCTGTTAGCCAATCAGAGGCGAGATGTCCAGATATCATGAATACTGAAGACTCTAAAGGCTACTTCACACTGAAAGCATCAGTGGCGCGGAACGGCAGCGGAACGTCACCGCTTCAAATAGAATCCATTAAAGTCTATGGGGGTGTCACAAACCAGCCGCGACGCGGCAATTTCCAGACGCGTCCCAGAAGCGGAACGCCGCGCTGCTAAAGATAGGATCGGGTTCTATTTTTGCCGCGTGCCGCTTCTGGGATGCGTCAATTTCTGCAGTTAACATAGAGCCAGACAGGAAATCACACTCGGTTTCAGTGTAAAATGCCTGGTAATTTTCAAAATAAAAGTCTGTTACAGCGATGCGATTTCATATCTATGTAGATTACGTCTATACGTGTGACCTCACGGCTTATTTACTACCGCATCGTTCGAGAAGTGCAGCGGTGTGTTTTTCATGGCTTTAATCCTGGCAGTGGTGAGTAAAAACATTATATATGACATCAAACAGTGATATCAAACGTCATTTCCTTCTTTTTGGTTTAATGGCGGATGGCATATACAAACCGTGACCTTTGAAGTCTCGAGGGATCTTGTGATCTTGCGAGTCGAGCGGCGGTGAATTCGCTTCGTTGCTGACTCTCCAGTTGTGCACTGGAGTGCCGCGATTGTCGTGAGTAACCCGTTCCGCTGTCGTTCCGTGCCACTGATGCTTTCAGTGTGAAGTAGGGGTAAATCCTGTTGCTTTCTGCTCCCCACTCCTCTGGCTAACTTTTACTTCCTGAAACAGGAGTGCCAGAGCTATTTTTACACTGAGAACGACTCACAAGGCATTCATTGTGTTAAAAAACAAGTGAATGAGAGCTTTAAGAGGAGTTGGCAAACAGTTTGCAAAATAGAGCTAATTAAGCAACGTAATTAAATGTTTTTGCATTTACCTCATTTGCCCCTTTTCACATGATCACAAACAAAAATGCTACATGTCATAATTCAGTGAGATTAGAGCAAAAAAGATATATTTATTTCACAGCAAGTTTTTTTATTTGAACTGTTTTTTTTTTCAGGGTATAAATTTCAGTAGATGAAGGTATTTCTTTCTCTGGCTTGTGGAGATAAATTTTAGTAATAAGTTGAGGTGGTTCCCTCTTTTCTTTCCAGCTGTGTCTGTGTTGTATTATTTTGACTTGGTGCGTCTGTCTTTTCTGAAACACACAAACTCTATCTTGTTTTTGGCCAAATCTCTCATTTTCCTCCCCTCACTCTCCATCTGTGTTTGTGCCGGATTGACTGTTCCTCGGGTTACATATTCTGCCCACATTTCTGCTCTCCGCTCTCTGCTCGCCTTCTCCTTCACATTCGTCTCAGGAGTGCCGGCCGACCGTGGGCTATTACTGTCTCATTAAAGGGAGGCTGGGGAGATGCAGGACTGATAAATCAATCAAACTTCCTCTCACTGTGCCAGAGGGGAGATGGATCGAAATGGATTTTGTCCCAGTGAGCGAGTATCCCAGGGTGCACCTCTTCCAAATGGTGTCAGAGGATGTGTATGCTGAGGCAGCACGCTGACTCCAACAATAGCTGAGCTTCTATTTTCATACATTTAGTGGGATTACATTGGCAGTGGAGGGACAGTCTGTGCTTTCAGTCTGTCGTATCACACTCACGCAGTGTGCATCACGGTCAGCAAATCCCAGTAATTTGACAGAAATCAGAACTGTCACACAAAGAGGAGCGACTCTGATTCCACCTCTGGACATTTAAACTTATTTTACTTTTTGGCTGTTGCTGGTAATCCTGGTTCATGTAACAGATGGAAATAAAAATGTAGCTGTTACTGCTGATTTTTTTACCCAAATCTATCTGTAATTGAATGCAGTATGTTGTAGAATCAAAATCAAATGACATGCAGAATGATGATTCCCAATAATCATTCTATGATTAAGGAAAAAACACCTCTCAGTTTGGAGGATTTATTTTGTCCCAGTGCTCAAGTTGCTAATGTAGGCTACATGAAAAATTTAAATAAAAATGTAAAAAATGTAAATACCATGGTGACAAAAGTCAAACATTAAAAGATCTGAAAACATGGCTAGAGGTGCGCGTTCATGAACAAGAGACGTTTCTTTCGGCTGTGAATACGGAAGTTTTGAGACAGGCATAAGATGTGATACATTTATCAGCCTCTAGGTGGTGCTGTTGGATAAAAAAAAACTCTTTCTGCTGGAAACCAGGAATCTAAAACAGGACAAAACAACAAAGAAAAACCAAGGAAATTATTTCAACAATAGACTGGAGTAATACATCTTGAAACTGAACCCTTGTGCAATGCTTTGCCTACCTCTCTGTGAAAATGAATTTTCCATTTCAAAAATTATCTGTTAATCTAGACATAAAAAAGCAAGTTAATGCTTTTATTAAACTCAGAAGCATTTCCTATCAAGTCAAATAGTTTTGCTAAAAAGCATGTTCACTGTCCTGGAAATGAGTGACTGATTAAAGATAGGTAACATATTTGGGAGTTTTTGTACTTTAAAGTGACCGTGTGTATTTTCCCTGGCAATAGTGGGCAGCACATACCTAAATCATTGCAAGAAAGCAGCATTTTTTTGTTCAAGTAAGACCTTACCAATGGATGGCCATTAGGGTAAAAAATCCCTGGGAGTGCAGCCTCCAGTAAAATGACAAGCACATCAGACTCCCTTTCATCACTGGCAGCAAGTGAAGAAGTAAATGTGTAAAACAACAACATTTATGAATGGCGAAATTTTTGTAACTGCTTGTTACAAATCAGTAAATGTGTTTTGTCCTCATGGGCTCCCGTAGAAGGAAACATTGGGTGTTTCTCAATCTCAAGGAACCTCGCCTTGATGCCTTGGAGATACGTCATCAGGAACCGCCAAGGCGTGTTCCAATCGGTTCCAATGTTCATGTGCTTCCAAGGCATCTGTCCTCCGTTTGTTAGCCGTTTAGCTAATTCACCAAGGATACATGAGAGGTGCCTTGTTGCCTTCTCTTGGTCAGAAATTTCCCAGAATGCAGTGTGGTATTTTCAAACAGATCTGATCAGGAGCCGGCAGCAGCTACTTTGGGGGCAAATTTCCAGTTTAAATGTAAGTCAACCAATTGTAGCTATTGGGCTTATATGTAAAATGTTTATTTACATCCAAAGCAGTTATCTATGGTTGGTTAGTTGCTTAGTAGTTGCTTTTATCACCAGTAGAATAGACTACTGTAATGCCCTGCTTTCTGGTCTTCCCAAAAAGAGCATTTCAGGTTTACAACTTTTACAAAATTCAGCAGCACGTGTCCTGACAAAGACCAGGAGGCGGGAGCACATTACACCAGTCTTAGAATCATTGCATTGGCTCCCCGTATGTTTCAGGATCGATTTTAAGGTTCTTTTAATGGTTTTTAAGTGTCTTAATGGTCTTGGGCCTTCTTATCTCTCAAAATTGCTTTTACCATACAAACCCTCGCGGCCTCTGCGCTCCTCTGGCAGCCGTCTCCTGGTTATCCCTAAGGTCAGGACACATACTCATGGCGAGGCGTCTTTTCAGTGTTACGGCCCTCGCCTCTGGAACAGGCTGCCAGAGGACCTCAGGGCCGCAGAGACCGTTCATGTTTTTAAGAGCAGGCTCAAGACTCACCTTTTTAGCGTAGCTTTTAACTGATTATTAGTTATTAAATTTGATTACTTGTTTTGCATATTTTATTTGATTCATTTCATCATTGTTTGTATTCTACATTATTTTAATATTTATTATAATCATATTTATTATTTATTTAATACTTTAACTATTATATTGGCACGTTATTTTTATATCCGTCTTATATTAATCTTTTAATCTTTCTTCCAGTGTTTCTTCTGTGGGGGGGCCCTCTGTCTCGGGGGCGGTGGTCGACTGCTGCTGCCTGGGTGCTCTGTGGGTAGTGCTTGGGTGGAGGTGGGGTCTGTGCCCTCCCTCTCCGTTGCACCCTGTGTCGGTACCTCGGCTGCTGCAGTTGACCTACAGTCGCCGGGGCAGACGGCTCCTCTGATGGCGTTTCCTTGCCCTACCTTATCTGGCTCATCTGAACTCAGCCAAATATCATTTTACTGATGTTCTAAAGTGTCTGTGTACGGGAGTTAGGTGTGTGTGTGTGTGGGTGGGGGGGTGTAATGAATATGCCAATGCTTTTAAAATGGTGTGGGAGGAATGGGAATGAGGGTTGTATAGGGTCATTTTAACCTGTAAAGCACTTTGAGTTGCACTTTGTGTTGGAAAAGCGCTTTATAAATAAAGTTTGATTTGATTTGATTCAGTAGTTGCAGCTTCGGTGGCTAGCAGGTACTAACTCACTTACACATTTGACTTAACCAATATATACACAATTAAAAAAGGAAAAGGCTCGATATTAAAACTTAACATTATTATGGTGGGAGGGACATTAACAGGGCACGTAAGCAGGGGGCGGGCTCTGGCCGGCCGCAGTCACGTGGGACAAGTCTGTTTCATTTAAAGGGTGAGTAACACCATGGGCGGAGACTTATTCCAAGCAGACTTCCTGTTAGAAAAATACCTGCAAAATAGGCGTCACCTGGAGGACCGAGGGAGCGGCACTGAGGCAGTGATTGACAGCACCACCATCAACCACCCCACGTGGGCTCTCGGAGTTTCCCAGTCGGAAAAACTAGTCATTTACAAGCGCGTGCGCACTCGCGCGTGTACAGGAGCGCACAAACAAGCAAACCTAGCGCTCAGGAGAACAAGCAGACTCAGAAGCACCAGCAGGTTGGAGGATTTACTGTCCACCGCGATCACCAGAAAAAAAGGGGAGGAGGAGGGTTTTTTTTTAAGGAGGCGAGCGGCTCCGAGCTCTAACGTGTCATATCGGCAGGTGAGTGGTTGCGCCAGGTGGAGGTGCGGCCGACTCAGCTGGAGTCCAGTGCAGCTCAGCCACGTAGTAAGGTAGACAACGTCACCGTGCGCTGCATCTCTACAGCAATCAGCTGGGGCTGATTCTAAATCAGTGTGGAGCAGAGTTTTGACCTGAAGGTGGAGATATAATTATGGTTTTTGCCTGTAATATTACATTTTAAGTAAGTTGCACTAAACTGCCAAAATAATGATTACACATGTCTACAGCACTATTAGATACTCATCTATACAGGTTATCAGCACAAAAAAGTTGATTTAGGTGTTACTCGTTCTTTAACCATTTTCTTTGACCAAGGAAGGACAGTGTCCTTGGAAGTAAGGCGTCTGGCCTGCCAAGGCAAGGCGAGGTTCCTTGAGATTGAGAAACACCCATTGCGTCTAATAGGGCGTCGTCCAGAGACGTAGACCCGCTCCCATATATTTTATACCTGATTTTTATGGTTATATGTTATGAAGCCACTAATATTTTCCAACAACTGGACATCATTTAATTCATTTTCAACAACATTTTGATGGATATCTCTAGAGATTAATGGTTCAAACTACACAATGTCACTTTAAACATGTCACAATGTACTTTGCTAAGCCATAAATGAAGGAAAATAGCATCCATATATGCCAAATTAAATAATTTTAAACAATATGTGTTACTTGTATAACTGTTTCTTTACAAAGTCAATATAAACCTCCAAGTTGATACCCCAATTTGGATTTTAGATCAAAAAACTGCCCCAAACCAGTTTGTGTTTCCAAATAATAATTCCTCATCCTTGACTCCTTGTTTGTTATTCAACAAAATTAAACTCTACACACTTTGGTTGGTAGTAAAATTGCTGCTCAGACGCTTCAAAATGTCCAACTGATGTGACTTAGCAGTAATATGTTAGCCCCAATCAACAAACCCCAGAGAAACTTTCATAACAATGGATTGAGGTTTAATGGATTGGATTTCCTAATGGCCTGATGTTTCTTATGAAGACTTGTAATGGAACCGAGTGAGATGTATTTCTCACACTCGTCACGTCAGTTCTGTTATTTCATGAAGCTGCTTTTTTTTTTTTGCCAATTATCCTAACCTTTTCTTAATCAAAGTAACAGTAAATTGTCATTACTGTACAGCATGCTAACAAGCGTCTCATGGTAACCAGAAGCTGCAGAAATGTTTAGAGTATTTATCTTTTTTTAAAGGAAAAGTTCGCTTTTTTAGACATTAAGTTTTATGTCTTCCTTCACCCACCCAGTGCTCTGTAAACTTTGACCCATTTCACACACACCCCCCTGCTCAGAGATTTTCAGGGGAGAAGTGATTCATAAACGTAGTTCTGGCTAGTTTCGGGGGCGCTTTATCTGTGCCGTTTAGCCTCACAAAAGGATTAGCCTCTGAAAGCATGGCTAATTTACATCTCACAAACAAAGAGAAAAAAATTACAACACGGGACTAGTTTTTGTCATTCGTATCCCTGCGCCGCTCCCCGCAGCTATAGAACGGGCTCGTGTCTGGCTGCTAATCCTGGCTGTATGAGTGAAACAACAACTTCTAAAGTCACTTAAAAGTAGTTTTTCTTAAATATATCGAGCCATGGTGCATACCTGCAGGTTCCCGGGTTGTAACAATAAGGATGTTACAGGATCACCTTTTCGGTTTGACACTTTTCCTGCTAAGGACGTTTCTCTAAGGCATCAGTGGCTTTTAGCAATCGGCTACTCCAAGGATACTCGGCTGGAACGAGTCAAAACCTTTCGTTTGTGCAGTGCACACTTCAAAGAGGATGATTACATCAGGAAAAAGTTCGGGAAAAGTGAAAGACTGTTTTTGAAGAGTTCGGCCGTACCAGAAATCTGGGTAAGTTTTGTTTTTAAAAAATTATTTATTCCGCTATGTCTGCCGTATTCATGCAATCATCTTCGCATTTTAGCGCATTATTTATGCAATCATCTTTACACCGATGGTTGATCATAGACTGCAGTAGCTTTGTCAACAATCTGTGTTGATGTGTGTGTTTTGTGTAGCAAATGCAGTTCTTCATCCGTGTACTCTGGCTCATAAAGATATCCTAGTAGTAAAATAAGTTTCTTCTTCATCTGATATAGTGTTAAAATGAAATTTGTCATCAGATGAGACGGAGTCTGACATGGTTTCGGCATTCGGCAGTGAAACAGCTGACATACAAAGCGCTGTTTAATATCCGCGGTGAGCGGCGCAGTGATACGAATGACAAAAACTAGTCCCGTTGTAATGTGACGTTGTAAATTTTTTCTCCTTGTTTGTGAGATGTAAATTAGCCATGCTTTCAGAGGCTAATCCTTTTGTGAGGCTAAACGGCGCAGATAAAGCGCCCCCGAAACTAGCCAGAACTACCTTTCTGAATCACTTCTCCCCTGAAAATCTCTGAGCAGGGGGGTGTGTGTGAAATGGGTCAAAGTTTACAGAGCACTGGGTGGGTGAAGGAACACATAAAACTTAATGTCTAAAAAAGCTAACTTTTCCTTTAACAAACAAATAAATAAATACATAAAATGGTAGAACTTTCAAAACAAGTATAGTTCTACTTGTGTGATGTAGAAGTGAATTCTTGTTGAGTAATCTCAGAAGATGGTTTTCAGAGATTTTATTTGGGAATATAATCAAACACATTGAGAAAATACTTTGACATGCGGACATCTCTTTCAGTATTGTCTGGGTCATTATGACCAACAAAGTACATTTTGACAAACTGGCAAGACACAAAAATGCTCACATCTTCCAACGGATCTTAAAAAAATCACTCCGTTTCAGAAAATTTGACAAAAATAATCAGTTTAAAGAGAAACGCTGAGAAGGGTCAGTCAAACCACACTTCCTGTTTGAAATTTGCACTTAAAGGAGGCGTCGGCTGCCAGATCGAGAGAGCAGCACAAGGCAGTGACCCATTGTGGAGTTTTTCAGCCAGAAAAACGAGCCGTTAACAAGCGCACACGCGTACACATCACACAGACACACCCCTCAGTCGGACGAGCAGAGAAACTGCAGCAGGCTGGAGGGTTTTCTCTCCACCTTGTTCACTAGAAAAAAGGGAGGAGGACATTTTTTAAGGAGGCGTGTCTCTGAGCCGTATCGATCCATATCGGCTCGAGAGCAGCCAAGTCAGCAGGAGGTGTGGCCGAGACTCGGCTGCAGTCTAGTGCAGTGCAGCCACGTAGTATGGTACCAGCTATGTCACTTGATACCTCTTAGCCAACAGCAATGACTGATTAAAAATCAATGTAGATCAGTTTCAACCTAGAGGGCGCAATAATGATGATATTAAGCTGAAATTTTAAATAAGATGCAGTAAAATGCCAAACTATTGACTACACAAGTATTAGACACTCATTTATGTGCATTTAAGTGCTTTGAGTTGCTTTCGGGTAGGAAATGCGCTACATAAATAAAACTGCCTTGCCTTGCCTTATGCAGTTTGTCAGCAAAAAAAAAATGTAGGTGTGACTGCTCCAGTGCGGCTGTTGGGTCTCCTGAACCTAAACCTGCTTTTTAGACTTTTGTAGTATTTTTATTACTCCACATGATGATCTCTTTAAACAGAGAGACATTTAAGGTCAACTTTTCTCATTTTTGAAACATTTGCAGTAGTCTCTAGTAGAGAATGAATGCCTTGTAAGTCATACTCCGGGGGAAAAAAGATCCAGTGTGCCTTTCTGAGGACGTAAAAATCCGCAGGAGGAGAAAGTGGCAGAACAAGGCAGGATTTGGAGTCTTATTTCCTGATATTTGGACATCTCACCTCTGATTGGCTAACAGCAACACGACTCTACCACTGACTCTGTTTGCTCTGCAACGTTGACGTTTCAGCTCCACAAATAACACAAGCCTGGAGGAGTTCTGCCTTCTGACAATTTGCCATTTGTTGTTTTTATTTGTTTATTTTATTTATCTAAAACAAAATAATAATTATTGTAAAAAAATAAACAATGATGTCTTGGTTTGGATCATCCTGTTTTAGAGACAATACTGTCACCTGCAGAAACATCTAAAGCTCTGCTGGGCTCATACCCTGAAACTCTAATGTGTGATTAATGCAGATACATTAAATGAACTTGTGTTGCAAATTGCAGCAATTTTGGTGAAACCCTAAAAAAAGTGCTCCTCCTACACATGAGCGAGTCTGAGAGGCCTTAATTAGCCAGCGTGGCTCCTGAGGCCGACCCTCACGGCGCTATTGATCCAAACAGAAACACACACACTCCTCCGTTAATGACCTCCGACAGCAGGGACGAGGCTGCTGCTGCTCGCCACTAACTGCTCCGGGATCGCTACAGCTGTGACATTAATACAGCTCTCTGTGTGGATGTTTACAGCGGGCGTTTAACAGGAAAAGGAACTCCGGCTCAAAGGCGGCGTTTCATTTTCCATCCAATTATTCTTCGAGGAAGCGGAGAGCGGCCGGCGCTTTGTTGGACACGTTCCTGCTGCAGAAACAGAGCTGTTAAGCTCTGAGCTTTACCTCGCCCGCTGCTAATTCAAGAGAAGTTCTGATGTCTCCGGTTCTTCTCAGACCCCAATTTGTCTTCTTTTTTGTTCTTTACTGTCTGACTGTTAAAATATGCTGATGAAAGGAGGCCGGGCTTTTACAAGCAAACAAGAGTAAACCAGTGTTTTTATACCCGGAGGAAACCGGGCTTCTTGTTAGGCTGCTTTTCTGCCTGACTTGACACTTTTCGCCGGATCAAACATCTCATCTCAAAATGCAACCAAACAAAAGTGCTTACCCATAATCCATCAGTGCAGGTGTGTGTGATGCTCTGTAATGAACAGCAGAGCTTGTCATTAATCCTTCTGACAAGCTTCGTTCTAATTAACAAAATCGACTTTAGGCAGAAAATGAGTGGTGTTTTCTTAACAAAATGTATTTCTGCTCGTCTCCTGCAGCCTCGGCGTGTTCCTGGCAGATTGCAGGAGAAGCTGCATCCATCAAAGCCAGGAGGCTTTTGATGTGCACAAAGCTGCTACTTGCATGTGATAGTTCAGCACGAATCCAGAACTTTGTAAAAGCTTTTTATGGTTTCAGTGTTTCCACCTTTCTGTTCTTTGACTAAGAAATGTTTGACAGTTGAAAACATTGTTTAAGGCATTGATGAAATTGGGATGATTTATGTCAGACTTTTCAGTTTTAAAAAATATGATTAAATTCTAACAATGTCAACAATAAACATATTGATGTTTTTAGTTTTTCTAAATGTCTGATCAGACTTATTTTATTAATTTACTTTTTGACAGATTTAAATAATTAAATAGTGTGATTAAAATCTCCCTTTTTCTCATTTAAAGCTAATTTTGGTCTGCAAACTTTATTCCATCAAAATTAAGATACACAGTAAAATGAGCAGTGTTAATTCAACACTAAAAGAGTCCATTTCAACACTGAGCCAGAGAACATATAGTCTCGCCCTGTATAGTGTAAAAGTTACACTGATCTCAGTGTTAAAGCCCCATTCCTTAACTTTGCGGCTATATGCTCTATGTCGCCCTCTCAAGGCTTGCTGCGTAACGTCACTGTCGTAAAATCAAATCTCTCTCGGGCATAAGAGGCATGTTTACATTCCTAGTGTCAGGCAAAACAACGAAAACAAACTTTTCCACCTCCACACATTGAATAAATAGTTTTATCAGGACTGTATGACAACTTTATGCCCGACCAAACACAATAACCCTGGTGAAATCATTTATTACTTACCTAGCCATTAGCAGCACGGCTAGGTTAGAATCCGTAGTTCATGCCGTTCTTTCTAAAAGAGCTCTCCAGCGAGGAAAAGACGGCCCAATAATAACTCTGGTCTTTGCTCTTACTCTATCACGTTCTTCTTTTCTTTTCCTAGATTCCGCTGATAAGGGATTTCTAGCTTTCTTTGGTGAATCTGCCGCTGTTACAGCGAGTCTACGTTATACAATTATGGCAAGCCAAAGGGATAAAAAAAATGCGCGTTCTAAACTCGCATTATGTCCGCCAAAACGCGCGTTCAAGACGCGCGTTTTGGCGGACATAATGCTCGATGTTAGAACACGCAAGTTTTTGCCCCCTTTGGCATCAAAACTTGCGTTCAAGACACGCATTTTGGCGGACATAACGCGCGTTTAGAACGTGTGCTTTTTTATCCCTTTGGTTTGCCATATAGGGTCGTAAAGCAACACCCAGTCAGTACTTCCAGTAGCGACCCGAGCTCAAAAACTGTATAGTGCAGTAAACAGACGTGGGACCCCCCAACACTATCAGAGGTACGAAAATGAACATAATAGATGATAGTATGACGCTAAAACTTTACAAAAAAGCATAATTTTAAGGTGTAAAAGTTGCGGAATGTTGCTTTAAATATTCAGAGTCAAGTTTACACTCATTAGAGTTAAATTAAGTTATGGAGTAAACCATCTTTAACTCACAATTGTAAATACAGTACTTTGACTCTATAAGATAAATAACACGCAAAGTGTTATTTAAATATGTCACTGCTATTTTTCAGTGTTATTCTAACACTAGCTGTAAATTTAATTTTAACTCTTAACAGTGTTAATATTGTGGCAGCTGTCAAGCCAGGAAGCTAACAGCCACACTGAAATATGTGGGTTAACTCTTGCCTCACACACCACACGACTTCAGGCAGCCAATGAGAGCGGAACACAAGGAGTTGAGTCCAGGGCATTTAGTGTGAACTACCACTTTTTGAAACAGTGGAATAGCACTGCGGTCCAGTTCCTGTGACCAACCTTCTCACTTGTGGTGTTATTTGTTGTGTCATGTTGGCACCATATCTGCAACAGTGAACAAATGCAAGTGAAGTAGTAACTCAGAACAACACAACCTCCCCAAAATAAACATACATATACACCCCAAAATAGGACAAACTAACTAAAAACATGACTACCCACAATGCACCTCACCCACTGCAGCTCCCAAAGTGGGTGGGGTCATTACTTTTTACACTGTTTGAGGAATTTTTCATCAACACTAGATTATTGAATTCTAGTAATTTCAAAAGAGTGAACTTTCTTTAACACCTGACAGTTTACACTCTGAATATTAACACCAACACTGTAGGACAAAGGGAGGTATTTTACACTCACTTTCATTGAATTGACAGAGTTCCCATACTCTGACACTGCTTATTTAACACTTGGAATTTTACTGTGTAGGTTCTTATTCACTTACTTATCTATGTTTTATTTTTATTGGCATATTAACACACAAATGCATTTTTCTAAACAGAAACAAAGCCTGGTATTGACCCAGCTCAGAGGTGAAACCAACTTTTCTGACATGGATCAGACTCATCAGGATTCCTTTTGAAATAACTAAACAGCATGCGCTCCAGAACCAAAAGCCTCTTTCATAAAACAATGACGCCACTTTGCTGCAAAGTGGAGGCGGCATCATGAAACCTTTGGTCATTCATAAGCGGTCGGCCTGTGGCGGTAATGTGGCACGATCATGTGTTCTTCACACAAGATTACAGGGAGACGAGGACAAAATAACTGAAACTCTTCATCGCTCCGTATCTTTGATGTCAGAATATCTGCAAGTGCTGAGGAAGGATTAGAAGCGTTACACGGTGGGAAAAAGGTCACCTGAACAAAATTGTTGAACTTTGTTTCAGCCTAAAATGCCAAATTTGTGTTCTTGATTTTGCATTTTTTATTGCTTCAACTTTTTTTTCCTAAGTTTTAGTCCTTTGGTGGTTGCTTACATAGATTTTGCTGATCTGATGAAGAGAAAAAGATTCCCTTTCACAAATGTAATTGTGTTGTTTTTGGCTGCTTTTTGCTGGTTAAGCCAAAAATCAGCTGATTCATTACACACAACCAGCTTGGAGTGGTGTAGTCAAAGGCGGTCAAGTTTTGCCCTGGGGCCTTCTGGTAGTTTAATCCTGCGCTGCCAACATTAATGCAAAGTTAAGTCAAACGTCTAAAATAATCAGTGCAATAGTTGTAAATGAGCTGTGTGACTGTAGCTGCCAAATACAGTAAATCTCCATGAGCACAGCTTCTTCTGGACTTATTACCTAAAAAAACCCAGCCAGCATTTCCTGTAAATGTGCTGATGCCATCTGAAACAAGGACAGGCATCAAAGTAGGATGTTGGAGTTTCTAAATGTGGCAGCGGAGAGTAGGAGCACTGATAACTACAGCAACAAAGACAGGACATCAAACACGGAGAGCAAATGCTCACCTGATTGTTGCTGCGCGGCTCAGAGCCCACATTTTGCAGCGGAGAAACGAGAGGGCAGGAGGAGGCAGCGACGAACCGCTCTCGCCTGTTAACACTCAGAAACAGCCCGAGCTGCTTCTAATGGCCTCGCCAAAACTTTTCATTTTATAATTGGCAGGCTGCCGCAGTGAGATTGACAAATGAGTGTCAGCCATCAGCGATTCCTCGAGCCAGGGATGCCAGGGACGGAGAGCGGAAATCAAAATAATTAAAATAAATAAGGTGCCAAGTGATGGCACCGCTCCCTCCAACATGGCAGATGAGAGCTGCCAGCGAGGAAGAGAAGCAGGGAAGGTTCGAGTGTCAGTCTTCACCTCCTCGCTGAGACCTCTCACCACTAAACCGTTATTAGTGACAAAAATCTGCCAGCTCCTCACTGGCCTGCGTGCATGTCTGCTGCTGTCTGTTGTGTGGTAATGGAGAAACAATAAACAGATAATCAGAAGTTTACACATCAGGAGGAGTTAATTTTCACTCCACTGTGCCCTTTCTGCTGTTAGAGAAAAACTGACACGATTAGCGAAATGGAGCTGCAGCAAGCAGAAATAACAGCTCTGTGAGGCAGCCATGTTGGGTGTTTGATTTCACATCTGCTGCATCTGGATGGCTTATGAACTGTAAAACCAGTATCCCACTGGGCTGAATTTGTTGAACACTAGTTGGATAGAAAAGTGAAAATAAGCTTTCAGTGGTAATAAACAAACTGGTAGTTTTGTATTTGGCGTGGGTACATGGGGTGTGCAAACAGTTAACTGTTGTCTCATCAAGATTGAACCATCGGCAGCAAATTAGGGACAATATAATTTCTAGGGCAGCAGCAGCTCAGGAGGTAGAGCGGGTTGTCCATTAATCGGAAGGTTGCAGGTTCAATTCCGGCTCCCGCCAGAGAATTCTGCTGTTGTGTCCTTGGGTAAGACACTTAACCCACCTTGCCTGCTGGTGGTGGTCGGAAGGACCGGTGGTGCCAGAGCTCGGCAGCCTCGCCTCTGTCAGTGCGCCCCAGGGCAGCTGTGGCTACATTGTAGCTCATCCCCACCAGCGTGTGAATGTGTGTGTGAAAGGGTGGATGACTGATTGTGTTGTGAAGCACCTTGGGGGGTTGTAGAACCATAGTGAGTTTAAAAAATTTCTCAAAACATTCTTTTTACTTATTGGATCCCCCTATGGATAAACCACACACACACACACACACACACACACACACACACACACACACACACAAGGTGTTACCTTGGGCTGTGGTTGGCACTAAATACACCTTGAATTAATTGTCACTGTGTGGTTTTCAGAGTCTTTGTTGTTTAAAACACATTTGTTGCTGTGGCATCTCAATTCTGCGATTGTGGTTTTTTTTGTTCTTTTTCTCTTATTCTGCAGGTCTAGAAGTGGATTCCTTGTACATCTTGTACTCTGTTAACTTTCTCCCCCACATCTCTTTTTTTCTTCCTTTTCCTTCTAGTTCATGTCCGTTGGGATTAAAATTAAACTAAAAAGCAAATCTAATAAAGAGTTTTCTATAAAAATATACACAGCCCAGCCACACAAAAAAAAGTCGCCGTGTGGATTTAACTAAGCAAACAGGTAGGAGCCTCCTATTGGCTATTTACTGTATGGGCGATTATCTTTCAGCTGGCAACAAGTTATTTAATTCCAACTGATGCAATGAGTTTATTCTCATTTCTTCAACAACCATGTGGAAAGACACATCTGGTGGTCGTGGAAAATATGTTAGTCTGTGTGAGAAGGGTCACATCACTGGCATGCATCAAGCAGAGAACACATCTAAGGAGGTTGCAGAAACGACTAAAACTGGGTTCAAAACTGTCCAACGCATTATTAAAAACTGGTGTGATGAGTCCAGATGGAGCCTGTTCCAGAGTGATGGGTGCATCAGGGTAAGAAGAGAGGCAGATGAAGTGATGCACCCATCATGCCTAGTGCCTACTGTACAAGCCTGTGGGGGCAGTGCTATGATCTGGGGTTGCTGCAGTTGGTCAGGTCTAGGTTCAGCAACAGGATGTGCTCCAACAATGAGGTCAGCTGACTACCTGAATATACTGAATGACCAGGTTATTCCATCAATGGATTTGTTCTTCCCTGATGGCACGGGCATATTCCAAGATGACAATGCCAGGATTCATCGGGCTCAAATTCTGAAAGAGTGGTTCAGGGAGCATGAGACATCATTTTCACATGGTCCTTGAAAAAAGCTTTGCTCCTTCTAAGAGGTCTCTGGCCCACAAATACCTGAGAAACCCCACTTTACATAACTGTTGCAATTTGTTTGAAGTTATGTCACATGCTCACATGATTTTGTATGGAGACACAATGGCTGAGAGGACAAGGAGACACAATGGCTTTATCGTATTTTCCCTGTCACTTCCCTCCCTCCCAGAAATTTCCCAGAACTCCTACAGTGGAAACTCGACTAATGTGAGCTGATCACATCAAGGTTCAGGAGTGAGGGGACCGAGATCTACATTTTCAGGACAACCAGAGTTCAGGAAATCAGTATGAAGATATGTTATCTTTTTCAGTTTGGAAGCTTTCTCTTCTCTTGTGCCACACGTATATTTAATTTACTTCCTCTCATCCAACTTCTATTTACATGTCAGTATATTTTTTAAACGTGATTCTGTGTGTCAGTTGAGTTTTTAAATGTTTTGTCCAACAGCTTGATTGACTGCTGACACCCCTCCACACACACACACACACACACACACACACACACACACACACACACACACACACACACACACACGCCGTTGTCTCTGCCTCGTTTTTGTTCTATTTTCTTTACTCTGTTGCTATTCTCCGTCCTCGTTGCTGCTATCTGATGGAGCGCTGTCGTAATATGCGATGCTACGTGAGATGGCAGCAGAGCAGACAGGTGAAAGCCACTTTGTCATCACTTGAAACCACCTGCGAGCTTCCAACATGCTCATTAGCACCTTTTTGCCTCTGCTCTGATCACTCGTCTTGCTGTTTTTTTCTGTTGCTAACCCCCCACTGGTGCTAAGCTTTGTTCTGAAATGTCAAACTGGTTGTTGACAAACGCTGATTACAGAGCGAAGGTCTGGACGAATGGCTCAGGACGGGCGGCGCAGGAGAGTGATGAAACGACAGAAAAGGAGAAGTCTCTTCAGCGTCTCAGCCTGTCGCTCTGAGCTGTTATTATCAATCACTGGTTGCTGAGACAAACCTGCACATTTCAGGTCTTTATTCCATCCAGGAGCATCAAAATTACTCACATTTATCTGTTTCTCTGCTCATCATTAGAGCCATACTGTCCACTCACAGCGACGACGGCCATTAAAGCAGCAGGCGAAGATCTGTGGAATATCACAGGTGTCATTACTTCCTGCTGTTCGAATACTGATACACAGACGCTTTCTACTGATCTGAGAACAGCTGAAGGTATGAATTATCAGCCAGCTTTTGAACAAATGTCTTTTGAAAGTGAACCAATTTATCACGTTCAACAATCAACAAATGTGCATCCAATCACAATGTCACAAAATGAAATAAATTGGACAGCATGTCTGTATTTATGCTGTTGAAATCTGTCCCACTTTATGATTTATTTTAGAGATGTAGGATAAAGGAGTTAAACGTATGAAAGGCTTTCTGTTTATTTCATTGTTTCAGGAATGGATTCATCAACCACAACAAAACAAGCGTTCATCAGCAACACATCTCATCCACTGGCTGGATTTTATTCAAACGTAATCACTGGATGTTCATCTTCAAATTAATGTGTTGGGAGTCTGCCCAATTTTAGAAGGCCACCAAAGCCAACGGATGCTAGAAAAAAAAATATTGTTTCTCTGCCGGTATTGCAGATATCAATGTACATATGTCATTTTAGTTATAGAAGAAATACCAAATGTGAATAACATTTATCTGTCTCTATAGGATTCAGTAAATTAAAGTATAAACAATTTTTAAAAAGTAGAAAATTGTGTTTCCAACTATACTCATTTCAGTACCAACATCAATCAAGTGTTTATTATACTATCTTTCTGTCAATCACACCCACCTGCGTGCATCTTCTTCATTAGTATAGATGATAGACAGTCTTAAAACCCGGCTCATGGGACCACAACATAAGGAGGAGGTCTGGACACACGGTGTGAGTTGAAGAGTATTTTTATTTTAAAATCAGCCGCCAACAGGCCTCACCAAAATTGCTACACAGTCAGAAGCTCCCAAAGGTGCTGTCTGATCAGTTTTATCTCCCTCCACCAAGCAGCCTTTTATGCTGCACCCACAGGTGCAGCCACTCAGAACAATTACTGGTTGAACACAACCAGACCAGTGATGAAGCAGAGGGGCGTCGGCAGGAACATCCGAAGCATCAATCAGCTGGTTGCACTGGCACAGCAGCATTTGTTTGCTCACAGGACGGACGCTTTGTTTCTCCCATTGGTAGGGTCATAACAGACAGAAAAAAAGATTATGGTCCATTTTCAAGATTAATAAAGTGTTACACAATATCACAAACTATGAAAGATTTTTTTCTTACTGGTGAGTTAGGAATGGTGGATTTAACACTAAAACTCCCAAGTAAGCCATTTTGACTGTTTTCATGTCTTGATCTGTAACTTTAGTTAGATGGATCTCATCCTGGCTTCCTGACTTTTCCTATTTATGTGTGTCCTTTATTTCTATAAAATAATATAAATAAATATGGTTATTTTCATCCTAATCTCCCACAAACCGTCAGTCTGACGGCTACATTATTGACATGGTAAATTTTTCCTGCGGATGACGGACAGCCTCGCCGTTGCCAAGCAACCAACTTACCAGCTTATGCGTTCACTCTCTGGTTCCTGTTCCATGCAAAATAGCTGCTAAAAGGGTTTTTAGAAGAACGTTCTCAGTGGAACAGACAGTAGAAATGAAGTGGCTGAAATTCTGACAACACAAATTTTATTTAAATGTGTATGATGTCATAATTTTTCAGCATAAAATGGTCTTTACAACTCTAAAATGAAAGGTGGCTAGAGACATTTGTTACTTTAAACGGGAGGTCCAGTAAGAAACGTATAAAAACCTATTTTATAGATAAATATGATTGGTCACGCTGAGTTGTTTATTCACACTCAACGTGAAATAGTCTTCATTTTCTGCATGAGATGCCAAAAGAAAATAGATGGGGACACGCTCTGGTCAGAGAAAGCAACACAGATCTACATCACACCGCAAATTTACCATTCATGGACTCACCCATCTTGGCTCGCAACCTAAGAAGGATGTTGATGATTTAGTGGCCAGGAGATAGCAGAGGGCGTCTAAGGTAGTAGAAGGAAACTGTTAGCATCATAAACTCCATAACATGCCAAAACACATTCAGGCTCAATGTTGCACTTTTTACTCAAGAAAGAAGAGCAAATGAAGGCAGCAGAAGAGTCATGTTGCTGTTAGTCAATCAGAGGCGAGATGTTTGCATATCATGAATATTAGTGAGTGATACTGAATCCTGCTGTTTTTCACTGCCCCCTCCTCATACTAATAGCTTTTTCACATCTGGCCTGGCCCGGTCCGGTCTTGATTGTGTCAGCTCACCCCCACATGGCCAGGTTTTGTTCACACAACCTCCTCAGGAATGCAGATGTCTCAGAGGTTGTGGGCGGGCAAAAGACTCGCGGAAAAGTCCATGGTTTCTCCTTAAATTAGTAAACAAAAGCGGCTGTGTTGCTCCTCACAGCAGTCTGTCCTTACGCTGCCACAGCTGGAGCGGTGGTTCCAAGTAGCAGTCAGAGAAGATGTTTACATCACCGCATCCAGTCTGATGATGAATCACGCATGTGGGAAGCCGTTGCTGGCTGATTCTACCCACCAGTCAGAGGCTCCCTCTATGTAGGCGTGAACTTCAGCCGGCCAATCAATCGGTAGTGGGTGTGTTGTGTCAGATCCGCAACAAAGCTGACCACCGGGGAGCTGGTCCGAAAAATCCGGTCAGCTGCACAGAACACTCAGATTACCCAGATTTGAACACAATTAACATACCAGGACTGGGCCGGGCCGACCCAGATGTGAAACCCCTATAACTTCTACTCCTGAAACAGGAACGCCATTTTTTCCCCACAGAGAACAAATCACAAGGCAATCATTTATACTAGAGACCACTGCAAATTTAGTGAAAAAATAAAAACAAATGTTGCACTCTTTGTCAAATTTTGAGTTTATCAGGTTGAAATGGAAAAATAAATCAATGCACTTTGATCCTTTTGTGCCTCCTGAGCTTCAGTATTGTCGTCCCTCCATTACAATGCAGCTAAACATTGTGAGTCTCAACGAAGACATGAGATGCTCTTCTATCTCTATTATCTGCAAGAGAACAAAATACTTTTGCGTTGAAACAATACTGTGACCCAGTTGTTCACTGTAAAGCATCAGCATAGCTACACAACATCCAACAGTTTAAGATAGCACGCCTCACTGTCTGACACACACACACACACACACACACACTCTACAACAAAGATGCAGTGATAGCTGCGTCTTTTCTAGAGGAGACAAAGTGCAACAACCTACTTGTTAGAAAATAAGAAGCCAATCAGTGTTGAGAGTTAAGAGCTGAAACAAGAATATTAATACTGTCAGATCACAACGTGAACCTGCACTATTATTTACAGTCAACATTCCCACATAAGTTTGATACCAAGATAAAAGAAAGCAGTTTTATACGTATTTTAGATCCCAGATATTTTAGTTACATAAAAAAATAAAAACTACAACTTCAAAGACAACAGCTGCATAACGTTTACAGCTGGTGGTTTATGATTTTCCTTTCTTTCCTTATTATCATTTTCTGGCAGCATTTTTAAAGACTGAGCAGATGTTTTAACTAACTGTATTATTTCAGATTAATTGTATTTTCCAAGTTTATGCATTCATTTTCTGACACTCAGTGTGAAAGCTTTGTGGAAATTGTGTTTTAGTCAGAAACTGTCTTCATGATCTGAATTGCCACACTCTTATCCGTGCATGTTCATTTCATAGCTTCTTTTCACTGTCCTCAAATATATGTGGCACATTTCTGGTTGGACCATCTTCAAAAACAAACATACTGACTGTAAATATGTTCTCTAAAGTAATGCTCCCTTGTTTTTATTTAAAATAAACACAGATCATGAAGCTGCAGAGAGAAAAAGAAAAAAAAACGTGATAACATGTGATCCCCGTACATGTATGAACATCTATTTGTCTAAAGTCCACATGATAGGACAGCTTATTTTAATGATTTTAGCTAACTGTTGTTGCGTCAACAATCTTCAGAATCTCTTTAAACCTTCTGATCCAGTTATTGGAGCAGCATTCACAAACACAACAATTGATTTCTATCTCTAGAGTCCACAGAACACAGAGCCAATGAGACTGAATGTAAATACACCTAACACGATCAAGGTCAGTAACAGAAACTTTTTCTAAACACGTTTAATCCACTGATCAACATGGAACGTGAACATGAACGTCAAGAATGGTAGACAAAAACAGCAATACATACATGGGTTGTTATGAAACATACAACAGTCAAATTAAATTCTCCCAACTAACAGACTCCCTGTTCCAGTATGGATTTATGTAAAGGTGATTGAAGTCAAATTTATAGATGGGGCTTTTTTCACTACAGAAGCAAAATTGCATAGAATCTTTCAGAGTCAAATGACTCCAAAGCTCTTTACACTCTAATGAATCATTCATCCATTCACACACACATTCACACACTGATGGTAATGAGCTACATTGTAGCCACAGCTGCCCTGGGGCGCACTGACAGAAAAATCCAATCAGAGCATTTACACTGGCTGTGGTGTGATGCAGATCCGGATGTGGAGCTGCAGAATTTTTCCGCTTAGTTTCTATTTTTTCCATACGCTGCATGCGGCTCGTCATGAAGTTAAAGAAATGACATGAGGCAGACAGGAAGTGGGACGTGTGCCAGCAAGGTGCATCAGGTTTATTTCAAAATAAAACTTTTGTTGCATCATTCTGTCAGCTTCTTCTGTTATTAATGATGGATATCTGTTCATGGTGTATGATAGCACGACAAGACGGTTGTGGCTTTTCTGTAACAACGCCTCTCAATTGTTGTTGCAAATTTCATGCAACATTCTGCACGTGATCCATAGTCGGAATAAATGGCAGTCCATCTGAAAGCCACACAGATTCCAGTCTACATTCATTCTGCACTCTGTGTAAATGAGACACTCGGGTGAAGAGGTGTTGAACTGTCAACTTACCAGGTGATGAATTTACTCAAAATAGAATTACTGCTCCTCTGTGTTGAGAAGAGCCAACTGAGATAGTTTGACCCTTCAGTAAGACTACATCATGGACAGAGGAGGTGTTTCTGACATCTCTACTGGCAAGAGGCCCTTGGGTTGATCCAAGGCATGCAGGATGGCCTCCAAGAACCCTTTGGGGTTTCACAGATGAAGCTGATGGAGGTTGTTGTGGAGAAGGCAGTTTGGGCTTATTTTCCAAGGATGCTCCTCCTTTGACCATGATTCATAGTTAATGAAGAAATTCAATTGGACTTCAAGTTGGTGAAGTTAGTGATGGGCCACTTGAACCTAAATCATGCTTTTAGTAGAAAAGGTCAATTCAGACAAAGCCCTGACTCCAGAGTTTGTCTCTTTCTCCTAGAAATAACACGACTCCTGAGGATTAGAGCTTTTATCCCAGTTCAGTCCCCTTCCTGATTTATAAGGTGATTCCCCCATGAGCATGATTCTTTTAAACACACAGAGAAATAAGTAAAATCATCAATAAGCTGAAAATAAAATTGAAAATATGTTTAAGGGGAATTTTAGGACACTTATTGTTTACATAGCAATTAAAAATTGGGATAAATGGAAAAGCAGCTTCCTTTTCTGAGTTATTTCTTGGTGACAGAAGAGAGTCAGCGATGAGCAGTAAGATTTTGCCAGTTTGGAAATAGTTTGACTTTATTAGTTATTATTTTAGAGAACTATTTATACTAGTCACCTTCTGGATGGAAAACTAAGATTAAACCTTTAGTTGAGTGTTTGAATCCTACACCACGTTTTAGTATGTTTCAGTATGCAAACCTTCCAGAGTCAAACAGATTATAATCAACATCAAGACCTTTTAAAGGCAGAGTCATCAACAGAAGTGCTCCACCTGTAGTGAGTCCTCCAATCAGTAAGACAATGCCTCTAAATGCATATAACACAAAAAAGAGGAGGTAGAATTTTTTTTTGGTCTGCACCAAAGCTCAGAACTGCACAGCAACACAATGAAACACAACAGTTTCAGAATGGATGAAAATAAGTAAAAACAACTTAAATAAGACATCATCCACCTCTCATCTTTTTTGTGCACATGGTTTTAAGGGCGTGGTCTTGCTGATTGGAGAATTCAGGTGGACTCCTATTGATGACTAGGGCCCAATTTCAATACTCGCACTGTGCCCTACACCCGTCTGTGGAGTGCGCTTAGAGGAAGTGTGCAGTAAGGTTCCATATACATATGAATTATCAATCTTAAGATCTTTAAATGTTAATTTAAAATTACTCTAGATTCTTTTTACTGAAAGTAATCCGCACACTTCATAATAATTCAGACAGAGTCAAGAAAACAGATATAAAAATAAATTTAATACTATGTTAATCAATCAATGAGGACAAACTATGAATGATGGTTAATCAAGATACTTAGACAATTAATGAGGTGATGTAATGCAAGCTAGATGTGAGATTGCCTAATCATCATTAAGTGTCTTAGATCCTATGATGTCTGGGTTAAATCAAATTTGGATGTTTTAATAAGTTATCAAATTAATAAAGACCATTTGACACCAGCGAGCAGGGCTACTACACCTTGTGGAAGGTCCCGGTGACTCCAGGGTCAGCTAGAGCTCGTGCTGACGTGTGTCAGTGAGGAGGCCTCTGAGGTATGGAGCTGTAGCAGGCCCTGATACGAACCGAGGGTCTGGGTTACTTCCAGTGACTGTGGCGTCTGGTGAAGTTGCTTTGGTTTAGAGGCAGTTCACAAAAATAGTTGATCTTTGATCAAAAAGAAGAGGATGGTTCCTCCTTGACTTCCCAAAACCGCGGCGCTTCCGTGGCGCAGCGCGTCTGTCTCCTGTGTGTCCCAGGCTTTACACAGTTCATTTTAGGAGAAAAACCATGGGGCCATGTCGTTACAAGTGCGTAGTACACAAGTGTGTAAATAATTGCCGAATTGGGACAAGGAGCATTGTGTCAACGACCGCGACGCATGCTGGGATGCCGGTCGCTGTTTGTGCTTTTTTAAAAATCTTTATTAACAACTTTCAAACAAACAAACAAACAATTATTTGACTAAATTTAAATTAATTGCTGTCCACATTTATATCTTAGTCTAAAACATTCAGAGCATGAAAAAATATTAATCGTCTTAAAATGAACTTATTTCACTTGAAAATACGTTTTCAGAAAAGGCACTTGAGTCATTGCTCCGCCTTCTTCTCAAAATTCCCACGCAGCAAGGGATTGTGGGTAATATCCTTGTCCGAAGTCCACAACGCTGCGGACTTGGGCGAAGTGCAGATTAAGGGTGCAAAATGGGTGTTGGGACACCCGACGCACTCGCACCCCTGGCCGGGAACGCGCAATTGAAGGGTGCAAGTGCGAGTATTGGGATTGGGCCTAGGTGTTTCAAAGAACTTGTTGATTGTGATCTGTTTGAGTCTCCAAGGAAGACTAGTGTATTTGAAACATTTTGCTAGGCAGCAGAATGAATGTTTCAGGGTTTGAATCTTTTGGAACAATTATTTCAGGAAAAGAATCAATCTTTTGGAATGTTCAAACATTTTACAACAGCAACATCTGATGGCCAAATAAATATGTTCATATTTGCTTGTCTCTTCTTCAAGACATATGGTGATACCACACACCAGCTTGTTACATTTTTTCTCCCCAAATACATTTCAAAATAATTACAACATCCTAAATCACCCTTAACAGTGTACATGACAACTTGTAGCTACGCCTAACAAACTGGCAGACATGGGAGTGACATTTTTGAACAGCGTGAGACAATGTCCTTGCATGCTGCTGATTTATATCTAACAGTGGGTATTGTAGCAACCACAATAATCTGTTAGAATGATTTGAAAATAAAACTTTTAATGTGATTTTCTGCAAAATCCAAAACATTTTCTACCGTGAGTTTTTGTCTGTTCAGAAAAATAAAATAAACCAACAGAATATATAAAAGAAATATTGGAAATTAGAAAATATTATATAATTATTAGGAATTATTATGAAACACCAGAAAACATCTGGAAATGTTTCAAAAATATTTTAATGATCCATAAGGGGTTACTGTCAGTGCTGTTGCACTGTTACGGTTCCTTTAAGCGACGTGTTGGTTGTGTGAATAAATGTTTACAGAGTTAGTGAGAGCTGCAGATAGTTAGAGTTCTGCGTGTGAGGTGGTTAAGCAAAATACACAAATATCTGAAAGAATTTTATTTAGTTTATTCAGAATTTAATTGCTCAGTGGTGCCCCCTGCTAATCATTGAGTTTGAGGCATTGGTCTATTGATTCCATCCAGATGCCTACCATCATCTTTTGTTGAGAAAAAAAAAGTCAAATTTTAAGTCAAATTTCTAGTTTTGGTAATGCCATTTAGTCAGCCATCTTGAATTGTATTAATGCTAAATGAGCGTCAGCTGTAGAGATACAGCCAGTGATTATTTTAAGTTTCCTCAGGATTTATCAAGTGGTTCATATTTTGTTTTTTTTTTACTAGAAAAACAAAGTTAACTGAAAAATCCAACCTTAAACCTAATTTATGCTTCTGCGTCAGCGCCACGAGGGAGAGACATGCGAGCAGGGGTGGGTATACTTGTTGCCTGTACGTTGGGGTTTACCCCAGTGAAAGAGAGGGTAGCCTCCCTCTGCCTACATGTGGGGGGATGGGTCCTGACTGTTGTTATGCACCAAACTGCACGTCAGACTACCCACCCTTTTTGGAGTCCTTGAAGGGTGTGCTGGGGAGCGCTCCTTCTGGTCACTCCCTCATTCTCCTAGGGGACTTCAATGCTCACGTGGCAATGACAGTGAGACCTTGAGGGGTGTGGATTGGAGGAATGGTCCCCCTGCTCTGAATCCGAGCAGTATTTTGTTACTGATTGTCCATAATGAACAGTGTTCAGGCATAAAGGTGTCCATATACCATGGGCTCCCTATTGTCACAAGCTTTGGGTAGTGACCAAAAGAATGAGATCGTGGAAACAAGTGGCTGAAATAAGTTTTCTAGCAGGGTGTCTGAGCTCTCCTTTAGAGATAGGGTGAGAAGTTTGGTCATCCGGGAGGGGCTCGGAGTAGATCTGCTGCTCCTCCACATCAAGAGGAGCCAGTTGAGGTGGATCAAACATTTGGTCAGGATGCCTCCCTGGTGAGGTTTTCCAGGCACGTCCAACCGGGAGATCCAAAGGAAGACCCAGGACACGCTGGAGGGACTATGTTTCTCGGCTGGCCAGGGAACACCTTGGGATTCCCCCAGAAGAGCTGGCCCAAGTGTCTGGGGAGAGGGATGTCTGGGCCAGCTTAGACTGCTGCCCCCACGACCTGACCCTGGATCAGCAGATGAAAATGGATGGATAAATGGATCAGAATCAGAAGGGTTTTATTGCCATATGTGTGAGAAATCACAACATTAGGAAACTGCTGAGGTACTTGGTGCATAAAGAAAGATGAAAAATAAGAGATAAGCAAATGGATGGATGGAGATCTGGTAAGCAGTGTTGCAGATGGGTTGAGTATGCATGAAAAACTTTGAAGAAATCTATCTGAATTGTGTAACTAGATCTAACCAATAATAGTCCTAAATACCAGCAGAAGCATCCAAGTAACAAACCTTCAACTTTGAGATTCAGTTTTATCTAATCTTCTGTGAATCCTTTTATCTCTTAGTATGAGCTTTTCTCAACTCAGCTAAGTGCCCATTATCAGCCTCGTTTAGCACTTCTGAGCTTACTAGACCCAGCACAATATGTGAATGGCTGAAGCTGTCAGCTCTGACCCGCAGTCCCAAATATTTATATAAAACCCCTTTTCTCTGCACAGCTCTGAAAAGCCTTTATTTTCTTTAAACCAACCCAAGGAAATAAAATTGGCTCAGTTCTGAGCTTTCAGTCTTTTAACTTTGTTCATTTTGTTTCTTCAGAAATAAAATATGTGGTATCAGAAAGCAGCTGACTCATTGTGTCTCTGCAAAAAAAGAGCATTCAGCGGGGAGCTCAAAGTTACCTTCTGTTTTATTTCTTTAGATATGAGTCTGAATAAGGTCAGAGAATAACCTTTGAAGTAGTGCACTATAAGCCACACAAGGGTCGACTAAGAGACAGAAAGAATCTGTGTGTGAGTGCGCTGTGACATTTCCTCCAATCCTCTAATTTGAAGGCAATCCACTTTAAAGATGTTGGAGGTGGAGGGACTCTGGTGTTTCAGTGTTTTAGAAGAGTTTATCATCTGTTGACCTTCTCAGCCACAAAAGCTACGAACAGAACAGAAAGAAAAGGAGCAGAAAAGAAAAGAGAGCGCCCACTGCTTTCATTTGTGCTCAATAAAGATGTTCGTCTGTGCCATGCTGCAGCTTGTGATCAAAGCCAGACGAAGAAACCAGGCTGCATCCTGAGCAAACAGCTTTACATCAGCATTCAGCTAATGAGATTAACTCGACACTGATAGGTTTGTGCCTTCTTACCACCAAGGGAGTGGCTTCAGGGTGCTGAAGTGTAACAAGGATTCAGTCCTTCCTGATCGTTTTCAAACTGTTTTAGTTTGACTTCACCATCCTTCGGAAAAGGATAAGTGTGTGTATATATAATATATATATATATATATATATATATATATATATATATATATACATACATACATACATACATACATACATACATACATACATACATACTGCTCAAAAATTAAAGGAACACTTTAAAGAAACACATTAGATACATCAGATCTCAATATGAAGTTGGATATCTATACAAATAACGACAGGGCAATGTCTTAGGAACAAAAGGATGCCAAGTCTTTTAATGGAAATAAAGGTTTTCAGCCTACAGAGGGCTCAATTGTGTAGACACCCTAAAATCAGAGTGAAATGAAAATGTGGCAGGCTAGTCCATTATTTCAAAAACTTAATTTCTGCAACTCAAAATGCTTTTCAGTATCTTGTGTGGCCCCCACGAGCTTGTGTGCATGCTTGACAACGTCGGGGCATGCTCCTAATGAGACAACGGATGGTGTCTTGTGGCATTTCCTCCCAGATCTGCGTGAGGGCATCCCTGAGCTCTTGTACAGTCTGAGGAGCAACCTGGCGCCACCTAATGGACCGAAACATAATGTCCCACAGATGTTCTATTGGGTTTAAGTCAGGGGATCGTGAAGGCCATTCAATTGTTTCAATTCCTTCATCCTCCAGGTACTGCCTGTATACTCTTGCCACATGAGGCTGGGCATTGTCGTGCATTAGGAGAAAACCAGGACCTACTGCATCAGCGTAGGGTCTGACAAAGGGTTCAAGGATTTCATCTGGATACCTTATGGCAGTCAGAGCACCATTTCCTAGGCAGTAGAGGTCTGTGCGTCCCTCCATGGATATGCCTCCCCAGACCATCACTGACCCACCACCAAACCTGTCATGTTGAACGATGTTGCAGGCAGCATAACGTTCTCCTTGTCTTCTCCAGACTCTTTCACGTCTATCACAGGTGCTCAGGGTGAACCTGCTCTCGTCTGTAAAAAGTACAGGGCGCCAGTGGCGGACTTGCCAATTCTGGTGTTCTTGAGCAAATGCCAGTCGAGCTCTACGGTGCTGGGCAGTGAGCACAGGGCCCACTACAGGACGTCGGGCCCTCAGGCCATCTTCATGAAGTCTGTTCCTGATTGTTTGGGTAGAGACATTCACACCAGTGGCCCTCTGGAGGTCATTCTGTAGGGCACGAGCAGTGCTCAGCCTGTTCCGCCTTGCACAAAGGAGCAGGTATCGGTCCTGCTGATGGGTTGTGGACCTTCTACGGCCCTGTCCAGCTCTCCGAGAATAACCGCCAGTCTCCTGAAATCTCCTCCATGTTCTGGAGATTGTGCTGGGAGACACATTAAACCTTCTTGCTGCAGCACGTGTGGATGTGCCATCCTGGAGAAGTTGGACAACCTGTGCAACTTCTGTAGGGTTAAGGAATCGCCTCATGCTGCCAGTAGAGATAATTACTCAAGCCAAAACTAGCACGAGTGGAAAACCAGCCAAAAAAGATCAAGAGGGAGAAACTTGAAATGACCTCCACATGTTAAACCAGTCCTGTTTTGAGGGTTTTGTAATTGTTGCCACTTTAGTGCACCTGTCGTTAAGTCCATGAACACCAATACAGCTGAAAGTGATTAACAATGCCCTCAGCTGCTTAATCAACCAGAAAATTATCAGACAGGTGTAATTGATTTCATGCCAGGCCCAATAAAAAAAGTGTTCCTTTAATTTTTGTGAGCAGTATATATATATATATATATATATATATATATATATATATATATATATATATATATATGTCATCAAACTTTACTCCAGACACAATGAGATCCATAATAAGAACAGTTTATATAAAAAGATAAAACAGGATAAAAAGATAAAAACAAGCACATGAATTAAATGAAAGAATGTTTTTTGGACATACGCCTTAAACTTTTATGGCACACGTAGCAGTTTTGTCTTGCTCCTCAGCCTTCATTAGTTTTTACTAAATCAAACAAATCAGCTGTGTTCATGATCTAAAACATGCTCCAATTTTTTCTAAGTCCAAACTGACTGGACCAGCACTCTGAAGTTGCAAATGCGGTATTCTGGAGGGCGGTGGGTGTCTGAGTGACATTTCATTAAACCTGTAAAGGGTCATTTTAGCACATGCTGGCTCAAGAAAATTATTTAAAAATGTGAAAAAGAATGGCTTTAACTCAGGTAAATGTTAATCTAAATTCTGGTGTAATAACCAAAAAACATTCTTATGCCAAGTGACAACAGATTGTGATAAAATATATATGATGAAATCCAGCTGTTTTTACCTGAGGGACACTTCAAGAGACTACCTTTTTGGAGGACACCAAAGTCTCTAGTCTGAAATTAGTAAGTTCTCCTTTAATCACCTAAAACAGGTTCAAAATTGCACTGTTCGACTTGTAAGAGAAGTGAAAATGTTCCTACTCTGGCTCCTGCTTTATTTTAAAAAACAAATAGGAGCTGGATGTGAAAGTGAATGTACTGAAGAAGGAGAAGACATAGTTGAAACAATAGAGTCCCCAAAACATGACCTTATGGCACACCATACACTGTGGAGATGGGGAAGGAATGCAAACAAACATTGTGAACAACCCTCAAACAGTCGTACAAAGTGTTCATTTTCACCTCAAATGAATCAATGGGTCATGAATGAGTTTTGTGACAAGCTAAACAGATGGATCAACCATTTGAAAAAGGTGAGTTGAAATCGTAAAGATCTTTGTTAAGCAAGTTCACAAACCTGCTTGTGAAGGTTCTAAATCACTCAGGGCATGGTGATTTAAAAAAACTGTAAAATACACTTCTTCAGATGTATTAACTTTTTCCATTGAAGCAGAAAATTGTGCAGTAATGAGCATTTAAACTGTGCTAATTCACAAAGAAACCTCCTGAGGTTCATTGCTAAGGAAATTTAGAGCCTTTGTTGTCCTGATCCACATGAGAAAGGATTTTGGTCATTTTCCTGAAAATGTGGGTTCATGTGAAAGTATCAATGGAGGAGTTTCAGAACTGCATGGGAGTTGCTGGCGAATTGAAATCTGAGATTGAGACATTCTGTAAAAATGGTTGCTTCGTATATTTTGATATGCTTTTTTTTTTTTACTTGATCTTCTATGTCCAAAATCTGAAAATTTTAAAAGTCTCTGTTATCCTCAAGATTTAAGAAGATACACAATGCCATGTGGTAGAGGCTGTTGTAGGACCCAAAATGCAGGTGAACAGGAGGCAGACTGCCAGGCAAAAGAAAAGTTTAATATGCATAATGGTAGGTAGTGATACAACAGGTAGACAAGACAAGGATCTGACACAGACCAGGACAAACAGAGGGTTTAAATACATGAGGGTAATCAGGAATCAGGTGGGTAGGATAACAAGGGGCAGGTGAGTCCAATAAACACTTAACGAGGGGAGACAGGACAACACATCTGAGGGAGAAGGAGCAGATCCTGACACACAAGAAGAGTTACTCCCCTGTCTTCTCGTGTGTTTGTGGTTTTTCTGAACCTTCTACGACTACCAATATCTGGAAAGCTCTGATTCACAATGTGAACTGTGATGCTAAATTTAAGTTGTTTCTTTCATGGACATTACTGTAGGTATCGGCCCATTTTTTAAATTATGATAATTTACCAGATTTTATTCCTGTCAAAGACCATAGGTGTAAACTGAGTTTTGTAAATGAATGCATCTTGTTGAAATCCACAGTGGAGTTGTATAATTATTATTAACACTCACAATCTAAGTTCCAGTTTGACTGTAAATGGTGAACCAAACTCCGATGACTGGTTTCCATCACGCCGGTGAGGATTCTTATATTAAAATAACCAAACCAACTAAAGCCATATATTAATCCAGGATAAGCCAGTCCCTTTTTCTCTGCCAGACACATACAGATTAAACTCCATCATGTCTTCTGTTTCAAAGCAAGGCAATAGCAAGAGACCTTAAAGTGTTAAATCTTTCTTTAAAACCCTTTTCAGCCACATGAGAAGTTGGCAGGTTCTTCTTGTCTTAGAAAACACTTTTATTCTGCGGTTTCTTAATCGAGACTCAGGGAGCACTGGTCCCTGTCATTGCTAAGAGCCAATGATGTGGATATTCTTTTGGACTCCTTCCAAAAAGGATTCTTCCTTTCATTTCTGGGCTTTTTTTTCCCTGAAAGAATGACTCAGCCTTTGTTTGTAGTGTTGACCTCGGAGCAGCTAGTTAAAGCTATCTGCTCTGTCCAGGTTTCCTGCCTCTTGCTTTGTCTCTCCTTTCATTATTTCTCCACCGGAGTGGTGTAGCTCCAAATCTTAAGAGCTGGCCAACTTTTCAAACATATCTAATACTGACTTGTGACTCAGAGTTTTATGTTTGTGTTATTATTTTCAGAGTAGCATTTGTTTGCATCTGTTCCCTCCAGAGGGAGAGGCGGGGGGTGGGGAACAGATGTCGCCATGTTGACTCGAGTTGTTTCCGATCTGCCGTCGGCAACGCAGCAACTTCCATCAATCAGCAGATTGTCATGTCACATAATGTGTACATACAGTGGCTGCGTAACTATTCACACAATGCCGTATGTGTGTGTCTCCAAAAAGACATTCCATGTGCAAACACACACACACACACACACTATGAGAATACACAAAAGGTATAGGGAGTAAATAGGCAGCAGTTGCCATAGAAACAGTTGAGTCCCACCACATCCAGAGAGCCTTCAGAGAGAAAAAGAAGTGTTTGTCTCATTTTTCAGATGTGTATGTGTGTGTCAACATAAAGAGTCTCTCACACACACACACACGTACACACACATGCATGCATGCATGTGCGTGCACACGCACAGAGGGAGAGTCAGTGTGTGTTTTTGTGAATGTGCGGTGGATCCCCCTCTGTGATCACAAAGAGCAGCTCTCATCCCTGAGAATCCCATTTCACGGCCGGGCTTAGCATTGCTGCTGTGTTAGTGCACGTGCATGTGTGTGTGTGTGTGTGTGTGCGTGTGTGTGTGTGTGTGTGTGTGTGTGTGTGTGTGTGTGTGTGTGTGTGTGTGTGTGTGTGTGTGTGCGTGAAGGTAGATGGAGGAGGGGGGATTACCGGACCACTGCTCGCACAGGTTGGGATTATTTTAAATAAGATGGGAAATTCTTTTAACAAACCGCCAACCACCAGTTGGAGGATCTGAGTCTGAACCTTGGTATGTGTCCAGACTCAGAATTTGTCTTGTTAAGACAGATTCACAAGTAAAACACACTTCTCAAATAACTCACTTAGATATTTTCAGATTTATTTAAAGCTGCCACATAAACAACAGCGTTCACCAGTAAAGCTCTTTTCATCCTATTCCAGTTTTGGTTAATGATCTTACTCATCAACGTTGCAGGTCAAAGCTCACAAAAAATAATAGCATAGACCAAAACATTATGAACACAAGAGACAGACAAGATCCATCCATCCATATTTGGGACCAGGTTCTGGTGTCAACAGTGTAATTAGAGATTCCCATATCTTCCACTCCCCAGCTACCTACTCCAGCTCATTAAGAAAGACCCAAAAGGTGTTGCCACATTGTCTTTCTGTATTTATGTTGCGTCTTTTGATTGTCATTTTGATAATTGAAGACTGGATTTTAGATAGTCAAATTGATATTTTCACCCATAAAGTAAAACAGATTGATCCACCAACCTGCCCATCAAGTTCCTGATCCTTTTGATCATCTCTCATCAACAAGACCCCACGAAAACAGAACCCTTCAAACAAAGGTCTTTCCCAACCTTGAGTTTGAAATCTGCCCTTAAGTTCTGTTATTAAGTTTTGTTTTTGGTAACACATAAAATGAAAATGTTCTTTGTTTAATTAGTGTAGTTCATCCAAAGACTGTATATGTAAGAGTTCATCTCAAACCATCCACAGAGTGGTACATGACTACGTTATTCTGGCCCAAAATGTGGAAATCACAAATGTGGTGTTAAATTTAGAATTTTTTTGCTTCCTATCTCCATATTCTTGATTCAGGCTTCGAGAATTGTTTCTAGCAGTTCCTGGTAATGACCTTTTTCCACATAGATCCCAGTCTTTTTTGACATCCTTCATCATTACAAAAAAAAAAAAAAAAAAAACAGGACTGAACCATTTTTAGGGACTTATTCTTTTCCAAATCTTATCTTGGAGCCAAACAATGTTTTCCACCAAATCATCTAAATTTTAGGTCATGTCCTAAAGATTTGCTAGTAATTGGAATCCATGTGTCCACATTCTTTCCAGTCATGTTGCATCACACCTGTTATCTGTTTTTCTGTAAACGATGTGATTCTTCTTGGTCTGGATGCATTGGGAGGGAAATCACGACCTGTCCACTGCAGGTGGTGACAGGTCTGATGGAAACTATTTTGAGGAAATTCAGGTGGCAGTTGAACGTCTACAGAAATTCAGATGCCTAAACTAACAAGATCTGGCTAAATAAAAATAATACAGGTTATTAAAAAGAGGTTCAACAAAACAAAATATGTAAAACTGATCAAGGTGTAAAAGGAAATGGATCACCAAATTAAAAGCATGACTAAAATTGGTTGTAGTAAAGAAATCACAGACTAACAAAACAAAAAAAATCACAACTTTATCAATAGAAACCAATAGAATTTACTAAAATAAAATGCTAACTGTCTGGGATTGGCTGATTGCCTTATTACAAAATAAAGAAGAGCACACACTAATGATTATTGTCTTTTCATCTGGATGCAAATATATTTGAGGCCAGAAAGGAGGTCAAATATCAGGACTGTTTTCCCATTTGTAACCATTTATAAATTTAACTAGTGGATATTAACAGTGTTGGGGAAGTTCAATCTATATATGAACTATTTCTAAGTTCAGTTCACACATTTTGGGGGTGGGGGTTCTGAGAGTTCCTGTCGCAGTGCTGCCCTCTCAGTCAACTCTTCCTTTTGGTGCATTTTTCAAACAGGAAGTGTGTGTTGAGTAAGACTCTGGAAAGGGGTGGGGGCTTGCTCTTTAAGGTCCCTTCACTCTTTGGACCAGGACTTGTTATTGGCTCTAGGAACTAGATGCAAGTCGCAGGGGGACAGTGAGTTTGCCGTACTGCCTCCAAGACTCTGGAACCAACTGAGACTTGCTATAAGAGAGGTTACTTATATGGAGTTTTAAAGCCAAGTTGTTTTTGCACTACTCTGCTTTATCATCTGCCTGGAAGGCCTTTTGTTTTCATGCTGTTTTTAATTAATAATAATTTTAATATATCTGTATGTTTTTATGAATTTGTCTTTTACCTTTTTAGTTTATCGCATTTGGGCCTCCTTGATTGGTGGTGGAAGGTGCTTTATAAATGCATACATGAAACAAAGATGGCGGGTGCATTTCTTGCTCCTCGGCAGCTAATGTGGGGTCTACTCTATAATGTCTATGGTTAAAAGTGGTTTAGCTATGTCTTTAGCTCAATGGGAATCTGGCACTCTCTTGAACAAATAAAACTGCGAGAAACTGCGAGAGAGCACGCATACTTTAAAGTTCAGACAAAATACAGGCAGCTTCAGTTAACGTTCACCAAAAATATGAATGAGTTCATGATTGAGCATTCCATGAACTTGTATAGGTACAACACTGGATTTAATATGGATTTAATTGATTCAAAATTGGTGTGTAGGAGCAGAAAAGAGCACAACAACACACAATAGTTGCCTCAAATGATGCTGTTTGGCTGTTTAGAGAAAAATAATTAAAAAAATGTTCATGCTTATGCTCAGTTCCCTTTGGAATGAGTCATTAGTTTATTTTAACCTGAACAGCATTCCCTTTCATGATGCCACCATCAGAGTCCAGCATATATTTGTTTTTTTGAGTATGTGAAGGCTATAATAGCCCCGCCCACCATGGATTTGCCCTCCCCCCCTACAATACACTCTTAACATACTTCCAGAGCACCTGAGCATTACCTGATGATGATTGTTGAATCACTGCAGAGAATAGAGACAGGTCTGACCCATCCTTTAGAGGGCATTAGTGAATATTGGGTCAGTTAATAGAGTTCATGTTATGTTGATGGTAATGAGCATTCCTCACTTTGTTTCTTGAAACAGATGATTTAGTTTCTGCTGTTGTGTGGGTGTCTCTGTTGGGGAATGACACCATGTCAGGACACGCAGACAAACCCTGCTCCCAACTTGCTGATCAAGAAACACTCAAATTACAAAATATGTAAATGAGCATTGTGTGTGCGTGCGTGCGTGCGTGTGTGTGTGTTCAAAGTTAATAGAGATCTAATAGACCAGATGGGTGAAGATTGTAGCTCCCTGAATCAAAACAAAAAAGACAGATGCTTTCAGCATCATTTCATTTCTTACTCACTTGGAAAATTTATGTTGCAACTTATTTATGCTGGAAGGTTTTGTTTTTAAGACATGAGACGGTAACCCTAAAGTACCTGGACAAGGACAAAACCTCATTCATCATAGCAACACTCAAAGGTTTGACGAAACAACGTTTAAAATCATAATTATCAAAGAAGTGAAGTAAATAGTAAAGAAAATTGTTGGATTTGACATTTATTTCTTCTTGGTTCTTTTATTATTAAGAACTCTGCAGTTCACCCTGACATAGTGTCAATTAACTTCTGGTCCAAACTCCCACTTTTATTTGAAAAAATTCTTGGAATTTGTGGATTTTTGTTTTTTCAAACAACCACTTAAAAATTGACTGCATTTTTATTTGAATAAAATTCTTGGGATTCTTCTGAACCTGGAACCAAAATGTAGATATTTTATTCCCTAAGCTACTTATTTTGTTCACTAACTAGGGTGGGAAGCAACCCTAGGCCACAGGGCTGATGGGAGAGTGCTCACCTTTTCATCTCAGACCACCACAGATGCCCCAAATATTCAGAAAGGGGAACAATTAATAGTAATAGTAATAATACATTTCCTCAGAACATTCTGGGGTTTATGCAAATTGCATATAAACATTGTGAATAATTATTTGTTAATATCAAAGAGTTTGATACGTTTTTTATGCTTTAAATAGGAACACTACCACAATTTTCTAAAACATGAATGTAAATAAAAACAAAAAACATTGGGTTCATTTTGAATTTGTGGATGCATAATTTGAAGTTCTGGAATGAGAATAATTAACTTTTCAAGAATGTAGACAACAAGCAAAAGCATGTAAATGATGTGTCATTAAAATATCTATAAGATTACTCTAAAAGTATGTTCATTATTGTTTGATATTAAATGAAATTATCAAACTCATTTATCACAGAACATCTTTAAACTATCTAATTCACTCAAGTATTTTTATCCTTATTTTTATTCCTTCAGAATGAATTTTTATGAGCATAAACTCCTGACTCTTAGCGATCACCTGTACAAAGATGAATCTGATTTAAATTTTCTTTCTGGTTTCAGCTCGACTCTTCTTATTTTCTCTGAAATCCACGCTCAGCCTCCTCCTCCATCTCACCAGGGATGTTATTTATACCCTATAGTGTTAGACGAGTGTATGTGTGAGCGTATGGCCCATGCTGAGGCACCACTGTGAGGGTCCTGACCAGCAACTGAAAAGGAACTTTGATCCAGTACAGATCCATTAGCGTGAGTTTGTTCTGATCAGATCCAAGTCATTCATCAATCGACCAGCCGAGCGTCACGCCTGCTCGACAGCTCGCCGTCCTGTTTTCTTCCTTTTGTTTTGGTAGAAGTGTTTTCTGGATGTTGTTTCAGTCGATGTCTCTCAGGTGGTCACCACCTCAGGTCCTGGATCAATTTGTCTGCTTGCTAATCTCACAGCAGTCATTTACAGGGATCTGAGTGCTCCTATAAACCCAAGAAAACATGGAGTCAGGAACCACATTCAGGTGGAGTTTAGTTTGAATGCAATAAAATGCTTGATCTTCACTTATGAAATGTATTAGTGGAGGAATTTAAATATATACATGTTATAACATTTTAATTTTAGATCAGATGGTCACTTACAGTATAACTGCATATTAGGTTCAATCTGAAAGCAAAAAAACAGAGGAAGTGCCATAAAGAAAGGAAAAATGGTTAATAATAAAGTGGGATAGAGCCCCACATAAACCTGCCTTTAAAATCTGTTTCAACTGACTTCATAAACATTGTTTGAACATTTTTGCAAGATATTCATATTTATGAGCATGATAAAATAATTAACATTTGCTCATAAAATATAAAAATCGTAAATTATTTGTAACTTAATGCAAGAGACTCCAATTCACCATACATCAGGAGTGATCCCTCAGAAGAACATGGACCTAATTTTGGACCTCTTGGTGATCCTCAAACTGTTAAAGCATGTGTGCATCTTAATGCCAGCTGGCTACTATTGGCTGAATGTGCTGCATTTCTGTCACTCAGTGAACTGTGCAGAAAGAGATGAGCAAGTGGCAACTTTTACAGAAAAAAAAAGCTAAAGATTGACCAAAAAGTCTGCACAGTAGCTAAAATGGTCCAGCAAAGTTTGAGAAGCAGCAAATATGTCGACAGTCTGCAGTTCAGTTTCTGTCAGAGGCCGAGCTGACACACTCCCACACACATCTGCACTGCGTCTGTTGCTCGCCAGCTTTTGTCCATGCTGTTGGTGTTTCTGTTTCAATGTGCATGTATGTTCAGGAATCATCGTCCATGGATCAGCAGACACTTCACTGAATTTTAACAGAATGGGTGTCTTCATTCAGATTTTAGCACAATTATTCACTTAAACTGAATTATGACTGAAAGGAAAATTGAACATTTTCTGGACAAATCTTGAACCTGTTCTTGACTCAGACAGAAAATCCAAACTTTTTACACCAGTGTGAACTTGCAGCTTAATTAAAAACCAAAATCTCTTCATAATTCTAGGATTACATTTAGCTTTTCTTTCCTTTGTTTCTTAAGTTTGAAAAATAAAGGTCATAAGATAAAGTAAGGTAATAATGTTGAAATAATAATACTCAAATATGTATAGTGATAGTTTCAGCTAATAATAATAATACATATTTTTAAAAGCTTTTGTGCAACCAAACTCACAGGTTTTTTGTTTTTCTGTAAGAAAAACCTGGGACCACCTCCGTATGTAGGTCAACATGAAAATAAATAATCACATTATTGTTAAATCTGTTAAATAAAGTTCTTATCTCACAGAAAAACACAAACCTGACTAAGTAAAGAACGTGTGGGTTGTGCTTATTATATACAACATAAGGTTTTCATTAAAGAGGTGAGATGCAGCACTTTTTATATGATGCAAATGCTTGAATTTTCATCTCCCATGGTGCATTGCTCCCACTGAGACAAACAAACACTCAGTTTAATGTGGCGTACCAAAGTTCTGAACTTGTTAGGTTGTTCTGGACTCCCTGTTGTGCCGAAATTCTTCATTGTGAGTGATGAGTTCAAAACCAGGATGTTAAATATAATTTCTGAATATATTTTTAAATCCTGACCATCTAAGTCTCTAACAAACCGTGTGAAGTAGCAGTGTAACTCTGATTTCTTTAGAACACCTCTGGGTGGTTTATAGCTCATTATGAGCGTGACAGACGTTAAACCAGCGGCTGCTCCAGTGGAAGGTTTTATCTGAACAGGATGGAGACTTTTTGTGTTTCCCAAGCCGCTCCTCCCCATCTCTCTCCCACCTCCCCCTTAACTCCTCTGGGCCAATTTTCACATGCAGCAGGGGACGAAAGCAATGAGTCTCCTCACAGCAAGGTGTGACACCCAGCAGGGCGAGGATGATGAAGCTTGGAGGGAAAAAAAGTCAACACTTCACTGTTTGGCAAACTGAAGAGCAGACCAGCTTCAGAAGCCTTCTGCTTGTTTTTGTCAGACTGGAGCTGAAACAAATGTTCCTTTCTTCTGCTGCCTCCTGCAGTTGCAGGTCATTTTGTGGGTTTGTCCTCATTTGAAAGTCAAAACATTTTAAGCATTAGTTATAGCTTGAGTTGGTGTGTTTCTTGAGTCAAACTGATGCTTTATTCATTTTGTGTTGAGGATCCAACTTAAAGCAGCAATCCAGAGTTTTTTAGAATGCTGTGGAAGTGATGGTCTTACCCTGTACTGTGATATAATGTAGGCAATACACCTTTTTTTGTTAACCACCCCAAACTCTTAGAGCCCCATGCAATTTGATTTGAGCACCACTCAGCATTAGCCAATAACGTTTCAACGTTCACTTACGTACAAATTTCAGTCACAGAGCTTGTGCATTGTAGATCTATATCTACTGTATATCTATATCTATATCTATAGATATATAGATATAGATATATCTATATATCTATATAGATTAGTAAACAGCATAATGTGAGAATAATGATTGTAAAACTGTATTTTAGCTTTGTTTCTTTGTTAATCATGGAAGTAGAAAGGAGGGCTGAAGGTGAAATGCATTTTTTCTGCATCTAGAACGTGCCCTCTGAAAAAACCCCTCCAGATTTCTGCTTTAAAGCTACTGCAAACAAAATGAACCTACAAGATTTAAGAAAGTCAAACAAAATATTTAATATTCAAATGTCAGCAATATTTCCCTTACAGTTTGGATCTTTCAGAGATCAGTCTTGTACTTGTTCTTTAGCAGCCCTGTACATTAGATTCCAAAAACTAAAAGGAACTATTAATAAGATCCAAAAACAGTATTTACCAAAATGCCACACATGTGAGATTTCTATTCACCGCTATGCTGATGATAGTTAGATATATGTTTCCTTCACAAGAGATACGTATCACTGTGTCACACCATTGCTTCAGTGTCTTGATGATTTGAGAGGCTGGATTTCTCTGAACCTTTTAAAAGTCAATGAAAGTAAAATAGTAATAATACTCATTGGTAGCTAATTGCATAAATGCAATGAAATCTTAGGCTCTTTTGATCTTTGTCTTTAACTATAAATAATCAGGGAGTGAAATCTGACCCCAAACTTATGTTTGACCAGCAAAGTCAGGTAGTAGTAATAATCCAAATTATTTCATTTATAGATGGTCAAACTTAAATCAGTAGTTCATTTATTTATTTTTTTGTCACTACCAGGCTGGATTCTTGTTATAGTTTGAATAGTTTTCCTCCGGCCACCTTCAGAGAGTACAAAATGTTGCTGCTACTTATCAACAATCCTCTGGCTCCCATTGCATTTTAGAATACAAACACATCTTATGTAATAGTCTGTGGCCTGATGTGGCCCAGGACATGCACAACAACCAAAGTGATTATTAAAATGGCTTTATTTTTAACAATTAAAATGAAAATGTGCAGCAGGTGGTTTGGATGTTTGCTGTCCTCAGAGTAGGGTGATTGGTCTGAAACAGACAGGATTAAGGGTTCAGGAAAACTGAGTAAATGATAATTGGTATATTTACCCCCCCAGTTGGTTTCCAGGGTTCACTTATGAGGGGAGAGCTTATCACAATGGTCATGTGGATAAAAACAAAACAAACATGAAAGAATAAGCTAAGCACCTCACATCTGTGGACTTTCCACAGATACCAACCAATAATTACAAAAAAAATACTTGGAAAAATTAATAAAACCAGAATTAGGGAGACAGACATGGAGATCCAACTGAAATTTCTTCATTTTATCAATCCATCCATCTTCTGCTTAACCAATATCTGGTTGTGGGGGTAGAAGGTCCAGGAGTGAAGGCCAGACCTCCCTCCTCCCAGTGACACTCTCCAGCTCCTCCCGTGAATATCCTAGAAATATTTTACATTTTATTGAAAGACAAACCAGAGATGTCCTGAACATGATATTATTTATGCCTGATTAAGATTCTGAGTCATTTAATTTTGTGTGCTGATATTGACATTCAATCTGATACTGGTATGATTTAATTCTTTTTAACTTAGTTTAACTGCACTGACTTGCAGATGACATCCCATATCAAAATCAATACAAGTGAGTTTTTGTAGTGGATCACAAAGCAGGGAGAAAATTTATCAACACATATTAAATAATTTCTTTTATTTCAGAGAAACGGAATAGACTTTCAACAGTCAGCCTGTTTTTAAAATGTTTAACACAACGGCTCTGTATTGATCCCCATTGGTACCTGTTAAACATTGGTGTTAATGGGAGTTACACGTGATCAGGATCCATAAACAGCAGCTCGGGATATGAAAGGAGCTGACAGTGATTACAAATGGAGTTTTTGACTTCCATTGAAAACTGTGATTGATTTTCAGCTTTACGTGTGACGTTTTTATCAACATGGTGTTCAGACCAACTTTAAAGCTGCAATGGCAAATTTGCTACCACTTCAACTTTAGGACAAACTACCAGAGTCCCAAAGAGAAAATAATAGTTTATTTGAAGTCACAGACAACAAAAGACTTTTAAACCTAGAAAACGGTGACTGGTGTTTACCATACTGTTTTATTTCTATAGCACATTTAAACACAGCATGAGAGCTGACCAAAGTTCTGAAGGCACGTTCATTAAAAACAGGTAAAACAAAAGAATGCAATCCAAATAAAAACCATCAGTACAAAAAAATAAAACAAATACAGAGTAACATAGTCACTGTCCAAAAGCCAAGACATAAAAGTAGGTCTTAAAAGAGATTTAAAAACAGTGAGAGAGGATGCCTGTCTCACTGTAATAGGCAGTGAGCTCCAGAGTCTGGAAGCAGCACACATAAACACCAGTGGCGGCTCGTCCATAGGGGGCGCTAGGGCGTCGCCCCACCACTCACAGGAAGGAGAAGAAGAAGATAGGAATCACAAAATATATTTAAAAAAACATAAAAAGTAAACTAAACGATCTATACACACCATATGGACTAAGTGCTGTGTGTAATTTGTGTTTAATAATGTTCTTTTTACTTTTAACACGGCCGAATCGTCGACGTACTTGTCACGTGTCCTCTCGCGGGCGCAGCAATCTTTACCATTGACTTAATATGGGCTAACTGGCGCATGTGCAGTGGGTCCCCAAACCGTCCACAACGAGAAAGATTAGGAGAGCGTTTGGGTGTATCTTGTAGCGATCGTCACCGCCTCACCGGGTGAATTCTGCTCAGACCAGGGGGAGGAGATCGCTCATTGGTCAGGTTGTTCACCCCGGCCAGAGGCGAAAACTTTCCACAGGCTAGCGCGTCGTGCTAGTTCAGTTGTTTGTTGTTGTAGCTGCTGCCGCGCACACCTCAACTATGGAGAAAACAAATACAGTTGCGTCTTTGAAAAGCGAGCCGTTTAGGAGGAGGACACAACAGGAAAAACTTGGCCTTAAAGAGCTTGGACCCGACCAGCCGGACATTAAAATAAAGCAACAAATGCAAGACAGAGGGAGAAGTTACACAAGGACATTTTCCTGGCAAAACAATGCTAGCAAACAATCTGATCAGCTCAGCTTTTACGTTGGGATGTAGAATTTCACAGACCAAGTGGATTTTTTTTTACTATACCACACGGATTATGACCATAACCTGCAGGTAAGCCTCATTTTAGCTTTTGGCTTCAGGAAATTAGCATGCTGCCTCGTTAGCGGCTAGCACCGCTCCATACGGTTTGAACTAAGAGTAGTACTTCAATTCTTGTTTGTGAGTCTGGGCTTTAATCTAAACGCCTGCTTCTGTGAATATTTTGCATTGTGTCACTGTGTGTTTTTCTGGATACGTGTAGCGTCTATTTCACAGCCTCACGTTTATTTACAGCTTATTGGGTGTTGGTAGAAAGTGGATTCTATTGATTAGATTAGCCTACTCCCCTTAAGCGTGTGTGCAGTTTGTGTAATATATGGGTGAATGGATGAATATTAAGCATGTTTTTGTCAAAAACGTGCTTAATATTCAAAAACTTTTTGAACAACTTTGTTGCCGGAAGCGCTACTGTGACCGTCAGTTGTGTGACGCTGAGGCATAAGAATCAATGGTAATTTGGCACCCCCTGGTGGTGATATGTGGTTAGCGCCCCACCCAAAAAAAAGTCACCGGCCGCCACTGATAAACACCCGCTCACCCCCTGACTTATAACACATACGGGGAGTGTACAGTAGCAGCTGGTCAGCAGACCTCAACGCACATGCAGGGTTTAGCGCTATCACGTTTCGTCCAGCATCGCGGGTTTCTGGTTCTGGCAGAAGCATCACAGACAAGATACCTGAGGGGAGGGGTGAGTGTTCCGTGACCGTGTTTGCGTTCAAAACCTAGCTTGTTCTATAGATTCGCTATAACAGCTTTAACTGCATGACTGATGACAAAAACACAGTTTTAGGCAGAATATTTATATTTTAAGAAGATGCACTAAAATGCCAAAGTAATGACTACATATGTCTACAGCACTGTTAGATTGTTGTTTATACAGTTTATCAGCAAAAAAAGTTGATTTGGGGGTGACTTTAATGTAAAACCATAGAAAATGTTACTATACTGAACCTTTTAATGAAAAACATTGGATATGGACCCTAAAAAGCACACCTAAAACAGTTTTTGATTGTCATGTTTTTCCCTTTGGTTGCATCATTTTGATCATCAGCTTTTTTTTAAGGTTTATATTTGTCAAATAAAACCTCCTTTAGTTTTTCATGTTCTTGCCCTGTGAAGCGTCAGTCTTCCTGTCACAGCCACCTTTGTTTTAACACTAAATTGTTTTGAACATCTGTGTTGCAATCAGAATTTAAAGGCTAAGAGTGGTTCCAGAGATTAGAGAGATTTATTTATTTTTGTTTCTTTGACTTGTTTTTCACCAAACTGCAGCATGAAGCTGAAGATGAAACAGTTTTCAGGTGTAAACTGAATTTTAGTCATTCCGTGCAGTTTAGTCTGTTGTAAAAAAAAACATTCTATTCAGGACACACACACACACACACACACCCACACACACACACACACACACACACACACAGCAGGTTGTATCTTGTTTTCAGCATCAATTGCAGAGATCGACCTGCTGAGCTTCACAACATCCAGTCAGTAAGCAGTCAGTAAGTGAGTGACCGCTGCATTGATCCTCTGCCTCGGTAACTGATTAAAAGCCCAACACGGCTGTTTCCTGCCTGGTTATTTACCAGCTGATCCTGCTCAAACTGTTCCTTAGTCTTTGTTTCCATCACTTCTTTCCTGTATTTTTTATTTATTGTTTTGTTCTCCAACGCAGCGGGCCGCAGGTTTGATCCCTGCCGCAGGTTGTCTTTCAGCAAAGCGTTTGGACGCTAAAAGGACCAGTGGTCGATATCTCGCTGTGTGGCTGCACTCGATCGACAGCCTGATAAAAGCAGCTGATTGGCTCAGAGATCTGATCATGGATTTATACAGAGAGGGATGTTTGGGCTCGGTTTGCATAGCTCCAAGCTTTATCAGATGTTTCCTGATGAAGTTATGGGGATGATGACGGCAACAACGTGTGTGACCTCTCCTTGAACACTGGTTCAATTACACTAAACTCAACATTCATAACGGTCTCCTCAACCTTTTAATGGGAAAAGAAAGTCCTCCATTTTCTCATCAAGCGGTGTGTTTGAGCTGAAAGCAGCCTGGAGCGATGAAAACACATCAGATGAGGTACTTCACACATTTGTTTTAGTTTTTTTTCTTTTGCCATAATGGTGAAATACTAGCACGCTTTAACATGACTGATGTTTCTGTGGACTTGTAATGATAAACTCTCCGCCTAGTGAGAATAGATGAACAGGAAGGGAGGCGGTGGAGTGCTGCTTCTTGTTTATTTCTCTTTATTTTTATCAGCGCAGGGCTTCAGAGCTGCATGTTTTCACCGTGAAGTGGTAATTTCATCTGGCGGAAGCTGATTTTTTTTCCCCACCTTTGCTCGCTCTTCCTCCCACTCGGCGCTCGGCTCTGCTGTTTTCTTAAAAGCTGTTTTCTCGTGGCTTTAGTCGGCGAGGGCGAACGTACAAAGACCCTGGAAAATCCCATAAACCCCTCCTCTTTGAAATCCTTTAACCAGAGCATGCTGTATAACATGAACATCAGAGAGGCGGCGGTGATGCTGACACGGTCCTGGAAGAGTGAGACATCAGTTATTCTTAAGGATTTCACTCAGTTTTTAAAGTTTGTCATGTATAATCCTGTTACCCTGCAAGTGTATGATTTTCTTTCTGGTTTCTTTGGAAGATAAAGTTTCAGCTGTAAAATATTGGTCAGTTGCACAAAAATTCAGTGTTTGGGTCACATTTTAAAAATTCAGGTTTCAGGCCTGAGCTCTAAATCTAACAAGAAAACATGAGAATTAGTATTGGAGGATGTTGCTGCAGCTACTGAATGAAATTCAACATTAGCTTTCTTTCATTCAATTTGGGAATTTCCTTTTAATATTCCAGTTGAAGACAAAACGCCAACATTTCTGATGTGTAAATCATGTGAAAAAAATACTGTTCTTCCTCTCATTCGGGTCCAGTGAGCAGGAGCTCTCAAGCATCTCCTGGGTTAGCTCAGGGATCTCTCCCTGGAAGGACATGCCTCACTCACCTCCACCAGGAAGCATCCTGATCAAATACAATACCTGTCTTAGCTTGCTGCTCTCGATGTGGAGGAGCAGTAGCTCTCCTCTGAGGTCTTTACCAATGTTTATGTTTATTATATTTATTTATTTTGCAGACACCTTTATCCAAAGTGACTTATGCGTCAACTAACATTCATGTTTTTGGCCTGAGGTAGGAAAGCGGAGTGCCCTGAAAAAACCCATGCATAAATTGGGAGAATATGGTAATTTAACGCTGAAGAGCCACAACCGGGATTCAAACCTGTGACCTTCTTGCTGCAAGAGAACAGTGCTAACAACTGCATCAACATACAGATGTAGACTGATTGGTAAATCAAGAGCTGTACCTTCTGGTTTAGTTCCCTTTTCACCTCAACAGACTGGTGTAGAGTCTGCTGAACCCCGATTTGCTTGTTTATCGTTTGCTCCATTCTTTTCTCACTCATGAACAAGTTCTTGAGATATCTAAAGCCGTCCACTAGAGGCAGAACCTCTTTCTCTCTTGAAGGAATGCCATTCAGTCATTTCTGATTGAGAACTGTGGTATCAGATTGGGCACTATGAGACGTGACAAAAATAAGAAGAAATGTTACAACAGATTACAGCAGCTCTTTAGTTGGTTAACTGTTGACCTTTGTTTATCACTGGCAGGAAACTTGATGACACAAGGTGGCAGAAACATGAATTCACTGTGCAAAAATCAGATTTATTGAAATAAAAATCCTGAACCATGAGAAACAGATTATACCTTCATTTTTGTATCTGCAGTGTTTTATGTAGGAGACATAGCTAGTTCAAAAGACTCTTCACTTTAGTTTAGTGGAGAAAAGTCTGAGGTAAAATATAATAGGAGCCTATTAGAGTTTGGGTGTGTGGACTCTGCACCCTACTCTTGGGTCCTATAGCAGTGACAGACACAGTAGCTAAGTGATGATGTCCCGACTTCATAAAACTTGTACAGTTTTTAGGAGTACAAGGGGTCTGCGCTTATTCTGAATGTTTGGATGATTAAAAGGTTAACAGTGCATGGCATCATCATACTCAGTAGTTACAAAATATTTAAAATATCATCCCATTGAAACGATGGTTGAACATCAAAATATCAGAACTGTAGAGCTCCAAATCTTCACTTAATCTTATCTGTGGGAAAATCTCTCAAAGTAAGCTTTTCTTATTTATTTATTTTTGTGATTTTAATCAACACCGTAAACTACAACTATAAAACACGTTAACTTGAATGAAAATCATGCATCTTCATTCACACTTCGTTTTTCTCAAAAACTGCAGGAGGAGAAGCAAAAACAAACATAATCTGTATTGTTCTGCAATTAATTCTCCAGAAAGCACAGTTAGACACAAAATCATGGCACAAAATAGTGATCAGAACACAATTCTCCCCAGACATTTGATTGAAATTTTATTGCAACCATTATCACCGTTAGCCTAAAAGTACCAAAAACAACAGTTGTTTCACAGCAACTGACATCAGGACATTTTCTTAGAAAAGGCTCCCCAAGTAGCACGCAGGAGAAAAACAGGATTGTTTTTATGCACCGAGTCATTGACTCTGTTCGCCTCATCTACCTGTAAGCTCATGCTGAGAGGAGAAAGCTCGTACTTAGGCTGGGGCTCATGATCCATGTGCCTAGATTGATTTGTCCTCAACATACTGTTGAAGGGAAATGAACAGGTGTCTGCAGGCTCCACTAAGAGAGGAAAATGGCTGCAGGTTTGACTCTTACAAAAACAAAATAGGATAAAAAAAAAAGTTTGCATTGGTTGCATGTTATTTATGTGTTATTTGCATGGGTCCAAAAGTTAAGTATAAAAGAGCACCGCCCACTGTAACATTTATAACATTGGCTAATTTGCCATGCATGTCCCCAGTTGGACCTTTAACAACATGAACAGCTTAAAGACAGTAAAACAGCACAGTAACATGATATATCATACACATGCCTAACAAATCTTAAAAATACCTTTAAAGACCACATATAAAATATAATTCATCACATAGATCTTAGATTTACCTAAAAAAAAGACCATAATTAATCAAGCACCACCTCTTAACCATCATTGGCTGGCTGTTATTCATTACTACAAGGGTTGTTTTCTTTGAGCAACTGCTTCAGTCTAAATCTGAGTCTGAAATTTGTTTCAAGTCTTCAGGTAAAGCACTTCACCAATCAGTGGCTTGCACAGAAAAAGCTGTTTGACCAAAGGTGCAAAAAGGTGTCTTACAATTCTTGCAGGATGCACTAGTTACTACAGAACCAAGAAAAGTATAGGTTTCTACTTCTCAGTGGCCTATTGGTATGAGTATCCACCCCTGAGACTGGGAGATTGTGGGTTCAAATCCATGGTTGGGTCATACTAAAGACTTTAAAAATGGGACCCAATGTCTCCCCACTTGACACTCAGCATTAAGGGCTTGGATTGGAGGGTTAGTTCCCGAATGTGGCCGTGTCTGCAGCTCACCGCTCCCCACGGGGATGGGTCAGATGCGGAGATGTAATTTCACCAGTGTGTGATGATGACTAATGGGACTTTAACTTGAACCACAAGGTCACTGAGCACCTAAAGAGCCTGACTTTTCAAACATACAAAAATCAGTAATACATAATGTGATTTAGTTTTCAAAGTTCATCATATTTAGCTTGTTAAGAACATGGCAATGATGAAATCACACCCATTTTCTATCCACAATTTTAATTGTTCGGGGATATATCATCCTTATCAGCCTTATGGTAGTTTATGATTCCTGAGACCAAGAGATCCCACGATAGCTTCTATGAGAGTATAAAGTGTATAAAACTATTTGCAACATTAAATGAAAAAAAAAATCTCCATTTAATTATTTTAAATGAATGTAGGCTTGATTTTGCATCTATGCTCGCCATTTTAACATGCTATTTATAATTGGGAAACCAAAACAAGGCCATGATTTCACTTCAGAAACTTGCTTAATGTGTTGACCATTTACTTTGAAATTGAAATCACAGCTACTGATCACAGACTGGGCCCTTGGAAAGCAAACTGAAACATTTAAGAGAAGACATGACTTTTAGAAATGTGTGTGATAAAAGAAGAGAAAGCACCGCCCATCTGTGTGAAGGTGCTGGATAAGGTATAGAACTATCAAAAATGGAAAAAATCCGCACACTTCTATCTGCAGTTAGAGTTTTTTAATCAAGCTTTCGGTCAGAAGACCTTCATCAGGAGTTGTTCATGTTCACACCAACAGACAATCAGATCTTAAAACTTAACTGATGTACAACACCTGTGAGCTGGTGTCGCCAGGCATCATGGGAAATGAAGTCCCAGAGTCAAATAACTCTGAAATGTGTGTGATAACATGAGAGCGGTGCAGAGACTGAAGTGATGTCCTTACCACCCACATATACCAAACCATCATCAGCAAACATTTTAAATCCTTCACCAAGACAGGCTTCTTAGAAACTGTTTATGAACAGTTTAAACAACAGAAGAGCAAGAACGGAGCCCTGTTGTACACCAGTTTTAATTTTTGAGAAGCGATTATTTCTTGCTACAAATCAAAAAACACTGTTCATGGTTTACAATACTTAACTGGAACCACTATAAACCACTCCAAAGATTAAAATAAATTTATAGCCTAAGTCACACCCATCTACATCCAGTCCATGGGTCCCCTACTGCCAAAAAAATGAATGGGAGTTTATGGGCCAATACATATATGCTGTCACTGAATTTTAAAGACACATTTTGATGAAAAGCACTTATTTTCAACAGGTGGCAAAAGGTACTTTAGGTTTCGTGTGAAAACACATAGAAGACTCCAACTGCTCGTCTCACCAAGTTTACGCCATCAAACCAGACAAGTAGAAGAAGAAAAATGGCTGTGAGTTTAGCGAGCTTCACATCCTTCTTCCAGGATGAAAGGAGTATTAAACATGGAGAAAACCACTATAAATCTGGTCATGCGGTAAGTAGCAGCTACGTTGGAGGAGAAGAGATTCTGTGGTGATGTCATGTATGCAACGTCTGATTTGTAGTCATTTTAATTATGAATTTTTACAAGCTAATAAATCTAAAATTCCATGACAGACATAGTCGAAACACACAATTATTTATCACTTAAATTAAAGCACAACACATTTTTGATTCAGGCTGTAAGGCAAAGCAGACCAGACAATAACTTTTATAGCCCAGTTCACTTATATTCTTTTTTTTTTTATTTCACTCAGTCGACCCGATGGGGAGGAGACTTAGGCTCCCTATACCGAATACCTACTTTAATTTAATTGACAATATTCTTCTACATGTTAGAACCATGCCAATTAGCTTCTCTGATTGAAAGCCGTTTTTAGGCTCACATCCCTTAGCTTCATAAGCTTTAGTATATAATCACCCAAGGCAATGCATGTTTATTCATATAGAGTCTGAGTCAGGTGTTCCAGACTGCATCTGAAGGATAAAGTGAGTCAGATGATTTAGCTTTCATCTTTCTATTAAAGAATGAATTGAAAAACAGTCTCTCTCTCTCTCTCTCTCTCTCTCTCTCTCTCTATCTCTCTCTATCTCTATCTCTCTCTCTCTGTGTGTGTGTGTGTGTGTGTTTTCATTTTCCATAGATCCACAAATATCTTCCAGAGTTTGGTTTTCTTTCATCTGCTGGATGCTGACACGAGGATTTAGTGAGAGCTGCCTTGTTATTATCATTGGCACTAATAATTATTATTTAGTGTTGTGCAGAAAGACTTCATCACTGAACAGGAATGAGAGAACACACACGAGTGGTCATTCTGAAGAGGCTCAGAAATCTGAGCTGCCAATTAGAGTCTGTATTCGTGGGTTTGTGTGTAATGAACAAAACTTGTTTTTTGCCTAACAAACAAAACCAAATTGAAAAATTTCATTTGATGTTTTGCTGGGTAGAATTTTAACTCTGGCGTTTTCCTAGCAAGATGCTTTTCTTTCTATAGGGTGCTGATTGCAGTTTATTACTTTGCAACGTTTAACTTTCTGACATAGTTCCTAATGACAATAAAAGGGGGATTTTACTTTTTACTTTTTCATAACAAAACACAATTATACAAGGTCTTTACAATGAAGGTGGTTAGCTTCACTGTAAACAACCACACTCAGTTATCTTTGGAACCGTTGATGTTGTACATACTGTAATATAGGTAAAAGCTCATCAGGCTATAATAATAATGACATGACCCCCCAAAAGCAAATAATTGATTACGTCCAAACAGAATTTATCATTCAGCACAGGAACATTCCCAGATTAAAAGAAGTGTAATCCAAATATTCAGCTTTAACATCAATGATAAATTATATCTATATGCTTAATGCATTATTTTTTAATCAGTAACCTATGCTTTTCTCTGTTTCATAACATCTTCTTAGCCTCTGAGATATTGTGAGATAAAACTGGGAGAAAATCAGTTTTAAAATGAAATCAGGATGCTTCCTGCTGTAGAGTCCCAGAGCGAGGCCTGAAGCTGTGCAGGCCCTGAGGTGAGCGTTAATCTGTGCCCTCTGACTGGTTTGGCTGCTGACGGTTCAACACTGAGAGGCTTGTCTGTAAGTGATGATGCTATGAAGAGACAAGACGGCCATGATCCAGATTTCTGAGAACATTTATGGCTCTCACACTGCAGCCAGAGAGCTAAAAGCAGCAAAATGTCAGCAGTGCTCAATTCTGGTAGTTTTGAATCCGTGTTCTGAAACAATTTTTAGTCCCTAATGCTGGTAATTTACATATTTCCTCTGAGTGTCTGCAAAGAAAACAACACAATATATACATAAAACAGCATCAAAGTAATTTTGCAGCGATCATAAACTGTAAGATCAGTTGTAACTTTGAAAACCAGATGTTTACATGTTGGATTATAGACAAGCTCTTTTAGATGCAGCTGATTCTGGAGCAGATTCCATCTGTCAGGAGCATCATATTCAAACACTCCTTTTCTTCTGCCTCAGGTGGGATCTGGTCCTCACCATCCAGCTGTTTCTGTGCCTCAGAGGGGAAACCGCTTTTCTCTATCTATAGTGTTGGCGCTAAGAGAGGCAGTTCTTTTATTTTGTCTTTGAATTCCATATATCATCCAGTTGCTATGGTGATCTGTATGCAGGTCAGTGTGAGGTGCATGAGGGTAGTTTCCTGGGCGGTGCAAAGGTTACTTACGTTTGTCTTTGACTCTTACTGAGACATAGCAGCTCGCTGCAACAAAATGCTTCATTTTCTTTTCTAGTTCCAGTTTTCCTTTGGGTTTTTCTGATAAAGCTCGGGGGTTTTATTTTGGAATTTCATCATGTGACGTGACAGACCAAGCATTGTGATGCTGAAAACCCAGAACTGAACTGGAAGGTGTCATACTTGTCATTGGTAGTGGAGGGTAAACACAGAAAGCCATTTAAAATCGATATAATTATTCAACCATACTGACCATACTTCTAAGAGGAAGCGGTTGCTTGGATCTTAAAGGGATACCCTTGTTTTCTCTGTTTATTTTTCATGGAAATGACGACTGGTCCAACCCTTCTGAGTCTCTGTCCTCTCAGTCCCCAGACTGTGCAATTACAAGACCACCCCTTCCTGGTCCAAGTTCTGCTGGAGGCTCTTTCCTGTTAAATGAGAGTTTTTCCTTTCCACTGTTACCCATCAAACTGTGCTGCTCAGGACACAGGATTGTATTGAACATTCTGATTTAGACTTCCTGGTTCCTGTTTTAGGGAACTTGAACTAACTGGAATTTCTATCCTCCTGAGGCTAATTTCATCAGACTGAATTCACTGCAGACAACTGGCTTAACACTAGAATGTCCACCACACCGTCACTACTACAGCATTGAGGTCAGTAAATTCACCTTAGAAGTTTATTATTTCAGATAATATTAAATTTAATTAGCTAAAAAGACTGTTTCAGAAACGTAACTGTCCATGTTATCAGTCTTTCTAACACCAGTTCTATGTCACAATTCTTTAATGTATCATGTCTTGGCGTTTTATTTTGATCTTGCCCAGGGAAACTAGTGAGCAATTATCTGGCAGTAAAAATGACTGCCTTGGACCAAAATAAGTAGAAATTATCATATTTTATTTGTCTTTTGCACAATAAACATGAAATTATTTTTTTTTTATGAAAATGTGATTCAGGAAAAATCAAGGATAAAGTAATTAAACATGCATATTGCAAAACAGAATGATTGCCACGGCCTTGAATTCTAAGAGATAGGAAATGACACAATTCTTTCTTGCTGGGACTAGCCGTTTGCTCATCAGTCTTGTCACAGAAACACTCGATGAGGCTGAGTTAACAAACTGACACTCTGTCACAACTTCGTGGTGCTCTTGGATCAACTGTTCACAGGATCAAGTCTTCACAGGATTTCTCTGCTCTTCAACTTAATGCAGCAACTTTAATAGAATCTTGAGCAACTATAGTTTAGAAGCATAAATGATCAACGACAGGTAGGTAAACTGATACCTTTAACATTTATAGAAACCTGTTTTATTACCTAATGATTTAATTGAAGAAATATGATATTATGTCAGACTTCTAACAAAAAATGATGAGTTATTCATGAAAACCTGATGTAGTTAAAGCGCTCACCTCTTTATCCTGCTAATTTTAAACTTATAGCTAATTATTTATATATTTGTTTATTTGGATAAGGGATTATTTTCACTCCACTGAGGCAGAGAATGCATGCACATTTGGAGAACTTTTGTCAGGCAGGATCATAAAGTTGCTTTTTATGAATAATGGGTGAACTTATCCTTTACCAGCTACATAGCTTTACTCCCCCCTCAGCTCCCTGCTCAAGAGTGAGAGCGTCTTTTTGTTTAGCACCAAGTCGCCCTAAAAAAAAGAAAACTACAATACCAGGAGACATGTTTAATATTCCTCTCTGTACATCAGATATTTTCTTTTGCATGAAATCAGATATTTGCTCCGTTAATATTCTCCAGCCTCTATTATGCACAAAACATTTTATACTCTGACCAAGAAAATGATGCCTGGGAGGCGTTTCACTTCATGCGCTGCAGTCTCACCAAAGGGGCCCTTGGGCTTAAGAAGAGCCACAGTGACCCCTACAGGATGGAGGGGGGAGGACCTGAAAGGGTGAGCAAGTCAAAGCAGAGGGGGAAGAGTAGAAGAGAACAAAGAAATAAAAGAACTTTAAAAGAGAAAAAAACAACAACAAAGAAGAGAAATAAAAGCAATTTGAAATAAAACAATTGTCTGATTTTTGTGTTTTATTTTGTTTCTGGGTATCATGATCTAAGTTTCAGCTAAAAAACCTAAGTGAAACCTAAATGTATATTTTTGATTAAGATGTTGACAAGCATTAAATTAAACCTAACGATTATGAACCAAAAGCCTCAGTTCACTTTGACATGTCTAAATTGTCCAAAAGATGATGCTGAATGAGTTGCATTGTTTAGATGCATCAGCTTTCGCTTAATAACTACCGGTTTTATTTTCCTGTACATATTTTTGCTGCTTTGAACAAGTCCTGCTCTTTCTTGTTTTATTGTCCAAGGTTAGATGCACTTTATATTTTCTTTCATTTAGCTTTTAGCATTTAGCTTTCTAAAGTGCAGAGCTACAAGGTTTTTACTCATGGATGCAAACATTTAGCAATGAGTCCTTTTCACTGTTTTCACATGTATGCTTTTATACTTTCTAAATTCTATATATATATATATATATATATATATATATATATATATATATATATATATATATATATATATATATATATATATATATATATAAAAACTTATATGCCTCTCATTGGAATAAACAAAATGCATGACCCAAGAAAAGACATTTCTTACCTGAATACTTTGATATTTTTGGATTTAAGATTTGAGCAAACAAACAAATAAACTATTGTGGAGATTGCTTTATAGTTCCAGAGCTGCTGCTGATGCCTCATATGTGTAACCTCAGGAAGTATTGCTAAAGCAATGAACACAATTTATAAAAAAGCAAAAATCTGATACTGAATGGGTAAACAGTAATTGCCATTGTTGCCAGCATGAGTGAAATCTGTCCAAATGTACCGGTCAGAAGTCTGGCAGTAATCTCCAGTAATTAAATCTGAATATAATAAAGTCTGAATGACCTTAACAATGTTTTTAAATGGAATAAATTAAACAAATTTAGCTAAACTGTGTTTAAAAAGCTGCCTTTAATCATAGAATTAACATAAAATCCAAGGTAAGAGTACTTTCATATTAAATTTAAAGCAGGCAGCCATTCAAGTACCCAAACATGAACAAGAATAATAGCTCTTGAATGACCAAACAATGACATAGAGTATATTGACAGAAAATTACCAAGACACAAATTATATATATATATATATATATATATATATATATATATATATATATATATATATATATATATATATATATTATTATTATTATTATTATTTTCTTATTGCTTATTGAAGGATGTTGGGGGAAAATGCTAACTTTAATTCAAATCCATACAAACAAAGTGTTAGAAAGTTCATTAAAGACCAAGATGAGAAACCGTTTTTTACTTGTTTTTATTTTATAAATATGATTAGTCACCGAGTTTCACATGCAGGCTAAACGTGAAAATTGTCTTCTACCCCTATTTCCTGCATTAACTGTCAACAGAAAGTAGATGCGGAAACACTCGGATTAGAAAAGCCAGTGACATTAGCACATCATAATGTCAAATTAGCATTCATGGATTCACCCACCTTGACTCCGGTGAAGGCTGGTATCAATTTGACATCCAGGAGAGCGCAGAGCGCGTCTCGGCTAGTAGAAGCTAACCATTAGCATTAGCAACTCAACAACCAGGCAGAACCCCTTCAGGCTTGTGCTATTTGTGGAGACAAAACATCAACGTTGCAATGCAATCGGACTCAGTGGTAGAGTCGTATTGCTGTTATCCAATCAGAGGCGAGATGTCCGAATCCTTGCTCACTTCTAGTTCCTGAAACAGGAGCGCCAGAGCTTTAATTCCATGAGAGCTTTTCCCCACAGATTGAACTTGGTCTTTAAAATAAAAGTGATTTGAAAATGTGTTTTTGCCAATAAACTGAAATAAAAAGAGACTGAGCATAAATCCTTGAGGTACACCACAGAATAAAAATTAAGGATCTACAGGGTTTGTGTTTATTATCGACATTTTTGCCTTATTTGGAATTTAATACTTAGTTTTGCTACTTGCCTGGTTTTTATATATTGATATTTGACTGGATGCTCAATTAGTGGACATTTGACTATTTGTAATTTTGCCCTGGAGATATGATGTCTCAATATTTGCCAATATTTCAAATTTTAAACTATCAAGCAATTCAAAATTCATTCAGTTTATCAAGCTGTAATTTGCTGTTTGTGTGGAAGAAAATGCTAATAATGAAGCCAAGATACTTAATCTATCATGATTAGCAGGTGAAATGCAATTATGGTTAATTACAGACATAATATATGCACAGAAATGAAGTATAAACATGCTTACTTTGTTACGCATATTTGGTCTTTTATTTAAATCTAACAGTAGGTTACTAATCTGGTGACAGCTCACTCATATGAAAGCGTTAATCTTTAAGCGATTTTAAGGGTTTTATGATGTGCATTGGAATTAAAATTATCTTGAATGAAACAGCTAATTAATATAAACCATCATTGGTACAAGATGTTAGTCATGCTTTATTTATCTTGCAGCAGAGGTAGGAATTTAAAGGTATGCTACTTGAGGAATTGATTTGTAAACATAAAATTCTCACAACAGTATAAAAAGCCATTCCATTTGCCATAATGCTGAACCTATTATCATGCCCTGGATGATTGGGAATCTTCACCAGCTTGTTGAACTTTATTTTACCCAAAAACACACATTAGATGAATTCAGTAATATATTAAACACAAAGAAAATCCCAGACTGGATTGGTGCTCTAAAGCTGCAACGTCAACACTGATTTACAGTTAAAGTCAGAGCTTCTGTTGTTTGACTAAGAAAAGAAAGGTTAAGTTGTTTATTGTTGTTTTATGTCTTTTTGTGTCTGTTCACTTGGGAAATAACATCTGATCATTGACCTCCAACATACATATAAAAGTTATATAACGCTTCCTTTGCTTTAGTCTGTCTTAGACGAGAGAGACTGCTATTATACAGGTCACTTTTTTATAAAAACAATAAAAAAAGAAGATTATATAACAACAATTATGTAATCAGCAGATAAAATGCAGAAAAAGAAATAACAGAGCAAAGGTTGAAGCATGTAGGCAGGAAGGAAAATGTACAGCTGTGGGTTACTCTCTTCATCACTAATTGTTTGCTTTTACTGGTTGGAAAAAAAATTTTGTATTTTAAAACATTTATGTGAAAACAGCAGCAGAATGAAATGACTAATTCTTCTGCTGCTTTCATTCGACCGCACACAAACATGCATTCAGTGTGGCGGGTCACAGAAAACGTGTGTTAGTGTGAAAAGCAGAAAATAAACTTAAGGTCTGACCTCCATAACTCAAGGTAATGTAAGGAAATGTGGCTTTAAAGAGTTCAGCCTCCATAATAAATGCACATTTATTTCTGATAAAAGACACAATATCATCATGTTGTTATACAGAAATGTCTGAAGGTGTTTTAAAATGAATCAGTCTTTTGGAAATATTGCATTTTCAGATGTTTTGTTGTTATCCTCATTTTTTAGACTTGATGCATATGAATGCTAAAAATTTACATAAATGCTAGGAGCTTGTTGTGATTATCTTACTGTTCGTGTTCTTGGAGCTGATCCACAAATAGGGTCAGGTTGAAACAAGATGAAAATACAAAACACAATGAGAAACACATTATAGCAGTTTAATGGGGCAAGCTTGAACAGTTGCCATGGGACCATGCGATTTTATACGGTCAAGCTAATATCAGGCACACTGTAAAGATAAGACATATACGCAACACGAGTAGTTTGTAAGAAAATTGAAAAAAGAAAAAGTTGGTGGGTCAGAAGGGAAACCAATCCTGCTTCTAGCAGAAAAAGTAGTTCAATTCTAAAGGAATATTCAAATAAAAAGGCAGAAGAGTTTGAGTATTTGTTTCTAGAACACTTTCTGAGTCAGTAAAATAAAAGTACATGTGTGTTCCTCACTGGAGGTTGCAGAAACACTCAAATGGACACATTTCCAGTCAAGAAAAAAGTCACAAATGGGATGGCTCACTGAAAAATTGTTTTTCTGCTTCTGTCACATGGTTTTCCCCAAACTGGTACTTTCCTCTGTCAGCGTCTAAGGTAAACATCAATCCATCTTTTCAAATGTCACACACCCTCTGATGTTTCTGACAGGACTGGAAATTGGGAATATTTCTTTATAAACAAATGACTAAAAAAATGGATTTGATCGTTTAGAAAAACTCTTTGTAAACACAAACGCCTAATTTTATTAAGGCAGGTTTACAGAAAACTTGAGGTGCAATTACTTTGACTGAAATAACATTTAGTTGTAGTTTAATGACTCCATCCTTACTGTTTATTCTTAAATAACTGCAGTTTTTTATTTGAAAGTCAAGTGTCTTTTTTCATTTGGAAGTCACTGTAGGACATTCTAGTAGCCTGGAGTTAGGCGGAAACTGAAGCAACTTGTGTAGCCTGGCATTGAAAGATGTCCAGAAATACCATCATTTAAAAACCAGTATTAATACAGTGCTGACTGGTTTTATCTAATGTGATGCAACAGATGGTTTACTCAGAAGCATCTGGAATGCCCTCCTGAAAAAATGGCATGCATGTTTAAAAACACACAAGAAGCATCTGCCTTTTATTTTCTATCCTGGGGAAACTTTAATCAATTAAACGCAACAAAAATAAAAAAAAATTCATTGAGTTTAAATTACTTAACTGCTGTTACACCTTAAAGCCACCTGTTGGGCACAGTTTAGTTTGGAATGGTGTGTCTTTGGTCACCAGTGCTGGTGTCTGGCCTGATGTGACTGTGATCAATTCTCATGAGGTAAGACTTATTCCTAACTGTGTAGTTTCATTTGTTTTGGCTGTGATCTCTGACAACGTCATGCTTCATACTGGAAGCAATTTTATCCCTTTTACTGCTGATGTGTTGGTGCAACATGGCTTCTATATTTAAATTACCATAACTCTTAGGCCGTTTGCACAATCAATGTCATTCAAACAAATTCTGAATGCTGAGATCCTGCACTTTCCAGTGGTAAGTTGTACCTTATACTTACATATAGTACAATTAGTAAATATTCTGACATATTTTAGAGAATTTTGCCGCATTTTTTCACAGTTTTTTTTCAGCAGTGTTCTGCTGAGGTTTTTATTCATATATTAGATTTATGTTAGAATGTGTAATTAATTGTAAGAAATACCATTCAGAACATCTTTCAGAAAGAGACAACATTCATCTAGATTTATTGAGGAGGATCATCATAACTCTTTACTTTTCCTCCAATGACGAGCCAGGGGATGAAAAGGTCTGTGCAAAAGAATCACTTCCTGGATGTGCCAGGATGTCCAGCAGTGTGTGAATGTGAAAGTGCGTGAATAATGGAGAGCGCTTTGAGTGCTTAGAAAAGCGCTTTATAAATCCAATCTATTTATTATTATTATTATTATTATTATTATTATTATTATTATTACAAAGGAATGCAAAATTGGGCTTTGTCTGCAAATAGTCAGCATTAAGAGGGTTATTCCTGTTTGGGTGCAAATCAAATCCAGCCAGAATGGATTTTTCTTGTTTCTGGTGCCAAAACGTGTTTGGACTTGTATGAACCCTAGGGGATACTGATTATAAAGTAAAAAAAAAGTTAGACAAAAATGAAACAGCTCCTACATTTGGGCATGTTTAGCTCCTCTAACAATAGAAATGGCTGGGAAAAGTAATTTTTCCTTTTTATTCCCATGTCCTGTCTGGCTGTAAAGCAGTAAGGATTGACGTCTGAGCGCCAAAAACAAGCCTTACAGTTTTACTCTCACAGGTGGAGAGTGATAGGTTCAGCTGTAATGCCCCGCCTGATATGAAAACCGAAATGCTTTCGGTTGTTCTTAATCCCGATGGACACGGAGAACGGAAAGAAAGAGGTGGGGGGAGTTCACAAAAATAAATCGTCATCATCATCAGCTCTATTTGTATAGCACTATTAACAATCCAAGGGATACCCAAAGTGCTGAACACTACACATTAGAAACATTTGCCAAAAAAAAAGAAAAAAAAAGAAAGAAAAGATTGTATAAAAAAGAACACTACTATTGACAATAAGAACACTGAACCATAAAATGACACCACTAATTACTGTGCAATTTACTAAACAATTTAGGATGCACAAGAATCTGCTTTTAGACCTGCAGAGAGAGAGAGAGAGAGAACCAAAATATCACTGTGTCAAACCACATGAGGATGTATAACAGTAACAATTTTTGCTGAAAAGCACATTGTAATAAATCAAAGTGCATGTAGTGCCAACCACAGCCCTAGGTATATGTGTCAAAAACACTAATTGTTTTTTGTTTTGTGAGAGCACCCTGTGAGCACCTGTGTGCGTACACGTGCTTGTGTATGTAAGGTTGTGTATGTAGGTTTCTCAATAGTGAATATGAGGGGCCCTGGTCAGAATGCCTCCTGGACGCCTCAGTGGTGAGGTTTCCAACTAGGAGGAGACCCAGGACATGCTGGAAGGACTATTGCCCCTTCCACACTAGGGCCGGCTCCACTCTGCTGAAAGGAAGTCTGGGTCTCTCTGCTTAAGGCGCTGCCCCCATGACCTGTTCCTGAATAAATGGAGGAAGATGGATTGATGGATGAATGTTTAGGTGAAGATTTGAAAAAAAGTAAAAAAAAAAAATATAAAACAATTTAGAATAAGTTACAGAAAATATCATTTGGGTAAATACGAGGAAAAGCTGGATTTTTTTTGGAGAGTATTGGATTGAATTGTTTGAAGCAGTGTTAATTTGGATTAGTTTGTGTTATCCATGGGGATTGTGGGAATGTTACATTTAAATACTGACAATCACCTATAAATGTGATTTGTTTATTTAATGAATTATTTTGTTTTGCTAATACGGCAGTTCAATAGACTGTTCAACAAAAGGAGTCAACACACAGGGTACCTAAGGTCTGAGAGTCCTTTGATAGTTTGAACATTTATATTGTCTTGGTAAAAAGGGACTTTGCAACCTTAGAAACTGGGTAATTTCACCCAACCTTTATTTTGATTGTCAACTTTAATTTAATAGCAGGCAGGTTTTATATTTTAGACACAGACTGTATTTAGATTAAAACAACCACATTTAGTGTGACATGTTAATGTTGTACCTTTACTATGGTTCATTCTGTTAGAAAGGCTTTTTTTATTTTAAAGAACCAAATTTGCTGACATCTCATTCCCCAGCAGAACAATGCCAGTCTAGAGAAACCAGTGGCGTACCGACTGAGTCAGACTAAATAATAATAGAGAGTTGAGGGGGTACAAAGAAAGTTTAAAAATGCAATTTACAAAGGTTAAATTACATTTGATAAAGATTCCATTAGTTTTATAACTGGTAGAAGTGATGAGTTTTGTTATTGTCACAAAGTGTGGGGCCACTCAGCACCCTGCATAAAAAAAAGAAAAGGGGGGATGCAGTTGCCCCACTGATCAGATGCCTTTGATCTCCTAATTCCCACAAAAAACTGTTTTCCTCGGTTGAAAATCAGGTGTGTTTGTGAACGAGCCAGAAAGGCATCAGTCTGCCCTCCTGATGCTCCACCTGACGCTCTCCACCTGTTTGCGTTTCCAACACAACCATCCTGTGACTTTAACGAGTCGCCACCTGACCGCTTCCTCCCTCCTGGTGTTTGTCAGGAGGTCATAGGGTCGCCAGCCCAGATGACTGACCGAGCCTGCCAGAGCAGGTGTTCGGCCATGTTGGCACAGGCGTTAATTACCCACAGTCCCACTCAACGACTCGAGGCCCCGGGCAGGCACCATATTGCTGCCATATCGTCATGACGACACATCAAACAGAGACGGCAGGGCCAGGAGTGTGGACTCAAGCTTGTGGTGGTGAATTTTCATGATGATAATTATGAATAAAGGGGGAAATAATTACAGCGTTGCATTCGCCAAAACCAGCTCCATCTGTGTGTGTGTGTGTGTGTGTGTGTGTGTGTGTGTGTGTGTGTGTGTGTGTGTGTGTGTGTGAGAGAGAGTGAGTGTGTGAGAATGTGGGATACCAAGAGCTTTGTGGCCAGGGCCACCTGATTCTATTCCAGATGAAATGGGATAGCAACACAATTATCTCAAGTCCAATTCTTTGAGGTCTATTGTGTCTGTAAACTGAGCCTGAGCAAAGGATTAATGTGTCTGTGGGGTTTAGAGAAGAGGGGTGGGGAAGGGGGGCCGTGGAAAGCTGTTGCTTCATCTTTCCGCTGAATAGACTCAAAGCTGTAACCATCAGCAAGCTGGAGAGAGGCAGAGAGAAGAGAAGGATGGGATCTGGAGGAGGAGGAGGATCGGGTACCGGCCTTCACCTACGAACAGCTAGAAAATAAGAAGAAACACGGAGACAAGAGAACAAAGAAAAACCTCATTTACACTGTCAGCTGTAATGTGTGTAACCACCACAACAAGTATTAGTGCCCACCCAAAGAGGAACAAGGGAGTCGAGGGGGAATCGAGAGCCGCCACCGCCACGGCAACCAATTGGCAAAACACCGGCCTGTCCTCCCAGGATGCTCGGTTTCCCTCATCTGGTATAATTCACTATCCAATGATGAAATGACGAGTAAGAGCCCAAATCTCAGGCTGAGAGAGTTCAGATTTCAGTGAGCCGACGTGCCTGCTGCCGCAGGAGCAGAACTAACAATCACAGGAGTCACGCTGCTGGGAGCAGCACTTCCATCTGCAGTAATGGTAATAGCTGCACTGGTAATTTTTAGGTGTAACATTAGCAGAAAATCTTTCTTTCAAACAGAGAGTGAATGTCAGTTACAGCAGCTGCAGTCTGCTCAGGTTAAGGCTGCTTACATATGAATAGAGCTGATTGGAGAGGAAATGGTTACCAGTGTGCACTAATTAACAGCAAATTTAACTCAGTTTATAATTCTAAAAGCTGATGTGCCATTTTGCTTTTGCATTTTTTTTAATCAAATGTAGCGACATTAATCCATGGTTTTTCTCCTAAATGAACTTCAGTAAACACTTTAACTTACAGGTCGTCACGGCTGCAGACACTCTGATATCTGCCCAGAGACGCGTACTTTAGTTCGGTCTACAGGTCTACGATTTCCCTGCAACTATCACAGAGACGTCCCACATCAAGGTCTCGGACGCAAGACTTTCCTATCTCTTTCTCGAATAAAGTTCATCTTTCCTGACTCGTGAAAGACTTTTACCAATACAATCTGAATGCATAATCTTACGTGTTGAATCATCGTTATGTGAAATTTGAATCATCATATAATTTAACGAATGATGGAGAAAATGAATGTGTCAAACTTTGATTCGCCCAAATTAATAAACAATTAGAGTGATAAAACCTCCAGGCCGGCCAGAACATTTCAGTTCTTGAAGGAGTTCCTGAAAGAGTTCCTGAAACAACCAAGTCCTGACTAGGTCCACTCCTCTCAAAGGGTGAACCTAAGACAACAAGCTACGCTTCTTTGGTTTGGCCGGCCGGGGAAAAGCAACGCTTAATAATTAATAATATAAGGAACCAGCCCGAGGCATCCTCCCTGACACTCGTCAGCATCGACCTCTATGACCCTTGAGTCACCGGGAGCTTCTGCACACAGGTGAAGTAGTCCTGCACGCTGGTGTCAAATGATCTTTATTAATTTGATAACTTATTAAACCATCCAAATTGAGCAGTCATCTGCCATGACTCACTGGGGGTTTGAGAATACAGAGCAGACACACACACACACACACACACACACACACACACACACACACACACACACACACACACACACACACACAGCTACAACAATGATTAGTAGTTGGCAGTAGTGTGTCGTCCTATGGCTCCCTCCAAGTGGCTATCACAGCTCAGCAGAACAGCAGTGCAGCTTCTTTTGGGGTGAAAAATGCATCATAAAGTTAACAGCTGAAATAACAGGAAATAATGCAATTGAAGAGTATTTGTAGAAGAAAGTAGCAGAGTGTGGAAAGTGGTCAGTATGTCCTCCAGCAGTCTAAGCCTATAGCAGCATAACTACAGAAATAACATAGGATAACCTAGCCTTATAGAAGGAGGCACGTGGAAGGCAGGGCCATGGAGAATCGTCTTTACCGACTGTAGTCCCTCCTGAACACTCCACCCACCTCCCTCTGCTCCCCCACTCTGTCGAACCTGGGCTAATATCACTCAGAGATTAACCAAAAGACCTATCAAATAAAAATAAGTTTTAAGCTTAGTCTTAAAAGTAGACAAGGTGTCTGCCTCACAGACTAAAGCTGGGAGCTGGTTCCACAGGCGAGGAGCCTACTGTTCTTCATGAAGGGATGTGTCATGCTGTTTACACTCAGACTCAGGCGTTACGTGAGCAGAATCACAGACTGGCTGCTCTAGCAAACTGGCTGTGGTTTCTGAACTCATAAGTGAAATTGAAAACAACCTGGAGAAGTTCTCAGCAGGGCTTGGTTGTTCTGACTCAGATTTGGCTGTTTGGAGTTGTGCTTGAGACCACTGAGAGACCTTAAGGTAGGAGCAACAAGCTCTATACTGCACCAAAACAATTGTTGTTATCGTAATTTGGCTACCCATGAAGGCCTTGGAAGGCCAAATTATCTCAAACTCCCTCTGGATGTTTACGAAGACGGACGCTCTGCCCCACCCTCCCAGGACTCACATGGGCCTGTGAGCTTCTGGATCAGTTCTTCTCAAGGTCGTTTGTGAGAGTCAAGTTATGGTCATTCAAGCTAAGGTTAGGGTTAGGACAAAAGCCCTGATGCCTCTAGTTCAGGTTACATCAGGTTATTTACCAGATTAACAGGAAGTTTATATGTATTAAAACTTAAAAAATAAAATTAAAACATTAAATTTAAAACATTAAATGTTGTTTGGAAGCCTTCATACAGTCAAACAATGATAATCACATTTTAATGAGTGTAATTATGTTGTGATTCTGTTACACAACAGAACAGCAGCTGCTTTTGTTCTTTCATGTTTCAAGATGTGAGGAATTCACTATGAACACACGTGTCTCCACTTAAGCAAAAACAAAACACATGATCAGTTACACATCTAGTAGCATTCAATCATTTATTACCTCATTTAAATACATACGATAAAATAATTAGAATGTAAAGCTGAGGCAACTGAGAAAGAAATGCTTTTCAGTAGATACAATAAAAATGAGAACGTGTCTTGAAAAAGTTGTTATCAACCTTTTTAGAAAGGTTATTAAGAAGATGTCACTGATATATGGTTACCGTGGTAACCATATGAAGACACGGGTGGTTGCTATTAGTTTCTGGTGTTTACCAAAGTCACCTTAATGAGCCCCAAGAGGTTACCATGGTGACCTAAATTGGCTACTGTTGGTTACCATGGGCACCCCAGCAAAACTATAGGAAATGTTTATTTTTAACTGTGGAGACCAAATGAGACCCAGGGGGTTTCTATGGTGACCCTTATTGACCAATGGCAACAGCTTTCACATTTCTGCTGATCTTGATATAATTACTCTTTAACTACAGTTTATACATGAAAAGGTGAACACTTTGAACTTAGAGTGGTGCTGAACTAGGTCTTGTGTTAATGAGCATCACCCACATGCAGAAATAGAAGAAAATAATCTGCTCTGCTCTCTTCTGACAGAAATTGAATTTCAATAAATATATTTATTCAAACAAAATCAGTTTTCTCTTGACGTTTTAAAAAGAAAGCAGCTGGTTAGATTTAAAAAAACAAAATCAATCACACCACTGCTGCCCCTCCAAAAAAAATACTAAACAGAAAACTTTCCTATTCACTTCTTTCCATCGGGTGTGACACCCTCAGGCTGTTGTAACTCTGCTGGTTTGATGTTTTTTTTACTCTGCACAACAACAACTACACCCTACGTCTCTGTCGAATCAATCCCACAATGCACCTGCTGTAAGTCAGCACATTCACCAAGTCGAGCCTAGGGGGAGGCAACATTTTGTTCCTGTACTGTCAGGAAAAAAAAGCATTAAATCAAGCATAACGATGATGAGAATAAGAATCCTCTAATTACAAAACATCACAGTGACCTGCTGGCTCATAAACAGAACATAATAACAAAACGCAAAAAGTAAGGATAAGCTTATGTAAAACAGCACTCAGCAGGATACAAACATGATGTTAATGTGCTCCTAATAAGAAAACAGGCTGCATTTTTGTGCAAAATGTGCAGAATATTGCACTCATCTTATTTTGGGGTTACCAACAGACTGTAAATTAAAGTATGTTTCTAAACTGATGTTTAAAAAACTTTAAAGTTTATAATGAGGGGAAAAAGCCTCTTCTTTCTTGTTTTACCCGTTTCTCAGTGCTTTAGGGTGTTTTCATCTTATAAAAGAAACTTACCAAGATGTAATCAAAGACAAAAAAAACAACTCTTCAGTCCAATTCAAAAAGCCAGTTTTAGGCCTATATTTAGTTTTTTAGAACATGCCTGAAAGGCGTTTGAAAATAAACAAAACTGAGGTGGCTTCTTGCTTTATTTTTGTTTCTCCATTTCAACATTTTCTGGACAACTTCTGCAAATTCTAAATATAACATAAATCATCTTTCTGTCATGAATCCTAGTTTTAGATTGGGAATAGCATTTGTAATAATCTAATCTAGAGACAATATTTTATATGATCCATAGATTATATAAAAACTGTACAGAGAACCGGGTCAAAATAAACAAGCGACATGCTGGCAGCGAGTCATTTGGGACATCAAGGTAACCAAACACCTGTAAGTCAGTTTGTTTTTCTTTTTACTTAAGCACAACTTGCAATACTTTGGGCTGTAACATAAACAAAAAAGTGGAAAAAGTGAAGCGCTGTGAATACTTTCCGGATACACTGTATATATGATAACTATACGAATATATATTTACTGCAGGACACTGATAAACAACCAACCCACAACAAAACCATCAAACAGATCTACAGACATGCATCAGTGACCAAAAAATAATAATACTTTGTAAAACACCTTTGTGTGTGTGTGTGGGGGGGGGGTGTTATTGCCAGGAGGAGTGAACATTTTACATATTTATAGATTTAGATGTGCTGGTGAATTTTTTAATTTAACCAAAAATAAAGGCCTGTTGTGTTTTTAATGAGTGACCAACAGAGGTAAAATTCTGACTCTGCAGACATCCCAGCATCAAGTCAAGACCGAGGCGTGATTTGAATTTTCATTTATGTAAAAACAGGGTTTCCTGCAGCCTGGTCCTCCATGTATGACCAGCTCTGCTGTTATTAGATGTTCTCTGATATCCACGAGAGAGCAGGAAAAAAAAAAGCCTTTATCCACACAGAACTTCTAATGAGCAAATCCACAATCAGAGGCTGAAGCATGAAAAACATAGAAGGGTTTTTAGACACCATGACTAATAACGACAAGACTGTCAGACTTTGAATCTCTTTCACAACCAGACAGCAACTTGTTCAGGGTTCTTTGAACGTACAATATTTCTGTAGAGGGTCCTTGTACTGAGCTGTGCTGTGCAGGCTTTTGAAAGCATGTTATCAATAGTCCATATCTGAGACAGAAAAAGCCTGAGTGCTGTTTCAATGTCAGTGTCACCTCACCACTCTGCATTGTAAATGCTTCTTTTCAAACGCGCCTGTAAAACTTTTAAGTTACATTAGAGCTGCAGAGTCTGAATAGGAGACAAAATCAAGTGAGTCAGAATAAAAAACTTAAGGATGAAAAGGCTGACAGCTGCTGTCTGTAAGTGCTTTAAAAATTAAAGACGTCTCTTTTATAAAAGTGCTTTATAATTATGGATTTCCGAGATGGGGGAACTATACTTTGTCTATCTTTTAATTAAGTCTCATCATATTAATTGTGACAAATTTCAGGCAGTTATTGTATTTAACTGCATAGGTACATGTATACAAACACAAATAACTGTTAGTATAACTTTTGTTTTTCTTTATATTTTACAATATTAATTTTTCAATATTACAAGCATCTTTAAAAAAAACTTCAAAACAGAAAAAATGTTTTAAAAGACATTTTAATATTAATGCTGCTTAAAACTTCATTAAAAATCATCATCGCTTTTAGCAGTCAGGATGGTACATCAAAGTGCTGAACAGTGCACAAAATCACATTAGAACAGACAAAAATAAGATAAAATAAACATAAAAATAAAAACAAGGGCAACCAAGTATTGAGTTACAATATCAATTAGCTAGCAGCAAAATACCTCGCGACACACTTACAAATCATCTAACTAAAATCCCAAAATCAATAAGTTAATATGCAGGTTACATAAAAGCAAGTTGATAAAAATGTGTCTTGAGCTTACTAAACATTGCGAGCGCAGGGGCTACTCGCACTGACAAAGGCAAGGCATTCCAGAGTTTTGGACCAGCCACCCCAAATCCCCGCACAATTTCTCATTTGTTGATGGAATGACCAGGAGATGCTAGCTTGAGGAGCGGAGAGAACAAGAAGGTACATATGGGCGAATCAACTCAGACAGGTAGGGCGCCCCTATGTGCAGCGCTTTAGACCAGGATCTTAAACTCTATCCTTAAATTAATTGGGATCCAATGTAACAAGTCCAAGACTGGTGTAATATGGTCCCTCCTATTAACGCAAGTTAGCAATCTGGCTGCAGTGTTTTGAACTAACTGCAGTCTGGCAATAGTTGTTTGACTCACCCCCACAAGCACAGAATTGCAATAGTCTAAACATGTAGTGATGAAAGCGTGTATGACCGTCTCCAGGTGGGCCCGTGACAACATAGTCCTAATACTGGAGATAAGGCGGAGATGATAAAAACACAAACTGGCGCGCTGACGTGTTTTTCAAAAGAGAGACCGTCATCTATGCCCATCCATTTTTCCAGCCATCCAATCAGGATGTCATGGTCAACAGTATCGAAAGCCGCAGTCAGATCTAGTAGAAGCAGCACAACCAATTCCCCAATATCGTTAGCCAACAAAATGTTGTTAGTGACCTTTGTATATTCTCCGTACTACGTCCAACCTTGTGGTGGCCGTGTAGAGCCAATGCTAGTGTGTAAGGCCTATTAGATTGCCTGGTTGTGATTCCACAGGAACTTTGTTCCAGATCCAAGGTTTTCCTGGGTCATTGTTTATCCCTTCAGATAAAGAACTTATGGTGCGTTCCAGTTGTCCTCGGAACCCAATTTTCCAAGATAAGTTAACCGGAAATTACGGAATGAACTCAGAATTTCGAGCTGCGAGCTCATACGTTTCAGAGGACCCTGAGATCACCATTTTAAAGATGGCCGCGCCCAGTGCTACCATAGTTGTTGTCGTCTTTATTTTTTTTCATCATTTATATGTTCTGCTTTCTTTCTTTTTGCTATTTAACAGCACCGAGTTGTTGTTAATACTTGTTATCAATAGTTACGTTGCTGAAAACGTCAGCATTGCCGCCAAAATTGACCGGTGTTTATGGTTTTTAACTGTTCCTGGTGTTTACATTTTGATGGGGTTTTTTGTTCTGGTTTTATGTGATTTTTTCGAGTTGGAATCTGGAACGCAAAACGAGCTCGTTACATCATTTCCTGGTCGGAAATTCCGAGTTCCGAGGACAACTGGAACGCACCATTACCCTATAGGAAAAGGCCCGGGTACCCTGACCATTTGGGGTAAAGCATGGGACATAAAAAATGTTCTGATTGGTTTGATTTTCCCCTCATTTGTCTCCCATATTTAAACAACAGCAGTCGTACCAATTATCGCACTGCTCAATTTGTGGCATTTCGCAAAATAATGGACACCACATGACAGGCTTAACTATTCTACCTGAATTTATGCATGATTTTTTTTTTCCCAAAAGCTAAATCACTTCAATTATTAATGAAACTTTGAAACTCAAAATAATGGAGAAAACAAAAAAACACAGCATGTTAACTTGGAGAAAGAAACCTTTAAAAAGTAAAAGTTAAAGCCTCTTTTTGTTACACGTTTCCTAGAGTTGATGTTGCTCTTTTTGTTGCGAACAAAGCAGTTAGGAGCCATTTAATCTTCTCTCACACATTTCCGCCACTATTGAACATGTTTATACTTTCTCGAAATGAGCTTTCACAAAAGTACTCTGGTTTTTAAATGAAAACAGAAAGAAAAGCCATCAAGGAGGGAGGAGAAACAGCGGCATGGAGATGAGTGATAGAGCAGCTAATTGTGTCCTGGGAGATAAAAACGTCGGCTAAAGAGAGAAAAAGAAATTCCTTCTCGGTTATCAGCTTTCCTCTGAGATGTCGTGTCTTTGCTAGGAGGGGGAAAAACTTGTTAAAAAGAAATATAAAAGGTGTGAGGAGGCACAAAGGATGCTTATCCACCTTTGAGTGAGCCGACAAAAGGAAAAACTCTCAGCTCTGGCTAATTACAACCGTACTCATGAAAGAGACGAAAGGAGGAAGAAAAGAATGAAAATCCCTCGCTAGAAAAGAGGGCCAGAAGTAAAAACTGTCCCACAGTCAAAGTAAAAGCTAAATACCACCATAGTTCTACTTCTAGTGGGAGCAATGGATTCCTTAGAGAGTAGATATAATTTTCTTTATGGAGATGTTTGAGATAAATAATGTTTAGTATGAGGAGAGCAGATCCAGGAGGTTTTTAGTTTGGAAGCGACTTTAGGATCATATCCATCTGATTTCTTTGTTTCTATATTTGTTGCATTTTGTGATCAATACGATTTCCTGTGTGTGTGTGTGTGTGCGTGCGTGCGTGCGTGCGTGCGTGCGTGCGTGCGTGCGTGCAGTCCTGTGTGGTCACATATGAGAGAATTTTCCAGATTTGACCAGAACAGACAAAACTGCATTTCTTCATAAAATGCCTTTAACTATTGATTTTATTAATTTTAAACATGATATCTATTTGTATTCAGAATTTCAAATGTGCTTCTCTCAATTTTAACATTAATTTACACAGTTGTTTCTAAGTTGTTTTTACATTATTTTGATGGTTTTGCATAGACCAGCACCTATATAACCTATAGTCACATGGAAATTTGATGACTTTTGTATCAAATTTCCTGAAAAGTTCTATTTTTTCTTCCCGCCGCGTAACTGGAGGGTTGCAGGTTTTAGTCCTGCTGAGTCTGATGCAGATCGTCGTGTCCTTGGGGAAGACACTTAACTTTCCTTGCCTGCTGGTGGTGGTTGGAGGGACCAGTGGCACCTGTGCACGTCAGCCTCGCTTACATTAGTGAGCCCCAGGGCAGCTGTGATTACAATGTAGCTCATCACCACCAGTATGTGAATGGGTTGTAGAACCTAAAAGGGAGGTAATTTACCCTAACCAATTTTGAAAGAGAGTTTTCTGACAGGAAGGAAATCCGTTTACATTTGATTTTTTATCTAAGTAAAATGTTTATTTTGTACATAATATGGTTGTCAAAACCACATTTCTTATATTCTCAATTGTTGCTGGTGGGAGGATCCAGCAGTGGCAGAGGTAAGCCTGAGATCAGTGGACTCAGTGGTCTCCTTTTGAAAGCAGCTGAAAACTCATCTGTTCAGGCTGGTTTTAGTGTGTTCATCCTCTTCTTCCTTCATACCAATTCTGCCTTTCTCAGGATCTCGTGATTACCTTCTCATTCATTTTTTTCTATTCTACTTTGGCATTTTTAATTTTTCCTTTTTTCCACATTTTTATTACTATTTATATATGTATTCATTTTTTTAAATAATTTTTTGTTCTTGTGAAGAACCTCGTCATTTTTATCTTGAAAGGCGCTTTATACAAAATAGTTTCTTCTTCTAAGCAGGAAGCATGGCGAGATGATTTGAAGTGTAGCTCCACGTTGACATTTCAGAGGAGAGACTCTCCACACGGCAAGCTGTTAGTTCAGACCTACATGAGGGGAAAATTGGAGGAGTTGAGAGTTTTGGAAGGGCTTCACCCTCACCGGTGCTCCTCTGCAGCTCGTAGCCAAACACTGAATGACTGTAAGTAAACATGAACCTTCAGCTGCTCCTAAGTGCACCCTGTTGCTTAAGTGTCACAGCTGAATTACACGAGGACATGTTGACTTTGACAGCGTCTGCATTGTCTCCGGGCTCTGCGATCAGGGGCTTTTTGAAGCGACCTGTTAGTCAAATGTCACCAGTTCACACGGCTTCTCTGCTTTGTCTTTTATTGACAGAGACACAGCGGCTCTGCTCTGTTTACCCTGAGTTCTGGCTGTTTGACTTTCAGCTGGATGAAACGTCCAATTACAAACACTCACAATGAGATCTGCATGTGTAATGTTTGTAAGCGCTTCTCTGTGTTTAGTGATTAGTTTGCTCTGAAGTAACACTTCCTTGTGTAAATAATTTCCATTCTACAGTTTTATAAACATTCACGGTCAAAAGAAAGCACAACCTCTATCAGTTTAAGAGGTTTAATAAGTAAAAAGAGATCAGATGGATTGATTATTAATTGTATGTGTGAATGTATTTAGATAAAGGGAGTTTAGTGAGTTTGCTGTTCTGGAGCATACAGGTGTGTGTTAACATTAGGGCAATGGGGAAAGAATTCATCCTGGGTATGGTAGAGGTAATTTACAAACAACTTTATTCTACAGAGCGGAACATTAATCACAGGTGGAAAATATTTTAGACAGCTGCCAGTCTTCCCAGAAGTGGACATCCCAGGGTCAGAGGTCAAAACTCAGAGAAATGACAAAAACTCAAGTGCTCCATCTCAGACTGTACAGGCGTCATTAACAGGTTAAAGCTAAAAGGCTGGAGAGTTGGAAAATGTGTGACTTACTTAGAAGGGTTGCAGGAGAAACAACAACATGGCAGCTCAGCTTGGGTTCACAATCTGAGCAAACCAGAGGACAACTGGAACAATGGACCAAAGTAAAGATTTTCACCCATAATGCACTGGATCGTGTTTAAAGAAAACCAGACACAGTGTATCAGCACTACCAGATGACCCCATGTATCTGCATGGTGGTGGAAAGCTGATGGTTTGGACTGTTTCTGCAGCTGCTGCACAACTCATTGAGTCTACCAAGCGTTTAGTGTGAGACAACTGAGGTTTGAAGTGAACCGGGTAATGAAACAGAACCTTGATTCCAAACACAGCAGCAGATAGAATCAAGCAACGGCCCAGGCAAGATCAAGACCAGAACCTGCCCAAAAAGCTGTGATGGAACCCTCAGGAACTAATGAACTAAAGCAACACCAAGAGTAATTAATCAGAACTCCTCCAGAACCATATGAGAGACTGATCAAGTATATAGAAGATCATGTCTGAGAGCTACTAATGCTTAAGAAGGTTCTGCTGCACTACACTACTTTATTTTTGACATTCTACATATAATTTTGTTTAACAAATCCAGGGAGAATCTAGTGTCTGTTATTACACTTGGGTTTAGATTTGATTCAGATTTGAATCTGGTAAAGTTCCAATCATGGAATTATGTCCAGATACATCAAGCTCTAAAAGTGATGAGTGTGTTTTGCGTTGTTGCATAGATTTGCATAGTTTTTCGTTTTCTCCAGCATGTTCTGAGCCACGCTGCATTGACAGTTTTGTATTCTTGACATTCTCTCAACCACCTGCAGGAAGTAACAATATGGAACACTTTTCCTGGAGAAGTTCACAGATATTTTCTACACTTTTGGTAGTGTTTCTTTCACACTGCGGTCCAACTCATCCCAAACCATCTGAAGTGCAATCCAGATGAGATGTCACTGCGCATTTACTCAGATGGTGAAGCCGGATGATAAAACTGTCCCAAGTGTTTCCTGTAATGTGAGAAGAGCTTCAGATCCCTCCCTTACAAAAAATGAATTTAAAACTTTTCTGAGTTTCTTAAAGCTACTGGCCAGACTCTACAACAAAATCATTCAAATTCAGTATAGCTACACTGTTCCATCGTTTCATCTCATTAAGCAGTTTTGTCATGAGTGTTCAGTGATTAGCTGTATTCTGTTTGAGCTTTTGGTCTCACTGGTGTAATTGCATTCCTTGAAACTGCAGCAAAAAGTACAAGCTTCATGTCAGAGCTCTACACACATTTCCAACTAGCGTAGCAGCATTAAAGACATGGAAAAGCTATATGAGGAGAAAAAGGGTTAGGTTTAGGGTTAGGGATTCATCCTCTTGCAAGACACTCGTTTAGCCATGGAATGGCTACCTAAGGAGTGAATACCTGGAGGACATCTGCTGGAGTGTCATGCATCACTGACTGTTTAAGGTAATGTGTCTGGGAATAATACAATATTCGTCTATCTATTATCTGAACAGCTTATCGTTGTCCTCATTAGGGTTACAGCTGGTGTCTATCTCCTGCAGTCACCGGGTGAGAGGTGGGGGACACGTTGGAGAGGCCGCCAGTTCATTCATAGTATACGAAATACTAACATGGTTTCAAACCAGCCCAGATATGTTGTTCCTATGCTAATGTCATGTTAAATGAAATGAAAAGGAGAGGTGAATTATACCCACAGATGACCTCCAAGCTGACAGTGGATGTAGTCACAGAGTTGGGTGAGTAAGTATAAAGCAGAGGTTGGAGCCTGGAGCATTTTGTTCTAACTGTAACCTAGACAAAGGAATGTGCAGAAGTCAAAACTGGTCCCAGTAAAAGTTTAAATCCAGCCCTGCTCAACATAACACCACATTTTCTCACCAGATGTTACCTCCTGTTACCTTTTTATGGTTTTATTGCCTTGCTGGTCCAGGTTCAAATATGTATTTTTAGCAACTGAAGCTTTAGAGTTTTACATTCACACTTTGATGAAGCATTTAGGCGGTTTTTATCAGATGGAAAACATTCCTATCATACAACAAAATGATAGTTTTTCAGCTTCTGACTGTCCTGATTTACAAAGATCATCATCAACAACTGAAAAAGCAACATCGATTTAGATTTGACCACAACGTCTTCAACTACAAGACATATTTACTCCTACCAGCATCCTATCATGCAGTTTCATTTTAATAGAAATGTACATTCATATATGACTACCTCTAAATTAATTGCATTTTTTCAGCTAAAACAACAATCAATAATCTGAGTACAACAGGGTCAGGTACTTCTTTCTTTCTTCAGAGTGGTGCTATAAAAGCAGAGAAGAGCTTCTACGTGAGTCAGAATATCCAAAAAGGAAATGAGTAAGCATGTAGAAATCTAAAGAGGCTGTGGTAAAAAAAAAAAAATAAAGCTTTGTGGCTATTGCTTGGTATATTTGTGCCCCAATAAATATAAATAAATAAAACTATATTTGGTTATGATGAGTCCCAGCAAGGAGGGAAGGGAGGGGAAGTGACATTGAACTAGATGGAACTTGTTAAAAAGAAAAAGTTGATTTATTTCTTTATTTTTAATTTCTATTAACAAAATATAAACAAATTGAGGGCACCATCCACAGAACTAACTGCTTTTAACAAAGCTTTACACAATCAAAATCTGTCAAAATGCATCTGCTAATAAAATGGAAACAAATATACAAGCTGTAAAAGAAAAACATATATATAAAAGGTTCACTGAAAAAACATTTTTCACTTGTTATTTTTGAATATGATCACTCAGTCTGGGTTTCACATGCAGGCTGAACGTGAAAATAGTCTTCTACCCCGCTGATAGAAATGCCGAGAACATCTCAGCTAGTAGAAGCTAACCGTTAGCATTAGCAACTCTGCAACATGATGAAACTGCTTCAGGCTTGTGTTATTTGTGAGATAAAACATCAATTTTGCAAAGCAAATGGAGTCAGTAGTAGTGTCAGGTTGCTGTCAGCCAATCAGAGGTGAGATAAGACTCCAAATCTTCTGCTCACATCTCCATTGGCTCACTTCTAGCTCCATAGAATAGAATAGAATAGAATAGAATAGAATAGAATAGAATAGAATAGAATAGAATAGAATAGAATAGAATAGAACAGACTTTATTGATCCCACAGTGGGGAAATTCACTAAACAGGAGCGCCAGATCTTTCCCCCACAGAGATCAACTCACACAGCATTTATTCATAATAGAGGTTGATGCAAATATACTGAAAAAAATAGTGAACTTGGCCTTTAAACTTTCAAACACATCAGTACAAAAACCTGGGAAGGACCGCTAAATTAAAACAAAGGGTTTTAACAATTAGCCAAAGGTAACATCAAAAAGACAGACAGTAAAACAAAGGTGTCTAATAGTAACCCTTCTGAGGTTTAGGTAGTTCAAGTCAAGCGTGGGCTGAGGGTTGGACTGACAGACGGACACATGATGGCCGCCATCCCTGGAGCGACTCTCATATAAAGGCTAGCATTTCTTTATATGCTTCGAGTGTCACATCTCCTGCCAAGAAACTTGAATTAAGCGACGCTCCATAATGCAGTGCTCCATCTCACTCTCCCGCCTGCAGCCACACATTCAAAGGTCAGACTCAACAACATGCACTTCAATGCTCTTCAGAAGCTCACAGGCTGTTTTCTTCTTTGGCTCTGTTCTGCTGTTGAAAGCAGCTGCTGCAGGTGATGTCACATGACTTGGGAACAAACTCTCTCAATAACTAACATCTCTCTCACACACACACACACCTATTGGTGTTCTATTTTGTCAAGTTCATTGATGTGCCAGATGAAGTGCGATGTCCGCTGAGATTTAAATCCTGGGACAGCCAATCAGCACATCAGCTGCTAATTTAATTAATAACTCCTCAGTCTAATTAGCAGAAGACAGGCTGGGAGGAAAAACAGCTGCAGTCACCTGGGCCTCTCCACTCTATTTCGATCCCAGGGAAGATGAAAACGACAAGATGAGTCTCCGGGGTGATGGTGAGGGATGTACTTGGAGAGTTTACCGTGTGTTTGGAGGATGTGGAGGTGCTGATCAGCTGTAAATCCTCAGGGTGTAGCGTGTCTTTGCTAGCAGCGGGAAAGCCACTGTTATATTATGTGCTTGTGGTGAAAAAGTAAAATAAAAAAGAAGAGAACTGCAGACATTACCGCTGGGACTTATTGACAAGTAGCAGAGTGATGGCGAGGCTTGTCGACGCTTGCCGTCTGCTTGTTGGAGTAATTAAAAGTGATTGAGTCGGGCCTCTCACATCCAGAAGTGATAATGCGATCAGGGTGTGGCGACGCTAGCATCAGTGTGGAAACATCTCTACAGCTGGGTTCAGGGTCAAGAGTCACGTTTGATGAATTTTTGTCATTAAGAGACAGAAAAACAACAGAATTCCTGCAGGTGTTCCTGAAATGTCTAACCTTGTGAATCGAAGTAAACAAACTTGAAAATTAACTGGAAAGAAGGATGGAGCACACCTTTTAAGGAAGGCTTTTAATTGATTTTTGGACCATTTTTCCTTATGCTAATGCTAATGGTAAATAGTACTTACACGGTTAAAAAAGAAGAATTTGGCATGAATTTGTAAAAGATTTTCTTTCTTCCTCACATTGTTAATTAAGGTTCAGATATGAACAGTCATCAAAATCTTTTAATACTGTATATGCATGTATGCATGTGTATAAGTGTGTATTTATGCATACATGTATAAATAGACTTACTATTTTGATAAAACATTGCATGTATATTTAGGGGCAGAACTGGATAAGCCACTGCTTTTTCACCTTTTGTTTTTGCTTTACAGACCATTTTGAATTGTTCTCAGTCAGGTTTTTCTGTTTGTTACGGCCACAGCTGTTTTTATTGCTTTATGTTCCCCTTTTCTGCTTCTTTCTTGTGTTTCGCCATGGTTCTGCCCTGCTGCATGTGTTCAGAGGAGCTGTCCATTCAGCACCATGCCCTGCAGGCTGCGCCCGCTTCCTCCTGCTCTACCTGGCTCCACCCTGCATTACCAGCTGCGCGGATGTACAATCAGCAGCTGGAAGACGACAACAGAAGTATAAAAGACTTGTTGAAGCAGATCCTCAATGAGCAACTGCCTTTTCTCCGGCCTGTTGACTCTTCGACAGACTTTGAAGCACTAATCAGTGTTTATTTGTCGGCCTAGGTGTCCTCCCATTCATTGACTCAGAAGAGTCTCGGTTTTGTATATGCATTGTGTCCACCATGGTTAGCGACTCAGAGGACTCCTTGTGTAAAAGTGCAGTAAGTTAAAAGTAACGTTTTTCTGTTAGGGATTAATTTTTAGCTGTTAATTATAGCCAAGTTTTGTGTTGTGTCCTGGCTTGCCTTTGTGCTTTAAAATAAACTCTTTTTGAGTCTGGCCTGATGCCACAAATCAAACTTTTGTTAACCTTACTGCTTGTGTCGCGCATCCTCCATGTTACCCCATGCTTCCTAGACACCTGGGTCGTAACACTGTTGTTGTAGTTTTCTATGTATGTTTGATTGAAATGTTAATTGTTCAAAATTAAAAGAAAGAAAGACAAAAAATTTGGTCTTTACCAGGGAATCCAACAATTTAAAGGGACACTAGTTAATTTTGACTTGTTTTGAGCACCCCCTAGTGTTTGTTGGTGAAAGCAAAAGTAAAACTTATCTCCTCGCTGTGCGTTCGTCTTTTTAACACCTTAGTCTAACTGCTGAAATGTCTCCTCAGCCTTTATTAGTTTTTACGGGAAAGATTCATCACTAAATAAAACATATCAGCTGTGTTCATGATCTAAAACATGCAGGGAACATGCTGGAACCAGACTGCAGAGCCAGGTAGGCCAAGCAAGTCCCAACAGACCGGACCGGCAACTGTGAAGTTGCAAGTGGAATATTCTGGCCACAGTTGGTGACGGGCTGGGTGGCCTTTCATTAACCCTATAAAGGGTCATTTTAGCACATACTGGCTCAAGAAAATTATTTAAAAATATGAAAAATTTGTAACGTGTCCCTTTAATGAACTTTACTAATTCTGCTAAAATGGTCCAGTATCAGCCAGAATTATATGAGAAGCCTGTTGGTGGAGACAAAAAAAAGTCAAAGAGTAGCTTGTTGAGCAACCTGCGATATAAGTGTAGTAGTATGTTTGTATGTGATTATTTATATACAGTATGACATTATGAATATGACAGTATATTCAAACTTGTCCACCCAACCTCTTGTTTTAGAAATAACAAGTCAAAGTTTTATGATTTATAATCACGGCCACTCACTGAAAGTGCCAAATTATTATACGCCCACAATGAGTGAATAAACTTCTGACAGACAATTTACGCATCAGGGAATATATTTCAATTCTTTTGAAACAACTGGTTTGAGATCTAGTGATATAATGAATAAGAAAAGGCATCAATACAGTTGGAAATCCTGAGTTTCTGGGCTTTGAATGGATAAAAATGAATAATGAATGTCTTGTTATTACTAAGAAAACAGCTTCAATCAGATTTCTAAGTGGACGGGCTGCTGAACACTGAGAGGTTTTGAAGTCAGAAAAACAACCGTCTGAAAGACGTGTGTGTGTGTGTGTTACCTGTTGCTCTTTATATAACTCATCATAAGTGAATAAACAACCACGTCTGGAAACATACACACCCAAACTTATTACTGCGGCATCACGTACTATCTTTTATCACAAGTCTCCAGCACAAGCATAATAGTAAAGCATATGAATACAGTAGTTGGACATTAATAATTCAGCAAAGAGATATTACTTTGTACAGATAAACAAAATCAAAGTACAAAGTCACTTTTTGTGTCAGTTGTAATCAGAGTTCTTTTTTGGGAGACAGTCCAGCTGCAAATGTATGCCAGAGGAGACGGATTCTTTTTGCACCATATAAGCCATGATTTAGTTTTCCCTCCATATTGTGGTCCATTTGAAGTGACACATATGGTTCTTACTGTAGATGAATAACTGACAGAATTTATCTCATTAACTCATTAAAACTCGTATACTGCAGCAAGCTGTCAGTTATGATCTAAACGCATAGGTGTGTGCAACACATTGTGCATGTCAAAACTGCAGTTATAATTGCAGCAGTTGTGTTAATTATTTTAACTATGATTTTTCTTTTCAATTATTTACTTAGGGGCAGCAGTAGTTCAGAGCAGAGCGGGTTGTCCAGTAATCGGAAAGTTGCAGGTTTGATCCTGGCTCCCACCAGAGAATGCTGCTGTTGTGTCCTTGGGCAAGACACTTAGCCCACCTTGCTTGCTGGTGGTGGTCGGAGGGACATTTGGCGCCAGTGTTTGTCAGGCTCTGTCAGTGCGCCCCAGGGCAGCTGTGGCTACATTGTAGTTCATCGTCACCCGCGTGGGAATGTGTGGATGACTGATTGTGTTGTGAAGCGCCTTGGAGGGCTGTGCAACTCTAAGGGCCGGAATATACTTGCTGTTTAACCTCGCGTTTGCACAGGTAGCAGACTGCATCTTTGTTCATAAACTTGCTGCTACACGGCTCTGCACTGCATGTGGTACTGGAGTGTTCCACTAGGGGGCAAACGAGAGTACTCAGACCAGATAGAGAGCCGGGAAAACCAAAACAAACATGGCGTCAATTCAAGAAATCAGTAATTGATTCATTTTGATATTATGGCAGAAAAAAAGACAGCAGCTGTATCATAGATGGTGTGAAAGACCTCACCATGGTGAGTGTGTCTCGCTCCTTTTGTCAACTCCACCAACTGGTTACTCGTATATTGCAGCGTTCAGGCACGTCACGTCGTGTTAATTTCAGGAGACGCACACAAACGACGCTTCAAATCAACACAAGCTTCGCATGGCAGCCATTTTAAACACGTGTATGCATTGCTAAACAGCAAGTATATTCCGGCCCTAAGCAGGCGCTATACAAATACAGGCCATTTATTTACCCTCATTTCCATTGCTATTTGGTTGCTAACCCCTTCCAAAATTGTCTCCTATTTCTTGCCCTTTTTGATTAATGGAAACTTAACTAAGATTTCCTGCAGATGTTCTTAAAATGTCTAAGATTTTACATCCAATTTATATCAAGATGGTTTTTTTTGTGCAGTTGGGCGCCATTTATCATCTTCATCATCAAATTTATTTATATAGCACTTTAAATGCAAACAATGTTGCCCAAAGTGCTTAACAAAAAAAAAAATTAAAAATACAATAAAATGACAACAGTCAATTAAAAACATGAAATAAAAACAAAAATAAAATCAGACATAAAAAGATACAAAACAGAATAAAAACAGGATCACCCAGTCAACCCAAGGTGTTAAAAACTTTCGAATAAAAAAAGTCTTCAGTAGCTTTTTAAAAGTAGCAACAGATGATGCTTGTCTAATATTGATTGGCAACGTGTTCCAAAGAGTAGGTGCTGCCACAGAGAAAGACCTAAAACCTCTTCTCTGTAGCCGCGCCCTAGGGACATTCAATGTATGCTGGTCAGGCGACCTCAGTACACGAGAAGGAACATACGGCACAAGAAGCTCAGAAAGATAGACAGGTGCAAGACCATTTAAACATTTATAAGCTAGAACCAAAATCTTAAATTGCACACGAAACTTAACAGGGACCCAGTGTAGAGATGCAAGAACTGGTGTGATGTGATCACATTGACTGGTTCCAGTTAAAAGACGGGCTGCAGCATTTTGAACTAGCTGCAATCTGACAATACACCTCTGACTAATGCCATGGTAAAGACTACTGCAGTAATCTAGACGAGAAGTTATGAAGGCATGTATAAGCTTCTCCAAATTCTTTTTACTCAAAAAAGACTTCACCTTATAGATTTCTCAGCTGAAAAAAGCAAGATCGTACAACATTATTGATTTGCAAATCAAAATTAAGCTGAGAATCAACCTTAACACCCAGATTAGACACCACATCCTTTGCACCATCTGAAAGACCATTCACAAATGACTGTGGAAATACTGGAGAACCACTGGGTGCCAGCATAATTAGCTCTGTCTTAGAATCATTAATCTGCAAGAGATTACAGCTCATCCAGTCTTTAACCTCACAGAGGCACAATAAAGCTACTTCCTTAGCTTTAGTGGGAGCATAGACCTGACAGTCATCTGCATAAAAATGAAAGTCGAGGCCATATTTCCTAAAAATAGCACCAAGTGGGAGTAAGTAAAGATTAAAAAGCAGCAGACCGAGTACAGAGCCCTGTGGGACCCCATATTTAAGAGGAGCGTCACTCGAGCTAAAATTTCCAATCCTAACAGTCACATACCTATCTGACAGGTAGGAACTCAGCCAGCAGAGTGCAGAGCCAGTGATACCCATGCACTTCTCAAGACGTTCAAGAAGAATAGCACGATCAAGAGTATCAAAGACCGCAGTTAAACCAAGGAGCAATAAAAAGACAGATCCACCCATTTAGTGCACATTATTTCCCATCATCACACCTACATGACATAACCGAACAGTCCCACTTGGGGCCAAGTTTTCAGCCCACTTCCAGCCAATATGGGACCCACATGTAAATGTTGGCTGGTTTCTTTGAGTAAGAAATTGCAAGAAACAAAAATGAAATAGGAGACCTATGAATAATGACACATTTTTTACATAGAAAAAAGTATATAAATTACATTTTGAGTGTGACAAAATCTTGTAAATTAAGTGAGAATGAACTAAATTGTAATCCTGCAGAATCTGGAAAAAAATACAACTAAATGTCTTCATTTCCTTGAAGCCATTTAACTCATCCAAGGAGCTTGATTGATTCAAAGAGAAAAAATGTTGAGTACAAGGAGAACTTCATTAATGCAAGGTGCTTTACTAATGAATCCTTCGAGCCTCCCTCCTGAGGGTCGTTTGGAGCCTTGTCCAGATTCTCATGCAAGATGTTTTGATCACAATTAGGAAGGTGTGGACTGTTGTGAAACTGTCTGAGGAATAAACTCAGGACTTCATAGTAAGTGTTGGTAGGGTGACCTGTACATGATTGAATGAATGTCATGCAAATCTTTCTGTTTATTTAGTAGAAAAGGGACAATTTATTGAGTTTCCAAAAGAAAATATGTGCATCTTCTTGCAATTTTGCATCTCTAACAGTTGCATCCCAGTAAGATACTAACTTAACTGAAGAAGTGATTATACCTTCCCTGTTTTTTCAGATAAAACTTTTTTTTATATAGTTTTAAGTCAAAGAAACCACCTTGATGGTGGAGGAAGAATTTGCTTCTTTTTCTTAAATCAGAATTCAAAGCAGACCATCTGGAGGAACTGAGAGGACACTTAAGGACGCCTGCTATCTAACTCCTTTCATCAAAGTCAGGATCGAGGAAAAACACAAACCGTTTATGCAAAGGTTTTTATTCTGCAGGAACTGCTTTGTTTGCTTCTCATATTTAAAAAAAAGCATAATTTATAACATTTCATGATAAATGTGAGTGTAAATGTCTCCTAATGTAAAGTCAGCACAACTGGGTTTGAAATATTTCTTCTTTCATTTCACTAATGGCTCAGCAGAAGGCAGAGAGCTGATGCAGAGGGTGAAAGTGAAGGAAATGAGTATTTTCGGCGGGCTTTCACATACAGGTGGGAAAAGGGCAAACTCTCAGCTGGTGACGTTCATCAGCGGCCGCTGGAAAGGTCACGCTGTGTCTCTTGACGTGCACCCACACCCGTAGGCGTGTTTATCCCAGCTGGATGGCCCCCTTGAATCCTCCTGCACAGCTAAACACCCCCCAAGCTTTTATTAGCCCCCATGGGAGAGAGGCGGCTGCACGCCGGGTAAACACACCGCGCTCCTTTAATCTCCTTGTTCAGAGGCTTGAATGTTGTTGAAGATCTGCTCTTTCGGGTCAAAAGCCAAACTTTAAAGACCTCCAACTGGATGAGCCGTGATTTTGACATACATTTTCTTGCTCTTACTTGAATCATCTGGATTCTGATCCATCCTCGCAGAGCTGGAGGTAATATAAGAAGTATCATTAATACACGTCTGCAGCGGCGGCTGTTTTTGTGTACTTCATCACGTTGCATCATGTTCTGCCTGTTCAGCAGAAAGTCCAGCACCCTCATGATGAATGGCTGAAATCTCCGCTTTAATTTAGTATAAACGTGCTAATGATAAATACACAGTATTTCTTTTTACCTTTGTGGTTTCATGAATGTTAATCACTTTAGTTGCAGTCGGTCGTTTACAACATGCAAATCCACATTTGTACAGCCTCAACAAAAGGAGAGGAATTTCAGCGGCATAAAGAATCTGAGTGGCCTTGAGGATAATATTCGCAGCAGCTCATTTATTTATTTTTTGCCTGCTGCACCTCCAAATCTTTGCTTTATTTGAAACACTTTGAATTTTAAAAAATAACATGAAGAGTATATTTTCTTTATCATTATTCTGTTTTGTTTTGAGCAAAATTCCTGTTCATTAGCCTGAAACAAAGCAGGAAAATTAAAACATGATCAAATAAAAAACCAAAAGCAGTAATACTGATATTTATAAATCTATTTGATGAGGATAGTGCTGATTCTTACTCCACAGAGTGCTTCTACAAATTTATTTCTACTCAGCTCAGATTTTTTTATGTTAGCAGCTGAATTTGACCCAAAACTAATGTAACAGACCCAACAACAGGAGTAATGCTTTCTTCATTTAGGCTCTGTGTGTGTTCGCACATAATGATCTGTTTTATACTTTGTTCATGCAAAAAATAAAAAAAATTAAATGGGACACATCTTTCAAAAGTCACTTTTTGCATCCTACTGTGCTGCCATGTGGGTCTCTACTGCCTCTATGCAAACATGAATAAAACATCTGTTTTCTGTCAACATTTGGTTTTAGGAATTAATTGTCTAAAAGAAGCTGTTTGAAAATGTCTTATGGTGACATCACAGTAAGGACAATTTGCACAGACTCACCTGTCCATGCTGGAGGAGCTGCAGCTCTACTCTGATCCATTCCTGGATATCCAAGCTCCTCACCTCATAGCAGCCAATCATGGGATGGATGGCGTGGCCATAGACATGAATACGTAGATGCCTCATTGGGCACTGGAGAGCGCAACAGCGTCGCCGCCATATTGGATGGGTCTCCTCGTTCTCCAAAGTCAATGCAGAGTGGGCAACTATGCCCGTTTTTGTGCAGCCTACAGTTGCAACAGCCGGCGTACTATTGAAAACAGATCACGTGGGATTACTATTGACTTTTCTAGCCTACCTGATGGGGTTTTATATTTTAATTTATTTTGTTTAATTATGTTTATATTTTAATTATCATGCCATACCATGAGTCTGATTTTGTTTGATAAAAATGTATTTTTTAGTTGGGTAAGCACTATACTCTGTAGAAATGAAAGCACTGGGGGTGAATGGAGACCCAACTAAGATGGCAGCTGGCCACTACGGCAGCTCCAATAGGCAGCACCAGTCCACGGGGCGTCTACGTATAGATGTCTGTGGGCGTGGCCAGCTCCAGCTTGTTTTCTTAAAGTGACAGAGCCCTGAAACGACTCATGCTGGAAGTTACTGAAACTATTGAAACTGATCTATAAGTGGGATTTAGTGCAAAGAACTTCATAAACATGTTTTGTGCAGACCATAGAATTATTGTTAACTTTAAAAGATGAATATTTTTTAAAATAAATACATCATTTTGACATTCTGTGTTTTTTTTTTTTTTACATTTTGAAGACTTTTCATGCAGAATTTGTATTGGGTTTAGAATGCAATATTGTAATATTGCTAAAAATCTACTTGTGTTTTCTCATTCTCAATTTTTTTGTTTGTGCTGCTTTGGCTTCTTTTAACTTTGTTTCCTTTCTAATAGAAAAGATAGCTTTAGATGAGACAGAGGATGAAGCTGATGTCTAGACCAGCTGTTGGTGTACAAAATGTAACATTTTATTTTCATATTTTATCAGCAGCACTTGTTTTTCTTCTGTCAAACATTTTATTGAAGGTTTTTTCTTCCCCTTTTGCATGCATTACTTTTGTTGTCGATCTCTTCTTAGTCAGAGTAGATTGGCTGCAGATAGCCCAGCATCCATGAGTCATTCTAATTCTTGTTAAACTGTCTCTGCAAGAAACTAATTAAAATATTAAACTTGAACCTTCAAAGTTTTCATTATGAATTAAATTTGAAACAAAAGTTTGTAAAGTTATTTGGAGGTGTCTCGGGAGCTGCGGTGTCTTTGTTCCCGTGGCTCTCAGAGGTTTTTGTTGGAGGGTGAGAACCTGGACTCTCTGCAACCTCTGTCAGCAGGTGCTTTAGAGGCCACTGCGGCCCCGCTGCAGCTCCACGTGTATTTTTAACATGTAGGCCGCTGCACCCATTCAGTCTGAAGAACATGCCCTGCTGTGATTTAGCAAACAAGCCTTTGTGGAACCAAGGGAGGGAAAGGACGCTCAGCCTACTTTATCAACGTTAATTTCAAAGCCTCCAGAAGCTCAGTCAGCAGATTTAGGCGGTGGCAGCTGACTCGTGTTCTCCTCAGTTGGCCTCCTTTTTTCTGCCACCTCAGCAAGTGTAGCTGCTTGAAGACCGGAGCGCCCTCGCCACATGCCCAAACATCTCTGTGAAACTATAAAAACGCTGCTGGAGTCAGCAGGCCAGCAACAGATTTTCCACTTCCTGTGCTTGTGACTGACAGGCGCTGCAGCCGGAAGCGGCTGACATGCCGGACGCAGCGGAGCACAAAATGTTTTCCCTTTATTCCCTTGCATTCGGAGCTTGCACTTTGTTTCTGTGTCTGTTGTCAGGCAACAGAGCAGAACTGATGACTGCGGCCTACCAGGAACATCCGTCGCTGTAGGAGGCGATCTGTTTGTCATTCAGTGGGGATGGGAGGGGGGTGCTGAGCACACCCTCAGTGGAGAAACATGACGGGGATCATTTCTTATTCCAGATGAAAATATGTACTTACTTTGTGAAACAAGGTAAAACAGTTGAAATGTGAAGTGGTCAAACATCTAGGAGAGACTAGAACATCATCGTTATCCTCAGCGCTGAAGAACTCCTCAGAAACATCACATGTTGACCTAGAGACATGTTTGACCTCAGATTTCCGCTAGAAAACATTTCCAACTGGGAATTCAGATGTGTAGCTTCTGTGGTTTCTATTGTTTTCTCTCATCAATCAAATAACAGGAAGAGCTATAGTTGAACACAAGAAAGATTGTTCTAATAAAGGTTCCACCAGCCTATAACACAGTTTTCAATCTCAGGACATAATGAAATTTCTTCTGGTTCACATAGATAAACACAAAGCTGTGCCAGAGAAAGCCCCATTATGAACCTCAACTAAAATATCATCTCACTGAGTGAAAACTGAATTTAGCAGCAGAACCTCTCAATAAGCATCATCTGTAGAACTTATCTGGAGATGTTTTAGCCTGTTTCTCTTGCTTTCTCTTCTCTTCCATTCATTTGTTTCTGAAGGCCACGTTCCAGCATTCCAGTAAGGTTCTGATCTGGACTTTGACTGGACCATTGCAACATCTTGATTCTTTTATAAAACCTGCTGCTGTGGGATTATTGTTCTCTATCATGACTGGGATTGGCCCAAATTTCCTCTGTCAGACAGACTCACATCTGTATTATACTGAAATCTAGATAAGTTCTTCATGAGTCCTGTGGCTGTGGAACCAGCCCAAACCATCAACCCTCTGCTAGAATCAGCTGCAGTGCATTAGGGGCAAACTCTGGGCAAACTTCACTGCTCTGGTCTCATTGTTCTGTAAGTTTTGTGGTTTGGTCAGATTGTGAACCAAAGCTGAGCTGCCATGTTGTTTTAGAGAGAAGAGACTTTTTCCTTCCAAACAAATCTTACTTTTTTTCTGACTGTCCAATCTGGACCTTTAACCTTTAACCTGCTAAACGAGGCCTGTAAAGTCTGAAACGGAGCTCTTGGTTTTGGGATTTCCCATTAGTACTGACCTCTGACTTTGGGGTGAGCCTGCTGGAATGTCCACTCCTGGCAAATTCACCAGCTGTCTGAATGTTTTCTCCTTGTATATAATTGTTTGTCTGTAGAATGATAGAAATGACCTTTGGCTTCTCCAAGACTAACGTCTGTGCTCTGGCACACATACACGTGTGCTCTGGAGCAGCAAACTGACTAAACCTCTACTTTTGTAGAAGAACTGATAATGATCAGTTGATCAATACGTCTGATCAGCTGCTCCTGGCTGATACTGAACCTTGTGATTCCTGTGGAAGCAGTGATGATGGACTTTTCCATCAGCACTAGCGTAACTCAGATGGGCACACACACACTTTTCTGTACCTGCTTTGTTGAGGTTCCTAGCATGCTGAGCCATTCCAAAAATGCAACGTTAGAGACTGTCGGCCACTGATTGGCTAGGGGGTGGAGTCACTGGTTGGTCCAGAGTTGTCTGCCTCGCTGCCTGCAGAGTCTGACTAAAAACCAGAGACTGAACAGAAGGTTCAAGATCACCACCATAGTGAGATGCTGGTAACCTGTTACAGCTGTGAGTAAACTGATGCTAACGAGTTTTTGTAAAACAGAGAGTATTTGTTACAAATGCACTTTGCTCAGGTGGATATTACGGAGCTCTCTGGTTGCTCCTGTTTTTCCATGAATTCAGAGCTTTTATGCCTCCTTTCAGCTTTCTGTGAGCAAGCAGAGCATGAATAACAGAGTCCATCAGGCTCCCGAGGAGCCTTAATGATAATCATCCACGCGACAGCCACTTCATCCCTAACATTCATCTTCTGCTTCGCTGCCCCATTCTCCATCTTTGTTAAAGTTGAGTTTCCGCTGAAATGTTTCCCACCTCACCTGTAAACTCATCTCAGACGCATCCGAGGAAATAAAGAGCGACCGGCATGTGGAATGACACAAAGAAGGAGTGATTTCTTCTGAAGCAGAAGCTTGCCAGGTAGTTTCAATGCCATCTCCATAACAATGAGTCACTTGGGTCTGTTTTACACTTCAGGCAGCATCAAGTTGACGTAGGAGGCAAGTGGTGGGCACTTCACTGTCTCCAGCTCGCTCCGATTTGTCTGTTAGTTCTCACAAAAACCTCCTGATGTCTGAGGGGCTTCACCACATCAAAGCTGAAATCTATGTTTCATTATAGACTAAATCTCATATTTTATCATTTACATTTTGGTCGAGGATTGTTTTGGAAAAAAAATTGCCACAGGAACAGTTTGCTTGGCTCGTTTTTTCCTGCTGGTGGCTGATGATGTAACAGATGTTCACAGCAGAGAGGATGAAATTCAGCTGAAAGATTGACCTTTTCTCTTCTTCCATCATTATATTTAAATCCCCATGTTGATGCAGAAATGTGTGATCAAAATGGCATTACAAGCATGACAACCATACCTCTCAGAGCATGAACATTCTTTAGATTAGAAGATGTGAGCTGACGGAAACAAGCACATCGCCGAAGGGTTTATTCCAATTTGATTATGCACTGAATTAAATTTACTTAAAGGAGAAACTGAATGGTGCAAAGATAAAGGCTGGAAGTCATCAGTACCAACAAGTTTGAAGTGCTTTAAATTATTTTATTGATTTAAAAAAAAACTGGGACTTTAAAACTTACAATCTGCTGTTAGTTCAACCTCCTAAAATAAAAGCAAAATGTAAGATTGTAGAGATGAATTGAGGATATCTTTAATTATGAATATTTTCAGCCATGTTGCATCTTAAATCTAAACTAGAACCCAGCTTTCGCTCCTTTTTCTGACATAACACGTACTATAAAAGGACATTTTGGTCTTTTTCTAAGTGAACTTCTATTTTTCTATCTACAGTAAGGACCGTACGGTCAATCACATTGTATGAGAAAGCTAAATTATTATTATTAATAATTATTGCCTTTTGGTATTATTTGTGCTAGTAATTGTATGAATTCATATTGTACACCAGGCTTGATTTGGTCCAAACAGGTTTCTTTCTTTATCGCTGATGCTTTCTTCAGTAAAAAACCCAAACCTATTTGACGGAGCAGCCTTGTTCCACATTTGTTTTCCGCTCAGTTCACTCATTGATTTGTTTAATGCACTCAGAGGAACAAATTGCTCCATCCTGTATGGTCTGCATTTAGTTTGAGAGGCTTTTAATCTATAGGAGACAAGTCTTTAAACTCAGTTGTAAATAACACCAGGGTTTCTTTTAGCAGAGCACTCTCTGGTTTATTTATTTTCCACATTAAGCGCCTGCTGGTTGCTTGGTCTGAACTTCATGAAAGAATTGCATAGCAAAAATGAACTTATTAGAGTTTTTACCCCTAATTTTTTGTAAAAAAATACTTTTGATTATAGTTTCAGTTTGGGGGGCCAGATTGAAAATTGGACTTGTCACCATCCATCATCTATCCATTTTCTGTCATTTATGGTTGGGTACCAGCGGTGACAGGTCCAGGAGGGAAGCCCAGACCTTCCTGTCCCCAGTGACACTTTCCAGCTTCTCCTGTGAGATCTCAAGGTGCTCCTAAGTCAGAAGGGATTTGAAATCCCTCAATCAAGTTCTGGGTCTGCCTCAGTGTCTGCTGCCAGTGCCTGAAGAACCTCTAGATGAAGGATACCACAGGTCACAGTGATCAGAACTACCTCAGCTGACTGTTTTCAATGAGAAGAAGCAGCAGCTTTACCCCAAGCTCCTCATCTCATCTCTAAGGCTAAGCCTGGCCGAACCTACTGAGGATGCTCGGTTCAACCCACAATCTTGTTCTTTCCGTTTTGATCTTAAATCTCATAACCAGAGCTAAGGGCTGCAACATAGATAGACCTGCAAGTTAACAGTTTTACCTTTTGACACCCTGATCAGCCAGTTCATCTTTCCTCAAACACAACATCATTCATGAAAAAGACATCAAGATACTTAACGTCCTCTGCCTCAGGCAAGAGCTCAGTCCCAGCCCAGAGGCCCCCATGACCCCAGACTCGGAGGAGCTAAGTAGCACATTTACTATTTAATTATATTCGTGATTCATTCTAAGAGCAACTGGCCTGTGCCGCATTTTATTAATGTTTGATACAGATATTGCATTTGCTGTCTAACACAAATTCAGGAAAAGATCCACTGCTGACCCAGCTGCATCAGAGAAAGAGATCAAGTGTAAAAACAGATTTGTTCGTCAAACACACCATGATCTGTTTGCTGCTGCTCAGTTACACAAATCCCTGCTGGCATCTTCACACTTCGTTATCCAGCTAGAGGTTCAATGATCTGCCTGCACACACACACACACACACACACACACCCTCCTCCGCTCAGCTGAAACCCAGCTGCCACGCATCAGTGATGGGCAGGTCAACTGCAGCAGCCACAATGAAGGACAACATCATTAAGCTTCGTATCAGCGACCGCTAAAGCAAACAGCCTGTCCACTGTCATCAGTGTGATGCATTGGCAGTCAGTGCCAGGAGGACGTTTTAATTGTGTCCAAACACACAGACTGTCTCTCTCTCTCACACAGACACACACTCCTCCCAGGATCCCAGTGTTCAGTGTGTTTGATGTAGATGAGCAGTTTGCAGAATCAACTTCTCGTTTGGTCAAGTTGCTTTTTTTTTGTCTTTCTATTGAGCACTTAGTCAGAAACAGTTTGTTGACTTAGGATCAATTCTGTGGCAACCTTGGATGGTTGAGTTTTCCCAGGGTGCACTGGGAGGTTGAGTGGAAATGACCAATGGAGGAAATGAAAATGTTCTGAGGTGAGTGTTAATCCTTCAGACTGTGACTTGTTAAAAACTGGAATTTTCTTTAAAAGTTTATCTTTATAAACCGCTCTCACGGACGGACGGACGGACGGACGGACGGACGGACGGACGGACGGACGGACGGATGGATGGATTTTATTTTAGAAAATTGCATTAAAGATCAAGTTCACTCATTATTTCGATACATTAGCACTAATATAAACGAATGTCCTTTGAGTCTCTTGCTCTCCTGATTCAGGAGCTCAGAGTGAGCCAGATGAGAGGTGAGCAGAAGATGGCAGGATTTGGAGTCTTATTTCTTGATATTTGGACATCTCCCCTCTGATTGGATAACAGCAACGCAAATCTACCACTGACTCAATTTGCTTTGCAACATTGATGTTTTATCTCCACAAATAACACAAGCCTGGAGGAGTTCTGCTGTGTGGTGGAGTTGCTAATGCTAACAGTTAGCTTCTACTAGTCGAGACGTGTTCTGCTGTCTTCTGGATGCTAAATCAACAACAAACCTTCCCTGTTGGAGCCAAAAGGGATGAGTCCATGAACGCTAATTTTCAGTGTGACATTGATCTGTGTGGCTTTTCTGTTCCAAGCTTGTTTTCATCTATTTTCTATCGGTGGCTAATGCAGGAAATAGGGGTGGAAGACTGTTTTCACATTCAGCCTGTATGTTAAACTCAGAGTGACGGATCGAACCCATATTTCAAAATTAACAAGTAAAAAATGGTTTCTCATTAAACTTGGCTTTTAAGTCGTCTGCAGCTCATCCCAAAGATTTAAACTGGGATTCATTTTTAGTGGAAAACTAGATATATATATAGAGAGAGAGTTCACTGAACTACTTTATCTCGGTTTAAGGACAAAAAAGTAGCCTCATTAATCTTATGATTCCATTTTACATGCTTGTTTACCGAAGGAGACGTTCCTCAATGAAACAGAAATAGAAAGCTAAAGGTGGTCCAACAAAATATTAAAGTGTGTGACCTTTTTTTTGGTGGCAACATTTTTTTTAGCCAGGCAGTGTATATTAATGTCTAGTTGAAAAATGTATGTCTAAAAGGAGAAAATGTCCACAGCTGGGAGGAAAAGCATTAAATGTAACGATCAGAAGTTTTTGCTTGGTGAGTACACATCCAGGGTTTTCCCATGTTACAAAAGTGTTACGGTTGTAGCAGCGAGCGTTGGTGAGGCGGAAGAGGACTGAAGAAGACTGCTGAACTGAACCAAAAGCATGGAGTGGCGCATTTGGTTGTTTAATCATTTTTGTTGCACTGCTACGGTCGACATTATCAGCGTACGGTGTGTTAGCGGCCTTTTTGTGAAGAAAAAAACATTCAGGCAGCCTGACTTGGTAAATTAATACAGGGAAAACCGTCATTGCACCCCGGGGCATTGTAACTCATCACCAGAATGTGTGTGTGGGTGAATGACTGATCGTGTTGTAAAGTGCCTTGGGGGGTTGTAGAACCCTTGAAGGCACTATATCAAATACAGGCCATTTACCATAATAGTTCTGGTCAAATATTGTGCAGTATTGCAGGATCTACTCAATTTCTGCAAAATTGGGTGAGTCACAGTACAGGTTTGTGTTCTCAAACTGTGGTATGAATATCACATTTCACCAACAAGTAATAAAAATGTTCTTACACATTAACATAATAAATACTTTTAAAAAGGATTGTAAAAAGTGCTGCATTTCTGGGTATTTGAATATATTTTATTTGTGTTATTTTTGTGCATCTAAATTTGTTTTTAATGATGTGTGAACCCATCTGCACCAAGTCACTAAGATGAAATCCTTACTTGTATAAATTTGGCAAAAAAAAAAAAGATTTGAAAACTAAAAGAGAAAACAATGGACCAAAAATTCAGCCACATGCAAAAAGAAAGTTTGTTTTAACGGATTATTTGGATCCTTTATTTAGGTTCAATCAGCATACAAGAACAGCAGTCCAGCGTCCGTGCTGCCGCTGCTGACATTGATCCATGTGTCCATTATTACACAGAAGAAAACAAGGGCAGGTTGTAAAAATAAGCATAATATCTGCCGTGTTTGTGAAGATTGCATGGCTTTATGTAAAAAATTGCACCATTATTTCCCAAGCCTTCTTCAAAAACAAAGGGATAAATATGTTCATTTTCCCAACTTTAGTCCCATTTCATGCTGTTCTCCTGCTTTTCATTTCACGCTCTGCTTCAACCTATTTATAGACGAGACGGAGGAGGGAGGCAGGAGGCCATTACTGATGGGAACTTTGTGTGTGTGTGTGTGTGTGTGTGTGTGTGTGTGTGTGCGTGCGTGTGTGCGTGCGTGCGTGCGTGCGTGCGTGTGTGTGTGTGTGTGTGTGTGTGTGCGTGTGTGTGTGCATCCTGTCATACACTCACTTTCACTGAGGAAGGTTTTAGGTGCAGTAAAAATCTGATTTTACATGAATGTGGTGAGATGCATGTAGCTGTGAATGATCAACACAACATCAAACATTTTGGGGAAAATTGATCTTAACCTGCATCAGTTGGTAAAATAGACGCAGCTGCACCTCACTGGAAAATGGTTTTGAACACAAAGATACATTTTTTTTCTAGTCATGCACAACAAAAATCCTTCCTTTAAGAAAGGTTTAAAGTTTTAACCAGTGCAGACATGAACGCCCTCAGGAAGGATTGAGGACCAATTCAAATATTGTTAAGGCTGCATTCAAAGGTAGCCTGGGACACTTTGATCCTTATCTAATTGGCTCAAAGAGCTGTTGGGTCAAACTGAAGGACTCCACACAAGCAGGTGTTACCTGTATGTTTTTTAAACCAGTATCTGACTGATCTGTCACTGTGGGTGACGAGTTGGACACAAAATATTGCAGAAAAAAGTGAATTTTCAGTTAAAATCACACTGAACTGGTAAGTTTGGCCATTTTTTGAAAGATGATTTGTATGTGTCACATGAAGCATTTGATAAAATTGCAAATAAAATTGTGACATTAGTGTAATTTTTTCACAGTTGTGTCAGAATGTTTGCAATTTATCATTTAATTCACAAATTGCTGTCCAACTGCTCCTAATTTGATCTCACACTTTCTGCTGCAAGGAGATATAATTGAGAAGATTTTGAGACAGAATCCACATGCTTAACTTCTGAGGCAAGGTTTGTGAGTGTAGGTCAATGTTTTTTTTTTTTTTTTGTTGGAAACATCTTACAAACTTTGGATTTTGTTTCAAGATTTGTAATTTTACTTTCCTCTTGGTCATGTGTTTCTTTTTTTTCAGTGTTGACAGGTCTTCTGATTTTTAAATCCAGTCATTCCTCTGTCATGTCCTGTTTGTTTCCCTTATTTCCCTCTGGTTTAAAAGCACTCCACTCACAAGTTTCTCGTCTGTAATCAGCCATCTTTAATCACCATCCCAACTTATTTAAGCCCTTGATTTCAGACATCAATGTACTGTTAGCCCCTTTCTGTTTGCACTTTGTGCCTGTTGATTTACTTGTGAATGTTTTTTCTTTAAAAGTTTTTCTTTCTTGCAGCCAGTCAGATTTTTCCTTATTGCATTTTTATTGTTAAAGAGTTTCCACTTTCAAACATGACAATGTAGACAATGATATTTTCATAAACATTTGGTTAAATAAAAATTGCATGGGGCTCTACGGGATGGGGACAGGCATAGCAACAAAAAAACTGATGTCTTGCCTTCATTATATCACAGTAATGAGTCAGATTATGACTTTTACGGATTTCTAAAAAAAAACATAATTCCTGAAAGGGGGGAAACTCTGGATTGTAGCTTTAATTCTCAATTCCAATTCAATTCCAATTCTCTAGTAATCTGTAATTTTGAGCAGTCTGATTTATAAGAAAACTTTGTGAGCTCTATGCTCCAAACATCATTGCCTTCCAGATTCCAGATGACAGTCCGAGGGTCCAGCAGTTAGATTCTGTGTAATCCTGTTGGAGCAAATAGAGATTAAAACGTTTCATCCAATAAAAATCCTCACTGGGTGTCAAGAGGTGTTGTGCTGAAGCGCTAAAATGATAACCTTGTGTTTCTTTCAAATTTTCTCTGATATCTTTGACTTCCACTGGAGTTTTCTTGCTTTTCCCTCTTGAATTAAATCGGGCTAAAAGCTGTGGGTGGTGGATTTTTTTTTCTTCTTCACACTTTAAGAACCTCCGCACTTACTTCCTATTACACTTACAAATATTGAGCACATGCATAATTTAACCTCCCGCCCACATTCAAAATGCTGCAATCAACTTCATTATTTATTTTAACGGCACTTGAATAATTTATGCCCATGTGTACGAGAGCCATCGGAACAGACTCCTGCACACTTAATTAGCAGAGCTGCCAGCTCGCTGAAGTTCTTCAGTATTAAACGAAGTATTAGCTAGGATTAGACCTCACAACACACACTCACGCACACACTCACACACACACACACACGGTAACTGCTCTCTAATGAGGAAAGAGTTAGCCGAGCTAGCGCACCAACTCTCCCCTGTGATTATTTAATGCGAGAGCTGATGCAAACCTCGTCAGGCAGCATCCTGAATATCAAGGTCGGATTGGATGGGATGACCCACGCACATGCTCAGATCAATACTGGATTAAGCTGTTATGTCCACTTAGAGCTGATATAATAGAAATAATGGATTGGAGCGAGAGAGCGCTCTGATTTCTCTGATTTGGGTTGATTTATGGCCACTGCTACTTTAAACGGGCCGCTTAAAAAATGAGACTTTTCATAATAAATGCTTTCCAGAGTGCTGCGGATCAATTGTACCCAGAGAATGATGAAGATAGATGTTTTTTCTGTTTGGGACTGACTCAATGCTGCAGACTTGTGTACTTTGCCATCCCCACTGCCTGGAAAAGAAGCCTTTTGCAGTGGAAGATGGATTAAGTGGCTTTTATTCTGAGTGTTACTTAGAGACATAAAAATAGTGAAAAAGAAAGTCACCGCCGTGGCGGTGACTGTTTGGCAGGTCTGACACAGAATAAGATTTATATAACCTCAGGAGAAAAAGATGCAAAGACAGGAAATTAAATATATGGTTCGATCCAGTGCCTCCATTAGAATTAAAGGTGCCGGTTTTCTGAACCACTGGCAGAAACTCAAATCAAAATCAAAAACAGCCTTTGGGAGGAGGATTCTACACAAATCTGCAGCGGGAAAATATCAGAACATGTTTTGTTCTTTTCAATTTTAGGTTTTTGGTAAAAATCTGCATTTATAGGCAGTTTTTGAGGTTTTAAGTTGATTCTTTGGTGAAATTGTTGGCATTCAGGGAGTTATTATCCTGTTGAAACATCCAGTGTCCATCGAACAGATGGCCTCACGTTGCCTTTATGCACTCTGATACAGTACTGAGTTAATGGCTGAATCAATGACAGCAAGCTACCCTGTCCTTGAAGCAACTAAACATCCAATAATAATTCTCCCATAGTGCATTGCAGCCAGTTTGAGGCTCCTTTCCTGTACATATTTATTTGTCTGAATCATTTATCTTCTGTTCCTGTTTGTAAATGTTATCTGTCATCTTCTCATGCCCAGTTAAGTTTTAGGGCTAGCATCAAAAACGTGTTTTAATAATTTTTGATTTTATGATGTCATTGACGCCAAACTGTTTTCAGAAGTTCATGTGTGTTTTGTAGACTTAGAGGCTAATCGCCATTGAGTCACTATTCATCAGTCTCCCCAAGCTTCTCATTCATGTAGTACCTTACACACCTGTCCCCACACCTGTAACCTACTCAGCTGTTCCTCATTTAACCGTCACCTGCCCCTGTATTTAGTTGGTTGTTTTGACCAAGAGATGCCGTGGCTCGGTCCTCTCAGCTGTTGTGTCTCCATACAAATTCAGCACTTTCAGGGCTTCATTAAGACGTCAGCATATTGAGACCCTTTTAGCAGTGAGTGTTGTCACTGATCTGCACCAAAAAGCGTCCACATACATTAATAACAATAATTAGTAGTTTTCTTCTGTCAAAGTACGTAGCAATTTAATTGAGTCGAAGGACCCAGAGAGTGGCTGTGTGATACAAAATGTGGCGTTCAATGACCAGAAGAAGCACTGTTTTTTACGGTGCTCTCTAAGACCACAAAGCCCTGTGAATTACATCATTACTGGGGGATTTCTGCTGCATTTTTCAGTGTCTGGAGGTTAGTAATGGTCATTTTAAAGCAGAATGGACACTTTTTATTTTATTTTTCTTTCATTCTGCTTCACTAGCAACTCTTCCAATTTTGCAAATACTGTTTGTTTTGGGAGAAGTTTGTCATTGTCATTTCCTACTGAGTTAATTATTATTATACTAATTATGGATTAACTTCATATAACACTTTTCTAGGCCCTCGAAGGGCTTTCCATTATTCATGCACTCACACATTCACACACTGCCGGTGTTGGTAAGCTACTATAGCCACAGCAGCCCTGAGGTGGTCTGACAGAGGCGATGCTGCCATTTTGTCCCATCGGCCCCTCTGACCACCAACACAGGCAAGTTGGGTGACTTGGGTGTCTTTTTTAAGACACAACTGCAGAGTGCCCCTGGTGGGAGCTGGGCTCACTCCTCCAATCATGAGGCAAGCTACTCTACCTCCTGAGCTACTGCTCAACCAATCAGCATGAGTTAACCAAAATGTCCCGCTCATCAGCTCTACCGTTCCGATTACCTACCCCAGCTCAGGCACTCTGTTGGTCCTTTAAATTGACTCAGAAAATGGTCTTTTTGGCCGGCCCGCTGAAGTGGAGACATGCACATGCCGTGAACTTCCGGTAAAATGACCCTGAAGTTCCAATAGTAGAAATACGCCTCATGTTACTTGTTGTTATTAACTTCTTGTGCTCCTTGATGCAATATCACAGCCTGTTTAAGTCTGGTTCATAAAAAAATCATTTTCAGATTAATTGATCAAGTCATCATGACTCTGAGGGGGGTGATTTTTTTGTAACTCATCTGTTTACTAGTGATTAAAGCTTGACATTTTGAATAATTAGGGGCGTGTCCATTTGACTGTCAGGTAGCAGATGAGCCGTCAGCGCTAGCGCTCGTGGCTTGCCTCCCTGCTTGCTCCAGGGAAGGCCTCAGCCTCACGCTAAAAATGTTACAGCCTAGAAGACAGAGGGTAGCAGAGTCACTTAGATGCGGTTTTCTCGCTAAAAGTGCCTGCCAACTTCCGTTAGCTTTGGTTAGCTTCGGGTTAGCTCAGTTAGCTCATAGCTACATTGGCTCAGAGTTCAATGGGTTTCAATCATCTGCCTCCACCGTCACGGCCCCACTCTCTGTGTCATTTTTGTATTTTCCTAGAGTGACGAGACGTGTGACACCGCCAATATAGTGGTGGTGGCAACTGCCCCCTGGGCCTCAATTCAGTTCTTTGGAAACCTACGGGTGATGGCACGAAGGGTTCATCCATTAAACAGTTCTGCCTCTTTGTTCTGCTTTGGGGTCCTTCACTACATCAGTTCATGACAGAAGGTCTTTATTCACCCAGCTCTGTACTTTGTTTGTGGGCTCAGATTGCAAATTGAAATGTTACAGGTTCATTCTCACTAAATTAGTTACCTAAAAATCCATGCATCACCACCTTTCAATGGCTCATGGTCAACAAGAGAAATGTTTCTCCGGGCCACGTGACACAGTTATGGCTCAGAAAATTAGAATAGTGTGAAAAGGTTTGTCACTCATTTCAGAAAGAAACACTTACATTTTATATATATTCATTACTCAGGGTGAACTATTTCAAGCCTTTATTTCTTGTAATTTTGATGGAAAATGGTTAATTGCTTATACTTGTACAGCGCTTCATCAAGTGCAAGAACTCCAAAGCACTTTATAGTACACTTAGTCATTCGCCTATCCACACACACATTCACACACTGATGGTGATGAACTATATTGCAGCCACAGCTGCCTTGCGGCACACTGACAGAAGCGAGGCTGCAATACTATTGGTGCCACTGAGGCATCTGACCACCACCAGCAAGCAAGATGGGTGAATTAGATTATGGCTTACACATGACAAAACCAAAAATTCAGTGTCTTCACAAAATGCCAATATTGTGAAAAGGTTAAACAATGGAAACTCAGGATGTCACATTCTAAGGAGCTAATTGAAGCTGTGGTTTGTAATGTGAGGTCATCCCTCTTCTGGGGACCCGTGAGCCGACCGGAAGGGAAGGAGACTTGGGCTCCCTATAGTCCGATGTAGCACAAGATTGAATGCTACCCTACTCATTTAGCACCAATATCCAAAAGGGAAATATTTTATTTCCCCTCCCTGCTCTTCCACAGTTAGCGTGAAATTACAGACTGACATTAATTCAATATTGGCCACGTTAGCATTCAAGCTAGCACTATATTAGCCTATGGTGACAGCAGCATGCAACAGTCTCACAATAAACATGGAATCAAATTTTAATGAAAATTTACATGACTTATGAAAAGTCAGGAACCAGCAAGGCTGTGTGTTTTAATTTAGTAAAGTAATTGTATATGCAAATAGCAAAACTGTCATGACACCTCAGCAGTACCACATATGGTTCGCCTTCATGCCTCACTGATTCATGCAAAAGGAGGTCCAACCAAGTATCGAGTGCATAGAAATCAACATACTCCTCAGAAGCCTGACAATATGTGTAAAACATACTTATTTCATTGATCTTATTTAATATTATAATGGAACTGATAAACTCAGGTTTGGGTTTTCATTACCTGTAAGCCATAATAAGCACAATTTCAAGAAATAATGGCTTTGAATGTTTCACTCTTTATGTAGTGAATCTATATAACATACAAAGCTCATGCACTTTCTGAAACGAGTGATGAAAAACGTTGAACGTTTCCATGATTTTGCAATTTTTTGAGCTGTACCTTCAAACCTTGGTGTAGCAGTTTGATGCACTGGTGCACACAAAGACAAAACGTAAGTCTTAGAAGTGCAGGTAATAAAAAATGTCTCGTCAAAGCAATCAAAGTATCAAAGAAAATAACAAACTGGTAAATAAGCTACAGCAAAATAAATAAATAAATAAACTCCAGGAATTCGCCTGCTGATTAATTTCCTGCCAGATATTGATCATATTCAGGAAATTCACTTGCTTTAGTCTTCAAGTCTTAACTATATTTTAATTTTGGCATTAAGCCAGTTATGTTTGCAACAGCCATATGTTCATGTGGTCCCTGATGATGTTGAAATAGTGCATCTTGTTTCATTTACAGACTCAGAAACACAAATCTTGTGACATTATTAATGTAAAGGTGTACCTATCTAGTTATTTTCTGCTACAACTGATTCGTATCACATTGAGAATGAAACATACTCCGAGAGGAGCCAGTTAGACATCATGTATCCTGTAATTCCATTTGCTGAAACTGTTTTGTTCAGAAGTAGCGATGACATGAATGCATCCATATCTCAAAGTGGCATATGTTCTGTTTACTTCTTCGAGTTTAACTGCATCGACAAACAATTTGCAGAAATAGCTGCTCACAGGCTGTGTCCTCGGCGAGACCTTATCCAGCTACAATGCACTGTGGATCGACCCTCTCAGCAGTTTGTGGCTCTTTTGCAGCCTGTTTAGCAGGAAATCAGCCAAAAACCCATGACTACCACCACTAGAAGCTGAATGCATGAGTAAATACTACAGTAGTGAGGCAAATGTAATGCCATAAGATTCATCAGATATGTTGGATGAATGTATTTAGTTATGTTATTCACTTAGGTTCCCTATTTTACAGGAGAAGCGCCTGAAAGAACGGATTTTATGTCTCAACTGAGGCTTCTGTAATCTTGATAACCGTATTAGGATGTAACACGACATCACACACAAATCCAATCTTCCAGCCTCCTTCCAGTAAGACCTGAACCCCTTTGCGCTGCCATCATCGCCTCATGAGTAATCCTAATAACTGAATAAATGGGAAAAGAGAAAAAAGAAAGAATTACTCCAACAGACCATTATGGTTTGCCAAAATCTCGTTTTCAGACATCGACTTGTGCTATTTATCCCAGCAGACGCCGTTGTGAGTGCACTGAAGCGGCAGATTTAATTTATGGCATGTTATTAGACATTATCAGGCCGAAGATCTCTGTTACTGAATAGAAAATAACAGATGTCCCTTTTCTCTGTGCAGGACTAAACCGAACTAGAAATCCCCGATAGCAGCAGCTGTGATTATTATTTTCACTACCGTACAAACTAAAACTACACTGTCATTTAGAGATATTGTGCTTTTCAGATGCGTTTTCTTTGTCGGTGCAGGAGTAGACTGCACGTTCAGGTTGGGAGGATTTGGATGTTACTGCACACTGAGCCATCCCTCTCCCCTGAACGCATTTATCTATGAATGTTGAATGAAATGGCTGCTTTCTTCCTGCACAAAAATCACCCGTAACAAAAGATTCCTGCTGCTAAAATGAGACGGCAGAGCGACAGAGACAGAATTATATTGATAACTTGAAAGACTAAAGCAATTCCTTTCTTTTCATAGTTTCATATTGCACCCTGCTCAGTGGCCCGTGAGGTAAATTTACTTCTTTGCAATCTGCTGTCTTCCTTCTCTCCCATCTCTGAGACGGCCATATTTGCTCTCTAAAACCAGTCCTAATGTATCAATTGTTCTGATCTGGCTCTGCTGGAGTGTGAACAAACAAATTGGATTGTGCCCCCTTCCCCAAATAGGTTTCCCCCTTTCCACCCCCACCTGGCCTACAGAGGCTGCTCCCTACACATTTTCATGGAATATCTCTATCCAGATGATTTCTGTAACTTTCTTTCTTTCCCTCCTTCTCACATCACACACACACTGAGACCTTTCAAACCATTTTCCAAGGTCAGAACAAATGGCCACACTGTAGTGGTGTATAATGATAAAAGCACTCAAAGCAGCTGCTGCTAAAGTGCCTTTCCAAAAAGACAAAATGGCCTCTCCATCCCTGCTGCGTGTCACTGCTTCAGTCTGTGGGGAGGCGGCGTGGCGGCAGCAGCGATGGTGCAGACCAAACAGAGCTGTTTCATAAGAATCCCCAGCTTTTATCCTGACACAGTGGACCACTGTCACACAGGATAAAAGCAGGCAGGCGGTGTGTTCTTTTTTCTTTAGGTGTCTGGAACCAGATATGTATTCATCACATGCCATCAGAGAGAAACCATAGCATACAGGCTGCCTGGTCTATGTGATATGCATCCTGCACTTAGATAAACAACAGGATTCCCACGCATCCTGGAAAACCAGGAAAACCTGGGAAATGATAGACCAATTTTCCAGTCATGGAAAATCCATGGAAAATGGGTAAAAAAAAGTAAAATGTCCTGGAAAATAATTTTCCCTCCTTGTGGATGAACACAATTAAACGTTTTACGAATTAATGTTTGTTTTCAGCTGCCTTCAACAGGCAATGGGCTGTAGCGCTTGTCTGCTTTCATTTCTGCATCTAGCCGGCACAGCGCCCCACGTGACGCTACCAACCAATCAGATTGCATATTCCCTTAGAAAAGTTCTGCTTCCCAGTGTTTCCATCTGTCTTTATTGCTAGATTTACAGATTTTTCAGACCCAAGCAAGGATTTTTTTGTCCAAGGAAGGACCAAAACTAGTGACTTTCAGTTCAAGAGTGTTGTTGTATCGCGGTATATCTAGTGAGAGGTTTTTCTCCTTCTCTCTGTTGAGTGACAGAGGAGCAGCGGAGAGCTGTGGGCGTGTCGTCACTTACGAAATACATTTTTGGTTTTAGTGGAGCCGTAGCAAACATGACAACAGCTTCAAGATAGCGACGGCCCGACGGGTAGCAGGTAGTCTTACCGGGTCTCGGTCCACATCATTTTCTTAATCAAAATTCCAATTAATATATTTTTTTCAACTGGGAACTCTGAAATATTTTCAGAATACACCTGATCTCTACATATATTACAGCTGAAGTTGTTCTGATTTGTTTGTTTTCATTTAAAATGATAAAAACCAGCCTTAAATTGTGATTGACAAGCAAATCACTAAAAATACTTGTTTATCACAAACATGCTGTGACTGTATATTTCCTTGAAATCATTATGTTATAAATGATGTTCTTTGAAAAACAATTTTACAGAAATCAAAGATGTCTGTTTTGATTTCAGCTTAAATCAGCACTTAAATGTTAAAGTGTGTCAGATGTGGATAAATCTACTGGCAAATTGGCTGTTTAAGTTCAGTTCTTCTCCGTCTACTTTATGATGATATTAAATATAATTTCCTTAGGAAAAATATACTTCTGGTTCATGACTTTACTGGCTGAGATTTCCAACTAACAAATAGCTAAAAGCATCACCGTTTAAGATTCATTCCTTGGTGTATTGCAAAGCCTTGGTAAATGGTAAATGTATTGTGCCTTCTTAGTGTTCTACAACCCCCCAAGGCGCTTCACAACACATTCAGTCATCCACCCATTCACACGCTGGTGATGATGAGCTACAATGTAGCTACAGCTGCCCTCGGGCGCACTGACAGAGACGAGGCCTGACACACACAGGTGCCATCCAGTTCCTCCGACCACCACCAGCAGGCAAGGCGGGTTAAGTGTCTTGCCCAAGGACTCAACAGAAGCATTCTCTGGAGGGAGCCGGGATAAAACCTGCAACCATCTGATTGCTGGACAACCCGCTCTATCTCCTGAGCTACTGCTGTCCTTAGTACTGCTTGTCTTATAGAACAACACATAGTGTGTAATAAATACAGCAGGACAGGTTCTATAAAACCACAAGTGATAAATTATTTAATATCCTAAAAATAAAGATTTTTGTCCAACTGTAAATTTTGATGCACAGGTGTTCCAGCTCTGTTGCAAACACAAATCATTTCATAAGTAAGTCAGACTTCATAGTAATGTTCATGTTTTCCACTCTAAACTCTTTTAGAGCACAAGCTCCATGCTGGTTGCTGAACCAGCTGAAGTCAGGACTGGTTGTTGACAAGTGAACACATCAGAGTTCATCTATTCAATTCAATTCAGTTTATTTATATAGCGCCAGATCACGACAAGAGTCGTCTCAAGGCACTTCACAAAGTAAACATTCCAATACAGTTCAGTTCATAAGCCAATCAGTAAAAAAGTTTCCTATATAAGGGACCCAGCAGATTGCATCAAGACACTGACTAGTGTCATTGTGTTGGTACAATCCTCATACTAAGCAAGCATTTAGCGACAGTGGGAAGGAAAACTCCCTTTTAACAGGAAGAAACCTCCAGAGGATCCTGGCTCAGTATGAGCAGCCATCCGCTACGGCTCACTGGGGGTTGAGAAGACAGAGCAGGCACAGGCACACCCCGCACCCACACACACACACACACACACACACACACACACACACACACACACCACATATATCAAGTAGTGTTTCTATGGCTACACTGTGATTTCTTAGTAGAAGTTCTATTTAGTAAGAGTAAGAGAAACTTTATTGTCTTTATCTGAGTGAATCTATAATTAATTCAATAGGTGAACTAATAGTAGCACATTCTATGTTAAAGAAAGTAAGATGTAATATCAGGAAAGGGAGAATGTTAGGTGGTTGGCAGCAGTGTGCCAGCCGATGGCCCCCTCCATGAGGCCACCACAGCTCAGCAGAACGCCAGTGTAGCTTCTTCTGGGGAGAAAAACACTTAGAGAGAAAATAAAGTTAACAGCTGGAATAACAGGAAATAATGCAGTTAGAGAGTGGTGGTAGAAGAGAGTAGCAGAGTGTGGAAAGTGGTCAGTATGTCCTCCAGCAGTCTAAGCCTATAGCAGCATAACTACAGAGATAACTCAGGATAACCTAGCCTTTTAGATGGAGGCATGTGGGAGGCAGGGCCAGGGAGAAGTCTTTAACGACAGTAGTCCCCTCTGTACACTCCACCTCCCTCTGCTCCCCACTCGTCTAAACCTGGGCTAACATCAGAATTTAACCATAAGCCCTATCAAATAGAAAAGTTTTGAGCCTAGTCTTAAAAGTAGACAAGGTGTCTGCCTCACGCACTAATGCTGGGAGCTGGTTCCACAGTAGAGGAGCCTGATAGCTAAAAGATCTGCCTCCCATCCTACTTTTAGATATTCTAGGAACCACCAGTAAACCTGCAGTCTGAGAGCGAAGTGCTCTGTTAGGAACATATGGAACAATCAGATCACTGATGTATGATGGAGCTTGATTATTAAGAGCTTTATATGTGAGAAGGAGGATCTTAAAATCTATTCTGAATTTAACAGGCAGCCAATGTAGGGAAGCTAAAACAGGAGAGATGTGGTCTCTCTTTTTAATTCTCATCAGAACTCTAGCTGCAGCATTTTGGACCAGCTGAAGACTTTTGACTACATTCTGTGGACCTCCTGATAGTAATGAATTGCAGTAATCCAACCTTGAGGTAATGAATGCATGAACCAGTTTTTCAGCATCACTCCTGGAAAGGATGCTTCTAATCTTAGCAATATTCCGAAGGTGGAAAAAGGAAATCCTACAAACCTGTTTAACGTGGGATTTGAATGACATGTCCTGGTCAAAGATTACACCGAGGTTCTTTACTTTGTTCTCGGAGGCTAATTTAATACCGTTTAGATTAGGTGATTGACTAAGCAGTTTCCTTTTCTGAGGTTCTGGTCCAAAGATGATAACTTCAGTCTTGTCTGGATTTAACAGCAGAAAGTTTAGAGTCATCCAGATTTTTATGTCTTCAAGACAAGCCTGTAATCTACCTAACTGATTAGGTTCATCAGGGTTTATGGATAAATATAACTGAGTATCATCAGCATAACAGTGGAAGTTTATCCCATGTTGTCTAATGATTTTACCAATTGGAAGCATATATATAGTGAAAAGAATTGGTCCAAGTACTGAACCCTGTGGTACTCCACAAGTAACTCTAGAGTATGAAGAAGATTTCTCATGTACATGAACAAACTGAAATCTGTCAGATAAATAAGATTTAAACCAGCCTAGCGCTGTTCCTTTGATCCCTACAACATGTTCAAGCCTTTCTAAGAGAATATTGTGATCGACTGTGTCAAAAGCAGCACTGAGGTCCAACAAGACCAGAACAGACACAAGATTNTAATTGGTTGGGGACTGATTAATAAATCTGAATGAAAGATGGTTGCTACTCCTCCTCCTCGTCCTGTACTACGAGCAATATGATGATTTAAATAATTAGAAGGAGTCGACTCATTTAAACTAACATAGTCCTCTTGCTGCAGCCAGGATTCTGTGAGACAAAACAGAGAAATCTGATTATCACAAATCAAATCATTAACTAATAAAGTCTTTGAAGAGATAGATCTAATGTTCAATAAACCACATTTAATTGTTCTAGTTTTCTGTTCAGTAGAGTTTGTTTTTATTTTTATGAGATTATCATGATTTGCTCTATTAAGCCTGATCTTTAATCTGTTTGATTCTGGCCGTGGGCAGGACACTGTCTGGATGGGGGAGTGGGTGGGTAACAGTACAGAAGCTGCAGAGGGGAGGGTTAAACTACCACTCTGCTTCCTGGTCTGGACCCTGGGTTGTCAGGGAGGACTAATAAAATTGGCCATATTCCTAGAAAGAAGAGCTGCACCATCCAAAGTGGGATGGATGCCGTCTCTTCGGATCAGACCAGGTTTTCCCCAAAAAGTTTTCCAATTATCAATGTAGCCCACGTTGTTTTCGGGACACCACCTAGACAACCAGCGGTTGAAGGACAGCATGCGGCTAAACATGTCGTCACTGGTCCGGTCAGGCAGGGGGCCAGAGAAAATTACGGAGTCCGACATTGTTTTGGCAAACTTACACACCGAAGCAACATTAATTTTAGTGACCTCCGATTGGCGTAACCGGGTGTCATTACCGCCAGCGTGAATAACAATCTTACTGTATTTACGCTTATCCTTAGCCAGCAGTTTCAGGTAGGATTTAATGTCGCCCGCTCTGGCCCCTGGCAAACATTTGACTATGGTTGCTGGAGTCTCTAATGCCACGTTTCTGACTATGGAGCTACCTATAACCAGAGTCGGCTTCTCAGTGGGTGCGTCACCGAGTGGGGAAAATCTGTTTGAAACGTGGACGGGTTGGTGGTGTCCCACGGGCTGGGTTCTATGCTTCTTACGTACAGTCACCCAGCCGGCCTGAGGTCCCGGCTGCTCGGGTTCTACTGGAGGACCGCTACGGGGTGGTTCTGATCTAGTTAGCCCCGCGCTAGCTAAGTAGCTACGGCTATCTACAGGTTTTTCAACAGCGCGGAGCCGGGCCTCCAATTCCGACACCCTCGCCTCCAAAGCTACAAAAATGCTACATTTATTACACGTACCATTATCACTAAAGGAGGCAGAGGAGTAACTAAACATCTGACACACAGAGCAAGAGATAGGAGACGGAGAGGGAGAGACAGAAGTAGCCATAGCCGCGCCGAGGCTAAGCTAACTAGGCAAACAACCTTTCACACCAAATAAAACTGCGTGCGAACTCAAAGGGTTCCCTAAACGCTAGGTGCAACAGGAAATGTGTGTTTTCGCGTGCTTATGTACTACAAGAACTCAAAAATGTCTCAGTACAGAGAAATCAAACCAATTTTAGCAAGCCACAAACACCGAACAGCTACACTGAGTGCAAACACTGAAACAGGAAGTGACGTAATGCCTTACCGCAGGTTCAGCCAGGTTCAGTCTCCGTTTGTTCAGGTGGAAGTTGCAGAGGACCATTACGTGCCACAACACATCCATCACACTGTGACCTGGCCAAACGGTAAGCACCAAATAATGACTTCCATTGATCTGTTCACTGACTCCTGTCCTCCCTGTGTGCACATGTTGCTTCTTTGTTTTGCTCTCGACTGCCTCCATCTCCTTGTCTGAAGAAGAAGAAGCCATCAGAGATGCTGATCTTCTGCTATCCGGGCCAGCCTCCGTGTCACAGCCATAATCTAATTGTGGACATTTAAAGATCCACATTAAGAAGCTCAATGAGGCTTGGCATAAGAATTCTCTTCACAAGCTTCCTGAATCATAACTTACAGGAAAAGCCGGCTCCTCTGATTAAAGCAATTCATCATGAGGGCCATTATTAAACAGCATCTTGTGACACAGGGAGTTATCTCACATCGCTGCGCTGTCACACAAAGCTCCCAGCACATTTATTTTTCCTATCTCAACCCAGCCCTGAAAATCTTATGGCTCAAACATGCCCTGTTTGCTGTTCAGATAGTCACCTACGTTGACCTCAGATAAGGTCTAGTTCCAAACCAAGGAGGAACCTAAAGCAATCAGCTGACACAAAGTTAAACTCCATCACTGTTTGGTGTCTCTTTTTTGATTTTTGTGATTTTCATTTTCAAATACATAACAAAAGCACTCCCTGTGGACAGTGCTGGACCTGCTGCTCTGCTTTTATACCTACAACTTCACCCAATGAGGTTCTTTTCATCCAAAACACCCGATCGTAAAAGAGCACAGTAAAGAGACACGCTCAAATTGTACTAAAGAGCAACACAATCTCCTTTTGCACCCCAGAAACATCTAGTTCCAAAAACACGGGTACTCTTTAAGCTGCTGCCGATGGAGCTGTCGAGGCCAAAACCAACAGTTAGAGTTCTGGCTTTGAATGGTTTCATCATATTTGTCAGATGAGGACGAGGCAGCAGACTCGCAGCTTGTTTACCAAGCTGCTCAAAATATTTTTACATAAATCGACACATTACTCCTCTGAAAACAACTCGGCTGGGCCAGAGAAATCTATGACCCGACTGTTAACTGCAGCTGAAATGGGCGCCTGATTCTTACATCAGGGTTGCGTTCATTCCAAAGTGAAATGCTCAATTTCTTCTGCTGTCATCTTCACTGTGTGTCTCAACAAATAAGAGCAATTACTGTGAACCACACATACTGAGAAAAGGAGAGAGGCACAAGTGGCATCGATATTCAGTCACTTTCTTGGCAGATCCGAGCTCACCATGCGGGCCGCCTGCGCTCCAAGTTAGAATCGGAGATTGGACGAGAAATGAAAAGCAGTTTGCCAGTCGACAGACAGACGGACACAGTTGGGATCTGGACAAGCTGTCAAGTCGTTGGTGCTTCTTCATACAAGGAGACAGTTAATTTGACCCAGGAGAGAGCAGAGAAATTGATTTTAACTCTGTTAAATTAAGTCTACAGAGGGACTCGGGGGCACCAGTCTCATGGGTTCATTTTATCCCAACGTGAAGATGATGAGGAGCTGCTCTGCCAAAGGCAACTTAGTCAGGAGGCTGCAGACAAGCTTTACTTTCTCACTCTCTAATTGCACACACAGAAACACTGAAGTTAGACATTTACACAGCTAAATGTGGCCTCTGTGTGAAGGCAGGAACCTCCTACCTTAAAAAAACAGACATGCTGGTTTTAAAATAGCTTTGTGAACGAGGAAATAAGGACGACGAGTCATAATTGTCATCATTGTGTGCCAGGTTTTAGGTCTTGTGTCACATAAATAAATCTAGGGAGCATTCACCTGAATAAAACGCTTGAATCTGAGGTGATAAATCACATTTTTATCTGGTTTTGATTTACCATCATCAGTCTCAACAACACTTATATTTATTTACAGATATCTACACATTACAGTTCTGTGTTATGATGCAGCACAACCTTCAACATTCAAAAACTACAAATGTATTTAATCCAAAAACAATCTATTAAATAATATTGTATAAAAAATGCAGTTTTACTGTGTTTATTCATCAGTAGAACTGAGCTACAGTGCATTACAATGGATGCGATTTGGACAAAGAAGTTGTCACTTTTTTGTAAACTCTGGCAGCTTAGCCAGAGGAGGAGACGAGACACATTAGAGCTCATCAATATGCAACATTGCAATAACGCAATAGGGAGCCTAATGGCTCGGTTCAACCGCTGGGTTTGGGATGGAATGGGGAGGGTCGGCTCGCTAATTTTTCTGTCCCGATTGTAAAAGCGGTCCACACAACTGACCCAGACCGTGCCAGACAAGGGACTTCATTGGCCCCCTTCTGTTGTAGGTCCAAATCTTTGTGGAGCGGTACGGTTAGGGCGGAGCAACAACACAGTCCACTGATTGGAGGACAGAAATACGTCACTACTTGCAACAAGCAAAACAAACTTTGGAGTTCCGTTGTTTGTATCTTCATTAGTGGTACACAAATGTAAGACAATGGCAGCAAGTAGTAGCAAGGTTTGGTCAGCTTCAGAGCTCCATACATTCCTCACCATCATCGAGAGAGTCCAAACTCAGGACGAGCTAGACGGATCGTTAAGGAATGCAAGTTTTAAAGAAGTTTCTCAGCGGATGGGAGCCAAAGGATTCGAGTGGACGTTGGAACGTGCTGGGCCAAGCTGAAGAAATTAAGAGCACAATATAGAAAAGTTGAGGACAGAAATAGCTGGAGTGGAAATGGGAGAAATGCATGGAGGCGCTACGGAGCGCTGGATGCTATTTATAGCCACAGGCCGGCAAACCGTGGCAGCGAGGAAGGCCTGGACTCAGAGCCCGCACTCTGGAGTCACTTGTGGAGCCTGTTGGTAGGCATTTATTTTTGTCTTTAGCTCTGCAGATCATTCATTGCAGCACAAAAAACTGAATAGTTTCACAACTTCTTGTTATGTTCTTTCTGTGTTTCTTTTCAATCTCCATTGGTTTTTTCCTGTTTATTACACAGCGTAGCAATGGTTTTTTACCTTGAATTGACTGTGTGACGTCGAAACTGTCAGCAGTTCAAGGTAAAAAAAAACATTGCTACGCTGTGTATTAAACAAGAAAAAACCAATGGAGTTTCACAACTTTATGAAATCGCACAAGACGATACTTTTAACACCCCGCCTGCCAACATGTTAACCCAAACTGCGATAGAAACGCTCTCCTGAAATTGCAGATCCATACCGGTCCACGATGACCCGCCCCATCCCATCCTAAACCCTGCAGTGGATCTGCCAAAAAAAATGAATGGGAGTACTCTGGAGTGCCAAATGCTCCTGTGTGCCTCAGCTCACGGTCCCAGTCGGCCTCCATGTTGGCCTGAATACCAGCCAGCAGCTCACCTAATCTACTCACTTCAAGCCAGAGGAGCAAGCACCAGAGCAGAACAGTCAGCCACAGCCAGGAATGGAACATCATCTGTGCCCCAAGGCTCTGTACTTGGCGTGGGGAGTAGAAAATGTCCATGATTCTGCACCCGGACCACGCCCAGAACACCAATCCACATCTGGTTGAAACGTTGGTGGCAAAGGTACACCCCTTCTCATGATGACCCTTTATCTGCGACTGGTCAAGATGCAGGATTAGAACAATTAAAACACACCATCAGAAACATGCAACTAACTAAAAGAGACTAACCTAAAAGTCTTACTGCAATTAAAAGTTTGTTGCTCTAGCAGTTTGGCGAAGCTAGACTTTGACAGAAAAGCTACAACACAGCAGAAAACCACTTCAGATTTGACTCCTAAAACCAAATCTCCAGTCCAATTGGATCAAGTACTTCCCTTCAGGAGCTGGAGCCTCATCAGCATGAATCCTCCATCCGTCATTTTAAGATTTGGTGAAATTCAGTTTAGAAATGTTTTGAATACAAAAGGAGACAAATGGAAATAAAATATATAAGCCATTAAAAGACAAAAGCTGCTTTAAACAGGACAGCATTTCCATAAAACTGTGGCACAAAATAGTTGAAAATCTTCTTAATGACTTTGTAGCTGATTTTAGTGCGAGGAAGAGGAGGACAACGAGGAGGTGGTGGCTCCCTGAGGAGACGAGGCCCGCTCCAAATCAACTGATTGGGATCGACAGCACAATCCACACATATGCTCGACTAATGGGGCGAATCAGCGCTGAGCGAGGAGGCACAGCAACAACAACCACATGTGACGGACAGACTGCAGACCGCCATCATCGGGTCGAGACCACGACAAAGAAGGAATCTGTTTGCTGGCATCCCGTAGAGTTGGTCTAAATTGTGTTTTTAAAACCAGAGAATGGGAAAATTTGTGTCTTATTTTGTTTTTAATGTGTGAAATTGTCCGTGTTACGACCTCCAGCGTGAACAGCCGGGTCGAGTCAGGCGCCATTTGTCGACGAGGAAAGTCAAATTAGATCTGTCACATGTTTCACATCTAGAAGACACAACCGCACCAACACCTGTCCACTGGCGTTTATTTCCACTCTTATCTGACCTTTTACTTGGCAGGACGGTCCATTGAGATCAGAGCTTCTTTTGAACAAATTACAACCATAATGGCAGCAAAATTATGTTTCTGATAAAACACGAGGGACAGAGAAATTAAAGTCTGTGAGGTGGCGGGGGACTCGTTTGGGCATAACGAACATTGTCAGACTGAACTTTACCATCTCAAAGTTTGTCTCTATGGGGGAGCGATACAGCATCGGCACATGTACAGTAGTCATTCAGATGTTCAGTTGAAACAAAGGGCTGTGTTCAAATTCAGGAGCTGCATCCTTCTGAGTACACATAGCTGATTATGTCACAGCGAAGCGACAAGGCCGTCCAAATTCCAAAGATGCATCCTCAAATTCGTCCTTGTTTTCCCCAAATGTTTTAGGATGTATCCGCTTAGGTAAAAGCTATCCCAGGATTCATTGCAGGCCGATTGGGAGATATTTGCTCGTTTAATCATAGCAAATGAAGCTGGAGAGGATTTCAGTTTTAAATGTTAGTATACTTAAATCATAAATGGGTAATTGTCCTGTATTTGACATAGCGCCTTCTAGAGTCCTGGAGCCCCTCAAGGTGTTTTGCAATACAATCAGTCATTCACCCACCCCCCCACACACACATTTATACCCTGGTGGTGATGAGCTACATTGTAGCCACAGCTACCCTGGGGCTCACTGACGCCACCAGTCCCTCTGACCACCACCAGCAGGCAGTTTGAATGTCTTGCCCAAAGACACAAGGACAGCAGCAGACTGCAACCTTCCGATTACGGGGTAGACACTTAACTCCTCTGCTACTGACACGATTATATTAATATCTGGTGGTGAATAAATGAAAAACTGTTTGTTTTTAGACATTTTTTTGTTTGCATACTTGTCCTTTAAATATATTTATTGTCAAAAATAATCAGAAAATTTCTCGTAAACTAGCTTGTATGACTGGTCCCGTAGTTCTTCATGTATTACCGCCAAGTTTTAACTTTAATGCCACCATGGTTACTAGGCAACAAGTCTTAGGGCGGGAATAAACTCAATTCATCTCAGCCTTTATTTATAGAGCACCTACAGACATGACTCATAGGTGCTGTACAAAAATAGAATAGAAACAGATAAAACCAACAGAGAAAATTAAAACCAACAAAGTAACAATTACTAAGTAAAATCATATAAAATAATAGCAACAACCCACAGAGTTAAACGCCAGATCATAAAAAGTCAACCTCGCTTTAAAAACCGCTACTGATGAGGAGGGGATAAATATGAAGGCTAGACCGTGCAAAGTCACTGCCACTCACTTCCGATCTTTTTGGTCAAGGAAAGACCCGACCAACATGGATCAGCTAAGATGAGTAGAATCCTACCCTTGAACATGGACACAGCTAGCATAAACAAAACAAATGATCTCATGCAAAACTCAGAGGTTTAATAACAGGTAATGCAATGTTCTAATATAGAAGCCTATCCTGGTCCTGGAGAGCTTCTACTCAGCATGTTTTAGTTGTTTCTCTGCTCCAACAAACCTGATTTTAATCAGCAGGTGACTAATGGACTTCTGTAGAGCTTGATGACCCGCTGAACAGGTGATTCATCCACTGAATCAAGTGTGAGCTCACCAGCGGTTATGGGCCTTACTGTAGATACGCCACTTCTAAATGACCAAAATTTCTCCTTGAGATTTTTTTAAAAACTGCCCAGAATGAATTCTTTACAGGCTGGCTGCAAACACTGAAATACCAACGTCTGACCTCAGAGTTCAGGAAAAATTAAGATTCACCTTTAAGGTGAGAAAGACATCCAATCAAAGCTGTTTGATTTGAAGGAAAAGGGAATAGCAAAGCAAGAATGCAATCCTCACAGTTTGGATGGAGGAGAAAATGTGGGTGTGAGTTATTAACTGAACACTGTAAACACCATCATTACTCATCCAAACATCATAATTATGCAGGATATTCAGAATATCTCTGTGCTTGTAAACAAAACAGCTGAAAAACCTTGAGGATCTGATGGTATTTAAATGAAAAAACAGGCAACGCATCTTTTTGCCTCAACTGTCTTGCTCTGATGAAGTCATTTAAAGAGTTTGGGGACTTTGAGTCTGGTCTTTCAAGATCAAGAGTTAAAATATTTATTGAATGAAAGTTGTTGTTGAGTTCTGAGTTTATTATTGCGGTAAGAGAAGAAGCTCCTGCTGCTCCCTCTGCAGCTTCCTTCCATTCACTTGATGTGTTGTCTTCTCAGAGATGTTGACGGTGTTAATGTTTACCCCGGTGAGGAAAGGGCACGACGCTCTGCGGAGGCTACAGATGATTTTAAAATGTCATTTTCTAGTTCACTGCCCTGAGACTCTGCTGCTGCTGCTGCTTTAAAGAAAAACAAATAGCAGCATTTAAATCACAGCTGCCTCAAATGCTCAGAAACTGCAAAATGTCACAGAAACACAGAGGAGGCTTCAGATATTTACAGAATCATCTAGCCGCCGCTCTCAAAGATTAAAGATAAAATAATTTTTTCAGGGTTGGTTTTCATCACTTCAGTGAGGTTTGCAACCTTTTATCAACCGAGAACCTGCGAATCACTAAACATGTTTTCACTGAAATAAAAATATTTTTTCACTTATTTTGAGAAACAGCCAGAATGAATTACTTTACTCATATAGACTTACTTTTTTATGCTGTATTGGGTGATCTATTTAGCCACTCATAATTGACCATTTGCCTTAAAGCTGCAATCCATTGTTTTCCCCTTTTTAGGAGTTATGTGTGATTTTTTAGAAATTCGTTAAGGTGATAGTCTGACCCTATTTTGTGATATTACGCAGGAAATATGTCAATTTTTTATTTATTTTTAGTTAAAGTGACCGTGTGTATTTCCCCTGGCAATAGGGAGCAGTACATACCTAAATCATTGCAAGCAAGCAGTATTTATGTGTTCACGTACAGATGGCCATTAGGGTCAAAAATCCCTGGGAGCGCAATTTTCAAGCAAGTACTTTGTCAGATCATTCAACCTCCAGCAAAATGACAAGCACATCAGACTCCCTTTCATAACTGGCAACAAGCAAAGAGGTAAATGCTTAAAACAACGTTTATGAATGGTGAAAGTTTTGTAACCGCTTGTTACAAAACTGTAAATGTGTTTTGTCCTCACAGGCTCATGTAGAAGGAAACATCTCGTCTAATATGGCGTCACCCAGAAACAATGTATTTTAGACCCGATTTTTATGGTTATATGGTACGAAGCCACCAATATTTTTCCACAACTGGGCATCATTTAATTCATTTTCAACAACATTTTGATGGATATTTCCAGAGATTAATGGTAAAAACTACACATTGTTGCGTTAAGCCAGCCCCCCGTCTCATAGAAGAGAGGGTGACGGTGGCAGAGGAGTTAAGTGCCTGCCCCGTAATTTGAGGGTTGCACGTTAGCACCCCACTCTGTCACAGTTGTTGTGTCCTTGAGCAAGACACCTTTCCTGCTAGTGGTGGTCGGAGGGACCGGTGGCGCCTGTGTTTGGCAGCCTCACTTCTGTCAATGTGCCCCAGAGAAGCTGTAGCTACATTATAGCTCATCAACACCAGGGTGTGAATGTGTGTGTGAATGACTAATTGCGTTGTAAAGCACCTTGGGGGGTTGTACAACTCTAAAATGAATTATTTCAAATACAGGTCATTTGCCATTTACCATAGAGCCCCATGCAATTTTACTTGACCTCCACTTAGCCAACTGTGTTCGACATCCACTCATCATCTGTGTGTTTGCAGAAGTCCTAGACTGAGCAGCATTCTGAATTTGTTTACAAAGCTGCAAAGACACGGCCAATCATGGAGCAGCTACAACCGCCTTCACAGCCACAAAAAAATGCCAGTTCCATAACTGCCTTCTACTCAAAGAGCCCATGGACTAAACTTTGAAAGGTGCCTCAAAGACCGGCAGAGAATTTACCGTGGATGATGGATCTCCTTTTCAGTGGTAGAAGGATCTCCACGTTCCACTCGTATGTCGAACTGATGATGAGTTGGTGACATTTCTAATGGACAAGTAAGTCTTTAAAATGTGTATTTATGAGTAAACAGCATAATGTGAGAATAATAATCGCAACTGTAGAGGTGCTTGTTCATGAATGAGAGGAGTTCCTTCCAGCAGGAACAGGGGCGCAATACATTTTCCCACCTCATGGCGGTGCCCTCTGAGAATCTAGATTTCTACTTTAACGAAGCTTATATTTTAAGGTTATTCTGACACATCAGATTTTATTAAAATGAACAAGCAGATTGTATGGCGCTAATTGTTGCAGCTCAGGCTGTATTGAATTTGCAGGAATTTAAAAAAATTTCAAACATTTTATTTTGAAGTTAATCTTGGCAGCGTGAGAGGAGTTAATCTGCAGAAGCATCTCGTGAAGCCTTCCAAAATCTGATTATTGCGCAGAATAAAAATAAGAATCAAGTGAAAGAGAAGATAAGAAAACATTCAGAGGTGATGAACGTATGAGGAGTGATTATTAGTATAACTGGAGTCCCACATTTAGCTGCTGCTGGTGACATTTATGCTAGCAAAACCCACAGAATTCCATGTTAAAGTATTACACGACTAATGCTGGTATAAACGCTGATAAATCAACATCACGTACACTGTTTTGAAATTTAGGAGAGCAGAGCTGTCTTCACTCAGACTAACCGTTAGCTCATCGCTCCTGTTTGGAGAGCCAGCAGAGAAGATTAGATTATGTAAGTGAAGAAATCACCAAGTTCACCGGGGAGAGTGGAGGTCAAGCATCTTTGTTCAGCTGTGTAAACCTCACACACCTACCTACTGTAGAGGGCTGCATTTACTGATCTGATTATTTCTTTTCTTTTTTAATCCATCTGGGTTTCACCTTTACATTTTTTCCTGATATAAATACTTCCTCTTTCACGGCCTGCAAGAGGCGAATAATTTGCAGCTCGACCTTCAACTCTTCTGCAAAGCTCTATGTACTCTAAACACTGATATGAAGACTCACCTGTCTACATCAGCTACTGCCCAAAGGATGGTACAGAGTCTGATCAGTTCACATGAGTTAAAAATGTAAAAGTATTTTAAGTAATATCACACAGATTATATGATTACATATCAAAAATCTTTATAAATTTCACAATGAAAAAACACTTCAAAACAGCCCCAAAATATCAATTTAAACTTCACCACATGGATTAGGGTTAGAATAATATTCAGATAAAAAAAATTAAAAGTAAAACGTTTATTTTTTACCATCCTCTAAGTTGGACATGACGGGAAAGCCATGTTTCCTACAGAACTCTTAAAGTATTTTTTTATTTGTGACTGATTTGTTTTTCTGTGAAGTTGGTTTATTTATCTGTGAAACATGTAAAAAAACCTTTAATGTGTGAAACTCCTGAGTGACATTTTTACTTTATTTTTTTTTTGCTTTATTCAGTAGCAAACTTTTATTTTCCATTCCAGCCTTTTATTTTAATCTGACTCAGATTTAAGTGATTTAATCATTTCTTGTTTGTCTCTGTGAGCAGCAGCACTGTCACACCTGCTTCCCACACCTTTGTCTCCACTAAACAAATCCTTGTGGCAAGAGCTCCATCATCACACAGCTGCAGCAGCATGAGAGTTTTGTGTCATCTCACCTTCAGAACCACACCTATTTATATCCACACAGCAGTCTGTAGCAGTCCACTTCTCCCAGGACTTCATGCCTGTGGTCCACGGGCCAGACTCGTTCCCGACTCCGCCTCCATCCTCTGAGGCTGAAACCCCAACCTGCTGTGACTGATGGGAAGTTCAGAGGGCTGTTAAAAGTCCTGGAGAAAATGTCTCACTGGTCAGGCAGAACATGTTGAGCTGAAGCAAAGAAAAGGTGTTTCTGCAAGGCTGGAATTCCTTCCTCACTCCATCAGATTGATGTAAAATGGTATGATGTGGTCAAGTGAAACCAACCAGAGACACCTAAGGAGCTGTTTCACATCAGCAGTCATCAGATTTAGAAACCAGCACCTTTTTAGGACCAGGATTATATATATTTATATATATATATATATATATATATATATATATATATATATATATATATATATATATATATATATATATATATATATATATGATTTTTTTAATGATTATCTGAAAGCATGATTGAAAAGCAATGTCTGACTTTCATTGCTTAAATTTTATAGAATTTTTATTTATCATTATTTTTGTCAGATTTAAGTTATTTCTGTCAGGTCCAAGGTGAACTTCAAGCTCAAGGAACATCAGTGTCAGATCACACCAACCGTCGTCGTTAGAGCCAAAGAGGACTACATGGGAGACGACCAAGGAGGACATCATTGTTGAAAACAAATCATAAAAAAGCCAGACTGGAATCTGCCAAACTACATGTTGACAAGCCACAAAGCTTCTGAGAGAATGTCCTATGGACAGATGAGACAAAAAAGGCACATCAGCTCTATGTTCACAGATGGAAAAATGAAGCATTTCAAGAAAAGAACACTGTCCCTACTGTGAAACATGGAGGAGGCTCTGTTATGTTCTGGGCTGCTTTGCTGCATCTGGCACAGGGTGAATCTGTGCAGGGTACAATGAAATCTCAAGACTATCAAGGGATTCTAGAGAGAAATGTGCTGGCCAGTGTGAGAAAGCTTGGTCTCAGCTGCAGGTCATGGGTCTTGCAACAGGACAATGACCCAAAACACACAGCTAAAAACAACCAAGAATGGCTAAGAGGAAAACATTGGACTATTCTAAAGTGGCCTTCTATGAGCCCTGACCTCAGTCCTATTGAGCATCTTTGGAAGAAGCTGAAACATGCCGTCTGGAAACGGCGCCCTTCAAACCTGAGACAACTGGAGCAGTTTGCTCATGAGGAGTGGGCCAAAATACCTGCTGAGAGGTGCAGACGTCTCATTTGCTACATTTACATGGGCACAACTAATCGGATTGAACGCCCTATCGGATCAAAAATTTGTCATGTGAACATGTCAATCGGAATATTCTGATCCGATTCGGCCTGATTCGAATGAAATTTCATTCCGATTGAGAGAGGTGGTTTTGTCCAATCGTCAATCCGATTGATGTCCATGTACATCCATTCGGATCGTTGGGGAAAAATAATTCCCACTGCGCATGTGTGCAACTGCAGCGTGACCTCTTTCTGTCTCTGCGCATGCTCAGGACAGATCGAAAACATGGCGGGCGGTAGTGATGCGCGGGTTAGGGTTTTCTTCAACCCGCGGGTACCGCAGATTTCAAAAAGTCTGACCCGCACCAAACCGCCCCGCATCACTTTGTCTAGTTTTACAACCCGCCTCGCCTCATTAAAAACACGTTATAATATTGAGCTTCTTACCTCGCTGAATCTTTCCCAAACACGCGATTAGTTTGTTCCTCCTTTCTTTTAAGAATGTAAACTCCCAAACGAACTTTATCCAAAATATCTTCCTCTATTGTTTTGCTGATGTGGCTGCCTGCCACCTGCTTGGAGCGCACTTTACTGCAGCGTTCTACGTGCCTACGTCATAGGGTCAAAAGTTATCTGACGTTATAACGTTTTAAAACATGACCGTGTTTAAAAAACTGTCTTAAATATTATGTTTTACAAAATTAGGCATTGATTAATGTCTTTATCTTCAGTGTGCATATCTATATAATATATATATATATTTGATGAACCCGCCCCAAACCGCACCGCACTGAATTAATAATTTATTAACCCGACCCAACCCGACCCAACCCGACCCGCGGGTAACCCGTGGGACCCGCGGGTTGGAAGACAACCCGCGCATCACTAGCGGGTGGTAAACAGAAGTGGTCTGTTGCTGACGCTATTTTTTACTGGAAACACTATGGGAGATCAATATTATTGAACGTCTCGATAGCCGAAGGTCTAAAAATGCTGAGTTATACACGCAAGTGCATCTAAAGATGCAGGAAGCAGGAATTCACCGAAGCTACAGAATAAGAAAATAAAATTCAAGGGAAAAGACGTGTGGACAAGATGGCGTTTGTTTACAATTTTTCTGCACATGCTCAACCTATGGTTCGTGCATCGCGGCATGATCGGATCATTCCAGTTAGTGTCCATGTAAACAGAGATTTGGGATTTCCGATTAACCAAGATTTGAATCGGATAGGGAAATTTGGCGCATGTAAACGTAGCTACTGATAGTTGCAGGAATCGATTGCAGTGATTGCCTCAAAAGGTTGTGCAACAAAATATTAAGTTAGGGGTACCATCACTTTTGTCCCGTTTATTTTTTTAAATAATGCCATTGAAGCATGGTTGAAAGGAAATGTCTGACTTTCTTTGGGGAAAATTTCATAGAATTTTTATTTATTATTACTTTTGTCAGATTCAAGTTATTTCTGTGACCACTGTGAGAATTTCTTTCATTGGCCGAGGGTTACCAACTATTTTGTCCACATCTGTATACATAATCTAAAGGAAAATGTTCTGATCTTTCATGACTGATTTGATGATTTGAGGTGATGTAGAAGAGTTTAGCTTTAATGACAAACTAGACTAATACAGGTTGCTGGTTTATTTATTTATTTATTCATTTATTGATTTAATTTCCATTTAATCTCAAAGTCATCTTGAAACTGGGAAACAAAAACATAGTAAAAATAAAAGAGGGGCTTCAGCATGTTGCTGTAGATTATAGACCGCTTGGTTTCACCACATGGTGCCTCTTTGTTTTGAGGCTGGATGTGTTTCACATGTCCTAAAATAGTAAACGGAAAAATATTCTTTTGCCTTTTTACTGCTGTGTTTCACTAAACACCCACTAAATGTTTGGAGATTGTGAAAAAATATGCAATTCTTTAGCTGAATTGACTGAATTTATAAGTGTCAATGAATTATTTCTGCAGGTGGCTTTTCAGTCACAAGGCCCTAAGTAACTGTAGCATTTATTGTTAGTCACGTGAACAGAGTTTTAAAAAATCAATACATATTTTCATTTTTAAATAACGTTATGCTCAGAAAATTAATGTGATTCATCCTGGCGAGGAGGAGTTACTCTCTGCTAGTATAAGTCTTTGTTTGCATAATAAAGCTGGATATTAATCAGGAAGCTCTAGTTTAACTTTGACTTTGGGAGTGACTTAGTGATTAATCCATTAAGACCTCATCCCTTTGAGAAACATTTTATTTGATCTCTAACACGTTCTCTCCCTGCTGTGTGTATTGTCAGTTTGTGCAGAACAATCAGGCACCTATAAGTGCTAACTGCTGATGAGTGTGTTTGCATCAGCAAATATTTAGTGCTGTTAGCTTTGTGAACCTGAGAAGGAGCAGAAAGTGGAAGAAAGGAAGTAGCTTCTTCCACATTGTTGGGGAAAAGTTTCTTCCCTCCATGTCAGGTTAATCCCCAACCCTTTCCAAAGTTCTCCCATACTTCCCCACTTCATGATTCAAAGAAACTAAACTGATTTGGGTTCCAGACAGCCACCAAGACCCTCTGACTATTTGGAGAGAAGATTTGATGAGCAAATATCTTCAAACATTCAAAATGCTCGCAACACAGAGGAAGACCGATTAGTCATGTGACAGAGTTGAGAACACACAAATGAGACTCTGCTGAAGACACGGCCGTGTCCAAATGTTAGTTTTGTTTGCCTCATTTATTAAAAACCTGAACTGTCCTCTGTGCTACAGGTTTTTCTTCTTTTATCTTTAATATTTATTTTAAACATTCAGTTTTCAGCCAAGCTAAAGCTCACATATCCCTGCTTTTACATTTACTCCCATTGTGACATCATCAACAGGACGAACTCAAAGCAGGGTTCAGCTTCTTGATAAAAATAAAACATTAATTACCTTGTGGAATGGTAAAGACTTTTATTCAACGTTTTATTAACGAAAGCGAACACCTTTGCTCTTAAAGTGATTTCATATCTATTTTGTGCAATAAAATGCATTTTGTTCTCTCTATTTAATGGTTTTCTCTGATCTTCTCACCCTCTCAGGCGGTGACTCATGTTCTCCCTGATTCTCGTTCACCTGTGAGTATAAAGAAAGCTTTTTATAGAGCTGAGAGGAAGCAGATGTTTGTGTGTCATTGTGAGTCAGTGAAGTGCAGATTGTGGGAAGTCAGGAGGTTTGACTCCTTCTGGTTTCATGAACGAGTCTTCGGTGTTTACAGGAACCTTTGGAGGAGTCGGAACTGAATTCAGGTGATTTTGTGACCTTTCTTGAAGCTGAAACTGATCGATAGCCCGCAGAGTGAGTTGACGATCATGTGATGCAGATCAGAGCTGAACTGCCTGCAGGGCTGTCCGATGGATTCAGCGAAAGCATGAAACACTTGTTCATTATTAGGACAAACAAAATGTGGAGGACAGAGGGGAGTCAATGTAGGATGGCGTGAACAGAAAGATGCTTAAAATGCAAAACCAGTGACTTCTGTTTCACCCACATTCGTTGCACAAATTTCACAAAACAAAGCGACATGTTTAAATAAAATGTGTGAATTTCAGCAGGTCAGAGTTGATCATTTTATTTGTTTTGAGTGTGGTAGGGGCGGAGGAGTACAGAGAGAGGAAATGGGGAGCTAGATGAACCTTCAGGGCAGATTTTTACAGTAAAACAAAACATTTCCATTAATTCTGCAAAACTTTGTTTTACCTCTGTGCCAAAAAATGTTCATAAGTGTTCATAATGTTGGCAGAAAGATCATCATTCATAAATATTCACATCACTAGAAAACATATTTAATTTCTACCAGAAGTTCTGGTTTCAGTGTGTGTGTGTGTGTGTGTGTGTGTGTGTGCGTGTGTGTGTGTGTGTGTGTGTGTGTGTGTGTGTGTGTGTGTGTGTGTGTGTGTGTGTGTGTGTGTGTGTGTGTGTGTGTGTGTGTGTGTGTGATATCGTGAGAGCTTTGGTAGGTGTAAATGAATGCTGGAAAGTGAAGATGCATTCCCAATTACCATCCTGTTATTCTCTGCAGGAATGAGCTCATGCCAGAGTTTTAAACAAACATCATGTTGAAATATAGTGGAATTATAGTTGTTTTAGTCTAATCAGGAAAATAACAATATGCATGGTCTCACACAGTATTACAGAATCTCGACTGACCTGTTAGCTAAGTTCATGTAAAGTTCATGCAAAGTTTGTATCAGTGATTTTTTTATGCTCTCTTAGTACTCACACTCTGCGTTTACATGCGCACCTAAGTCGATCTAGGTTGATCTAAAGTAATAAACTGAGAGTCTTTATCCTAGTTTACATGTACGTTAGAAAGCTGAACTCTGAATCCGTACAGTAGGTGGCAACATGCACCCTTTTGTGTCGGCATTCTTCCGGTTAGCTTATAGCAACACAAATAATAAACAAACGCTGGCTGGAGGAAATGGCCTGCATTTGTATAGCGTTTTCTTAGGGTTCTATAACCCCCCAAGGCGCTTCACAACACAATCAGTCATTTACCCATTCACACGCTGGTGGGGCTGAGCTTCTATGTAGCCACGGCTGCCCTGGGGAACACTGACAGAGGCAAGGCCTGCCGTACACTGGCACCACCAGTCCCTCCGACCACCACCAGCAGGAAAGGTAGGTTAAGTGTTTTGCCCAAGGACACAACAGCAGCATTCTCTGGCATGAGCCAGGATCAAACCTACAACCTTCTGATTACTGGACAACTCGTTCTACCTCTTGAGCTACTGCTGCCCAGTGAGTGAAGCAGATGGAGTAAAAGCAGGAATAAAGTCTTATCAATCAATCAATCAATTTTAAAATAATGAAAATAATGTTAAACACTAATTCATTGAGTATAAATAGAACAACTTTATTTTTAATTGATAATGTTTTTTCTGTCTGTTCTGACAAGGCTGCACTGATGTTTGTGTTTGGTCTTATTTCAGTGTTATGATGTAAAGTAAAGATGGAGGCAACATCAATCAGTGCATTCAGTGAGTTATCTTTCTAATAAACATTTCAAAATGCTGTCCTGACTTTTCTGAAGACATTTTGGTCCACACAGCTCTTCATTCTCCTGATTCAATCTAGTTGTTCCCAGTTTTAAAAGTTGACCCAACTCATGGTTCCCCTCCCCTCAAACAGGTGGCATATTAATATCCTCACTCTGCATTTGCCTGAGGATGATTACGAAGCTTAGCTCTCAATCACAACATGCTAATGATGGGAGCCAGGAGTGATCAGGTGATTGATAGGTGGCATTTATCTGTGATGGAGACCAATATACTCAGTCCTCTCACCGCAGGCCTGCAGGGACGAGAGCGAGCCACAACCTTTCAATAATCGAAAGCCTCTCGCCCACTGAAAGGCTGATCTTTTTGTTCTAATTAACCTGCGAAATGAGTTCAGTGGCTCCTTCTCTACAAGCAGCGTAAACGCTCTAATAGTCTTTGAACGGCGGAGCGAGGAGAAGAATGCCAAGAGGTGGAAGGTCTGCCTGGCGATTTATAACATATTCCAGGCAGGATAAGTATCAGGAGCGAGGACGATCAGCTGCAGCTTGATCTGAATTTAAGAAAGAAAAAAACTAAAATAAAAAGGAAAGAAATCTCGACTGGAGTCCCTGTTGCCACATTCAGAAATGAGATTTGTGGAGACTTTTTTTTTGGTTCCTAGTTAGTTTATTTTAAGGTGTCCTCAGATCAGATGTTCAGTTCTCAGAGCCACAGGTGAGGATTCAACCAATCAGCCTTCTGGGATGTCCCCTTGTTTTTGTTCAGAAGATCACTTAAAGCTTAAAGCCAGCAGTTGGCATACTTAATTGGTGATTTTTTTTTTTTCAACAGCATGTCAAATACAAGTAAGTGAATCACCTAAATCCAATAACACTTTAACATATCAGTACTAAAAAAAGCACGTTAGATCCCCCCAGGGACACGAGGGTGATGGGGCGGCGGCGGCGGCTCAGGAGGCAGAGCGGGTCGTTCAATAATCAAAGCGTTGGTGGTTGAACCCAGCTCTTTCCTAGCCTCTCTGCTGTTGTGTCCTTGGGCAAAAACTCAGTGTTTATGTGTTAATGTTGGTGGTGGACAGAAGGGCCGATGGTGCAAAACAGCAACCTCGCCTCTGTCTGACTGCCCCAGGGTAGCTCCGGCAACAAAGTAGCTCACCACCACCAACAGTGTGTGAATGAATGATGAATTCTCTGTGAAGTGTTTCTACTTTTTAAATTTTTTTACAGCTGATTTAGTTTTCTAGGTTTTATGTTTAGTTAAGTTGTCTGCATGTAAAATAAAGAGACTAAAACATGCTCTAACTAACGGTTCATGGTAGGTAATGACGCTGCAGAGGTCAGCTTAAGGGACTCGCTGTCATGTCCTGTGTCCTCGTCTCTTCAGTCCCTTCCATATCCCAGCTCCCTTATCTCTGGTCCTCTCAGTTATCATTCAGGTTTGTTACTTTATTTCCCATAATCAATCCTGCTAATTCCATTCACCAGTCTATTAGTGTTTTATTTCTCTTTAGTTTTCCCTTCCCCTCTTTGTATCTTAGCATTTTCAGGTCCCTGTTTGTTTAGCCTCCTTTTGTGTCTTTGACCTTTGACCCCAGCTGTTGTTTCCCCCATATTAATTATCTTCCATTGCCCTGTTATATTTAGTTCACTCATCAGTTTAGCTTCTGTCCTTGTGCCCCGTTACTGTTCCTAGTGTATTCCTAGCTTTATCCTTGTGGTCTTCAGTTGGTTTTGTTTAGACTCTTTCAACCTCGTTTAGTTTCCTGTTTGGTTTTTCTCCAGTGTTATTTGCTTCTTGTCTTTTGTTTATTAGTTCAGCCCATTTAACTTTTTCACTCCAGTTTTATGTTTATTCATTCAGTTTTATTTTCTGTTTTGTTCAGTTAGTCAATAGTTGTTTCTCCCTGCTGCCTTGTGTTTCTTCCCCAGTGTCCTGTTAATCGTTTACACCTGCAACCAATCAGTAATCAACACACCTGTTCCCTGTTTTCTCATCACTGTATCTGTGGTCTAAACGTTTCTTTTATTGAGATGTAACCAGCATGGAACGCACAAAATAAATGTTTAGCAAGATCTTAGTTACTTACAAAAATAAAGACACAAACAAAAATACAGGTGATTCTTTTAATGAATGCTAGAACTTCCGTTGACAAAATATCTTGGTGAAGTTGAGACAACTAAACAAAGCCACTATTCCTGAGCAGCTCAAGTTCATGTTGCTCCTTTATTCCTCCAACTATTTGATTCACAAAGTAAACTACACTAATATTCTGGTGCAAACATGCTCATGAAATGCAGCAGGCTGGAGCCCTTAGCATATGTTTAGTGTCCTAGCCCACTGAACAAACTAAAGATGAACACAGCAGGGACAGAATGTGACAGAGAGACAAAAACAAACATGTTTTTGACTGTGAGCTGAATGAATGAGGCACAAAGTCAAGAGTTAGATTAGAGCTTATCCTGAAGAGAAATCACTTTCAACTTCTTATCTTCACTTTATTTAAAAATAAACATCAAAAACACATCCTTTATGTTTAACTCTGATCTACCGAGTGTGTCTGTGTGTGTGTGTTGCAACCTGCACAGCTCTTTCAAAATCATTTGTTTCGATAGAGCAAGATTTTACATAAACATGATAGGTTTTCCCCTAAATGCATCATAATAATCACTTAAACATCAACTTCACTGAAAAAAATGTTTTAATGATTATTTCTGATTATAATCAGTCATTCTGAATTTGTCATGCAGGCTGAACATGAAAACATCTCCTACACCTATCTCCTGCATTAGCTTCTGATAGAAAATAGACGGTGAAACTCTAGAATTAGAAAAGCATGACAGATCTATGTCACACTGTCACTTAACATTCATGGACTCACCCATCTTGACTCGTGACGGGGAAGGCTGTTGTTGGTTTAGCGTCCAGGAAACAGTAGAGAACGTCTCGACTAGTAGAAGCTAACGGTTAGCATTAGCAACTCCACCACACAGCAGAACTCCTCCAGGCTTGTGTTATTTGTGGAGATAAAACATCAACATTGCAGAGCAAACAGAGTCAGTGGTAGAGTTGTGTTGCTGTTAGCCAATCAGAGGAGAGATGTCCAGGAAATAAGACTCCAAGTCCTGCCACGTTCATCCTGCTGTCTTCTGGCTCACTTTTAATTCCTGAAACAAGCACACTGGAGCTTTTTTCCCAAGAGAACAACTTACAAGGCATTCATTCCTACTAGAGACCACTGCACATGTATTAAAATATGAGTAAAGTTGACCTTTTAATGTGCGCAGACTGCAGCAGCTCTAAATGGGGTACAGCTGTCCCTTTGCCAGCACTCTGTGAAATTGAGGGACACTAAACTATATTTTACTGACTAAAGGCATGCTATCTGCTGGTGAATTTGGGCTTAAGTTGGAAACATTTTTTATTTTACTCTCCTACAAATCTGGAAATTTTTGTGTCTTTTTGGTTTGAAAAAAAGCAGAACTCCTTTCACTTCACTTCATTTTATGCCCATGCATGCAGATAAAATAAACAATAAAATAGATAAAAGTATAGGTTTGTAGGTATGTATAGGTCTTTTTAGTCACCTTTTAGTGCAGCAATCATATCTGCTGAGCCAGAACTAAACTGAAGTTTATTTTATCTTCGTGGTTTCTTATATTTAGAATTGTGTTGTTTCTTTAAGGTTATGAAAGCAGGAAGTGAATTCTGGTCTCAAACACGTTCTTGTTGATCTTGAGCATTTAAACGTGTAGGCCGTCCTTGATAGCAGCTTTCATCGGCTGATGATCGAGTGGCTGTCAGCTGCTTTTGATAAATGCAGATTTAATGGGGCACTAAAGCTGTCTGACTCATTTGCACTGGTGAAATTAATAAGTCAGATGTTAATTGTGTGTTAATTAGCTTTTTGCTGAATGTCTTATCAGTTAATTTCTTTGATGGGTTGATTTTATTGTCGCTTCATGCAGATCACTTTGTCTGAATCGGAGATTTCTGCTTTATGCTATGAGTGTGCTCAGTCTGCAGAGGAACAACAGCTTACTAAATCACAAAAGCTCAACTCTGTACATTTTTGATATTCTGCTTCTTTTCACCACCAAACCCCACTGAGCTTGTAGCTATTTCTGCAGACAGGGAGGCAGAGAAGGACTTTCAGACAAAAGGGGGAAGAGTTGCGAGGTGGAAAAACAAAACAAACTTTTCGACATGATGCCTGAGGCAAATGGCTCTGCAGGAGGACCGGCTCCGCTTCATCTTCCTGCAAAACTGAGAAAAGGATTTTCAAACGCCGTCAGAAGCAGAGGGCATCCCCGCTAACAGGAACGAGGCCCGACGGCGCTGCTGTCAGTCAGCATGCGATGCAAAGAGGCTCATCAGTCCAAGAGTACGGCTTTATATTTTTACTCCCTGCAACTGTAGAAAGGCCTGTGGCAGTAAAGCAATCTGTGGGGGCTAAAGCCATCAAAGCAAACATGCTGTTACATGTTTACAGTGTGAAACATCAAAGGCCTTGAGTAGCTTTTGGTTTATCATATGGATCAAGCAACATCAGAGTGGGAAGCGTCAAATTTTGTGCATACAATTTACAATTTTTATTAGTTTTTTGACAACTCTGGCTATTGAGAGGAAATTTGCTCTTCAAAGTTCCAGTGAGCTGAGGTCCTGAGACTTCTGTGAGGAAATTGAGAACTATTGTGAATGTTTTGAGACAATTTTTAAAAATAATTCAAAAACCAGCTCATTTAGCTTGGTTATTTGACTTCCTGTTGGTGTAGGTTTTTAAAGTTCACTCGTTTTTCAACACAATTGCAGTGGTCATTAGTATAAGTGAATGTCCTGTGAGTCGATCTCTGTGGGGAAAAAAGCCTCCTCGTCTATTTTCTATTGGCAGCCAATGCAGGAAATAGGGGTAGAAGACTATTTTCACATTTGGCCTGCATGGTAAACTCAGAGTGATCGTGTTTCAAAAATAACAAGTAAAAAATATTTCTCAGTGAATTTCACTTTTTGTGGTTGTTGATTAAACACAGAGCAAAAAGAGTTGTTTTTACCTTTGCCACCAACATCTGGCAGTTGGTCTGACGAAGGCGGCAGTAGACGCCGAAACATGTCGGCAAAGATAAAAACAACCTTTTTGTTCTGTGTATAATCAACAACCACAAAAAATGCAATCGGATAAAAAAAAACACAGAACGAACGTAACAAACATTTCTCAGAGAATTGAATAAATGGACACCATGGTAGCCATGTTGATTGGTCTCAGTGGTCTGAATGACCTATTGATCTCCAAGTTTTCAGACCTCTAGCAGGACCTCTCCATCACTGCTTGTTTTCTCAAAACCTAAAATCTGAAGCTAAAAACCAGAAACACATGACATCAACATTTAAACAAACCCGTTAAACTCAGATCAATTGTTAACCTGCAGTTTAATGCCGCACCAGCGCTGCATCATGCTGAACTTTCCATAGCTCAGCTCTAAAATGCACCCCAAAGAACTCCCCCAAATGTGCGAAGAGCATTTTAACACAAGAGCAGCCTTCCATCCTTCAGATTCACACATGCTGATTGGTGTTTTGTACCATTCGTCCCCTTTACATGCATGGCTTCTGTTTTAACGCTACAGACAATCCGATTATCTCTGTTTTCAGTCTGCTGCAGACGAACAGAAATATAGATTTCACCCGAGACTGTCATGTTGAGGGGCAGCTTCTTGACCCACGACATACAGAATCACACACAGAACCAGGTAAGTAGAAATAATAATAATTTATTACAAAAATAAAGAAGCTCGGAGGGTAGATAACGGGAACTGAAGGCGCTGCGACAACAGGTAGCAGGATATCCAAAAAGGGGTTCTGGGAAAGGAGAGCGAGTGAGTATTTAGGAGGACTGGTGAGAATGTAGAGCTCTGAAGGGCTTACGGGTTCCTGGGGGCTGTGAAGCGTGAGGAGAGGGCAGAGTAGGTCTGGGTGAGCTGGAGGAGGATGGCGAGGTCAGGTGAGCGGCTGAGAGCGAGCGGCCAGGGGAATAGCAGTATGACGTGGCGTGCAGGTATCCGGTCAGGTATGAAGTAGAGGTGAGATGATGCTGAGAACCTGGAGGAAGGACAGGCAGGTTACTGAATAGGCAGGAGACAGGTTTGCAAGTGCAACAAACTATGGCAGACAGGTCAGAAGGCTAGAGCTACCCAAACTGAGTAATCATCCGGCGTGGTGTTGAGTCACACTGCTCCTTAAATCCCCTGGGCCTTGATGACAGGATTAGCTGCAGCTGGGAACTCTCAGACACGCCCACCTGCAAACAAGACTCAGACACAGGTAGCTCACCCTGGACCATGACAGAGACACGCACAAACACACGGGCACTTACCGCTGCATGCACATTACCTTTTGGCGGTTATTATCACGTTGCACCCACTCAGTTATTCAATGTGTTTTCTGAGTGGCCAGAGGCTGCGAGCATCGAGTCTTATTACTGCGGTCTGAGACGACCAGAATAGCAATAACATCAATGTAAGCTTGGGAAACAGCTGGGAGGGGTCCAAACTTTAAAATGTGATTTGTGGTTGCTGAGCAGATTAAACCAACTTGTATACATTTTGTTAAAAAAAAATAAAAAAAGACTAAATCTGATGGAAGAAGTTATTTTGCTCCTGGCTGTTTGGTAGCTGGTTTTCATATCCTCACCTACACAGAAGCCTCTCTAACATTCTTTACATTTAAAGATGACATAAATCATTTCAACTGCTAACTTTATATAGCTACTTTTAAAATATCCGTCCAAATCTTTGATGTCATCTAGATAATATTTTTAATGCAGAATTACTATTATCAAAAACAGACCCTTTATCTCAAAATTGATCGAAATTCCAATTAAAATCTTTTTTCTCTCAAATCTCTGACCTTCATATCAGCTACACTTACATCTGAAATGTTATCTAGATTCCATCAACATCCTGATCTTTATGCAAATTTCTCAGATTAGGTCACCCTTTCTAGTCTTTTGCTATTCCTTTTATGCAGCTTCCTTTTGGACCAATTAAACAAAAGCCTGAGAAGAAACAGGTGACTTTTAGGATGCATTCATGGTACTGCTCCTGCCTAATTATCAGCATTACTGCATAGGCATGTCCCCACCCGCTGTCTTCGCTCTGTTGACCAGGAATTATTGGTGGTTCCTCGTTCCAGGTGCAAATCGAGGGGAGATCGTGCGTTCGCGGTCCTTGCTCCAACTTTATGGAATAGTCTACCTTTGACTGTTAGGCTGGTGCCTTCCCTTCAGATTTTTAAGTCCTGTCTGAAGGCCCATTATTATGTCCAGGCATTTTCACTATTGTTTTTCATCTGTTTTTATTTTTTTATTGTATTTATTAATGCTTTTTAGAGTTGTGTCCAGCACCTTGGGCTTCTGCTAAAGGTTGTGGAAGGTGCTCTATAAATGAATAAATGAAATGAATGAAATTTTGAACAAGGGTGTTTTCTAAAATGTCTCAAAGTAGTAATGAAGTTTTTCCTCATGTTGGTTACAGAGTCTAAATCTGGTGTTGCTGGAATTTTTAACATATGAACAACTCCTGATGAAGGTCTTCTGACCGAAAGCTTGATTAAAGAACTCTAACTGCAGATAGAAGTGTGCGGATTTTTTCCATTTTGATTGTTCTATACCTTTTCCAGCACCTTCACACAGATGAGCGGTGTTTTCTCTTCTTTTTTTAAACATATAAACAAAAAAAAAAGACCAAAGACATATTTTTCTTGTTGTAGAAATCTGAAACCCTCCCCAGCCTTGGTTCTCTTAGCCAGAAGCTTAAACATGTCTGAAACTTTGGGAGGAGATCAGACATAATAAAGATACTTTATCTGCATGAAGTTTCAACAAATGCAAAACAGTTGTAAAGTACAGATTTGGTATGTCTCCACATTTTCTTGCTATTCTGTTTTCAACTAGCTGTGTCCCAGTGAGATTATGGCTTAAGCTGACTGGAGGGGACAACAGCAAAATCGATAAACCTCCAAAAACACCAAAACAAAAAAGATGATCTCAGAGCAGAAATTATCTGCATGAGAAAGAGCTGCTGTTCTGAGACCTAAATCTAATCATTTTTTTATTTTTTTGTTCACTTGATAAGAGTTACAGTATAATATAAGATAATAATATATTATATATATATATATATATATATATATATATATATATATATATATAATAATGATAACACTAGTGTGTGTGCTAAAACATGTAACTTTGTTGGAACATGTCCATATTTTTTTTTTTTACATTTTTGCTCTTGTCTGGTATATCATTTGCTTTAAAACATATAAGGTCTAATATAGCTGACCTGGCTTAGTTAAAGGGTTAAATCTGTTTAGGGACAGTTGAAGAACTTTTCCTCTGATTGAGGTGACAAACATGCCTTTTACTAAACTATTCATGTCAACCATTTAATCAAAACTTTTTGGGGAATTTTAATAATTTTTCCACTCTCTCTAATCCCTCCTTTGCCATGAAAGCTCCTCTTCAGTCTGAACTCTGAGCTCCGGTTTGGTTCCAGCTCCTGACTGTGCAGCCGGTTTCTGACTGTGACTGTCATTTATCACTGTGTGAACTCAGCGGTGTCAGGCCCACAGCTGCAGGCAACATCACAGCACACCTCATCCATTTCTCCTCACTTTACACACCTCCCTTAAAGCTTTAACACCCTGACAAATGTTACAAATGTCCATTGCTGACTGACAACAAGTCTGACATGGACCAGAGGGCTCCAGGAGCTGCTGGAGTCTTGATGTTGGACTGTTTTAAGGCAACAAGCCGTCAAAAATGAAGAAAGGAGGGGAAGTTAGAAAAAAATGACAAATAGAGTTAAATGATACACTGTTAGCCCTTGTTGTAATTCATATAGTGTATTACTGTAGAATCAACAGTAAAATACCATTAAAACATGTTTGCAGTGTAGTACTGTAATATTCATGTCATTGTGAGTAAATTCAATGGCATCACATAGTTTTTACGGTATGTCACCACAATTAATAGAAACGCAGCAATTATTAGGTCGTCACATCTGGGTTATGGTTTTGTTTCACTGAGAACCCCGATAAGTAGAGTTTACTTGAAACACCTGTTTATATAACTCAACATGTTAGCATTACTGCATTACCAATTGAACCAAAATGTAGATTTTAACTGACACAGAGATGCTGGCTAACTCATGCCTCATATGACTGCAGGTAGCCAGTGAGCGTTGACCACAAGGAGCTGAGACCAGTGAACCACCACTTTATTATGAACAGTGGAACAGCACAGTGGTCCCATTCCTTGGACCGCCCTCCTCACGTATGGTGCCACCATGACAACAACAAATAACTCCACCTTTGCAACACTCAACAAAGCAATAACTAAGAACAACACAACCCCTCACAATAAACATGCATAAACACACCAAAATAGAACATAATACCTAAAAAGATGGCTACCCACAATGCATCTAGCCCACTGCAGCTTTCGCAGTGGGCGGGGTCATACCTTGTGAGGTAGGCAATGTGTGACAAACAGTAGAAATGTTAGCTTTAAAGAAACCACACCTTGAACCTTTTACAGTTCATAAAGACTTTCAGCCACTCCTCCTGCTGCAAGAAGGATATGGCTGCAGACCCGGAGACCGCAGGTTCACTCTTCTATTGCTTTCCTCCAGCAGCTGACTGAATTTGAGTGGAACACTTCTAGTTTGACTGTTTAAATCGTTCAAAGCTTGTTAATTGTGATACTGTCATTAATTATAAGCTGCAGGCAGGAAGGTGTTAACATGTAATTTTGCCGATTTTGGGATATACCTGTCTCCACAAGCGGGGAAGAATGGAAACAACCTCTCACCATCCTTCAAAGAACGAGCTTTCTCTATTCAATAAATTTTGTGTGCAACAGTTTTTTTTTATTTTTTTTACCTCTTACCAACACTAAATTTCCAAACGTATTGTGTTAATGAGGAGGCTCCCTCACGTTTGATTTATTTTGGTATGTGTATAAATGAAATGAAATAAAATATTAACAGAGTTCATTTTGTTTACATCTTAATTTTATATAAACATATTACACAAGTACATGAGCGTGAGTGCGCATGTAAGTGCGTGTATATTTTTTTACCCTTTATTTTTACGGTATCTTGCCATTTATCCTTATCTTGGTAAAATACGAGCGTTAAAAGGCAGGATCACGGTACCGACTGACGGAGGTGGACTTTTCCGGTACCAGTACTGTGTGATTAAGGTGAGTTAATGAGAAATTATGGTTAAGTACTTTAGAGTGAGTTTACGGTAACGTAACACAAATTAACAGAACCATACCTATTTATTAATCACGGTATAATGCTACTTTGTTGAAGTAATTTACTTGAGAAATATATGATGGTATCTCACTGGCGATCTTCCAGTGAGATACCTCTGAGGATTTTTACAGCGTGTTACCGTCATGCAGCCCTAGGGTATTTTACAACAATTAAATATGCAGTATCATACTGACTCCGCGGTAAGTCACCGTTAACCTGCGTCACGGTATGATGCTGGCAACAGTGACGCCAGTTAGTTACCGTAAACGGGACAGGTAAAGTCTAACAGTGTAAAGCTGTATCAAGCCTAAGTGGGTAGGAAGTGTAGCATGAAGCAAATAGTGACAGACGGGGGATTTTTAGGTGGAGTCAAAGGAGAAGAGGAGGAAAATAAAGAAAGTAAAGGAGTGAGACCTTTTTTCATTGAAGAGCTGCAGGCATGAAAGACAAAGTCCACATTAAACCAAGACTGAGTCTCCAGCCTGCAGCAGAAAGCAGAACTATGAACTTACTCAGGTGGATCTGTTATGGAGAAATAATCAGAAACTGAGCCGGGTTTCAGATTACTGCAGATTACAGAGAAGCTGTCTAAATAGATAAGATGGGAATGATTAAGTTTTACACATAAACACACTTTATCTAGACTAAAACAAGCTGGCTTTTAAAGCGGCATTCCGCAAATTTGCAGTTATATGGTCTCTGTCGCCCTCTAGAGGCTTGCTGCGTAACGTCACTGTCGTAACATTAAATCTCTCTCTCGGGCATAAGAGGCATGTTTACATTCCTAATGTCAGGCAAAACAACAGAAACAAACTTTTCCACCTCCACACATTGAATAAATAGTTTTATCAGGACTGTATAACAACTTTATGCCCGACCAAACACAATAACCCTGGTGAAATCATTTATTACTTATCTAGCCATTAGCAGCACGGCTAGGTCAGAGTCCGTAGTTCATGCCTTTCTTTCTAAAAGAGCTCTCCAGCGAGGAAAAGACGGCCCAATAATAACTCTTTGCTCTCTATCACGTTCTGCTTTTCTTTTCCTATATTCCTATGATAAGGGATTTCTAGCTTTCTTTGGTGAATCTGCCGCTGCTACAGCGAGTCTACGTTACACAATTATGGCAAGCCAAAGGGATTAAAAAATTGCGCATTCTAAACTTGCATTATGTCCGCCAAAACGCTCGTTCAAGTCGCGCGTTTTGGCGGACATAATGCTCGCTTTTAGAACATGCGAGTTTTTGCCCCCTTTGGCGTCAAAACATGCATTCAAGATGCGCATTTTGGCGGACATAACGCACGTTTAGAACACATGTTTTTTTTATCCCTTTGGCTTGCCATATTCTGCCGTAAAATGACACCCAGTCAGTACTTCCGGTGCCACCCGAAGCACAAAAACTGTATAGCGCAGTAAACAGACGTGGGACCCCCCCCAACACTATCACAGGTATGAAAATGAACATAATAGATGATACTATGATGCCAAAACTTTACAAAAAAGCATAATTTTAAGGTGTAAAAGTTGTGGAATGTTCCTTTAAACAATGTGTGCGTGGAAATGTTCCTACTTTCATTAAACATAGCTTTGATTTCTACTGTTGTTTTTTTACTTGACTTCAACGATCAAGATCATTTAGAATTTTTTTTCCAACACATCTTCTTCCAAGAGAGTGATTCTCCACTCTTTCTTCATATTTAATTTTGAATAATTCGTTGGACAGTACTTAACCCATTTGAAGTTGTTTTTGCAATCTCTTTACATGTTTCTCTGCTTGATGCAGATTATTTGACCCTTTTTAAACAAACATTTTTTCACATGGGACGCCTTTTGACATAGTTGTGTAAGAAACGAGAAGTTGCCCATGCAATAATTACTTATAAGTGGATATTTGTTGAATCTTGGTGGAGACTTTTTTTGACCTCTTGAGCGCTATAATTTTTTTTTCTTTCACATACACTGATGTGACCCAAACAGAAGAGTGCACCCACACAAGGTGTACATTAAATTGACTGGCTTGGTCATTAGAAATGTGCTACAAATCTTTTTGGCGTGTCGAGTTACCATAGTGACAGAATTCACGCAAAAAAAGGACACAAAAATACGCTCAATGAAAAACCAGTGAGAAATCTGCACAGGAACGTTTTGTCTAAACTTTACGTTTCTGTCCGTTCGGACTTCTGTCTCATAAAATGTACAGTCTCTTTCTGTTGTCGCACACACCTTCTGATCCCTTGCGAAAAAACATTCTTGATTACTTCACAGTTTTCATTACAGACAGATATTATACATCAAAATGTAGGGATTTTTGTCCTCTTTCAGGAAATGGGTCTTTTCTTTACAACCCCCCTCAGAAGAAAGAGAAGTTCATTTGCTCCATTATTTACCTCCCTGTTATTCTCTGATCAGACCTCTGTCAAATAACTGATTACATTATCGTCTCGTCCACTCAAAGCATTGTAGACAGAAATTTACACACATGACCACCAAAGCCTTCTGTCACCCATGATTTATAAGATAACCCTTATACTGCTTACATGGCTGACACTATTCATTTGTTTTATAAGCAGCTAAAGATGTACATGTTTATTTAGACAAGCTTTTAGTTTTAGTTGACTGGTTCCTACTTGTATCCCATATCTTATTTATGATTGGAATTTGTTTTTATTGTTTTTGTGAAGCAATCTGTGAAAAGTACAGCATAAAATGTCCTTCTTCTGCTTCCGCTTCTTCTGCTGCTTCTTCTGCTTGTGGTGGTTCTAGCAGTTTGCATTTTACACATCCTGCTGTCACAACTTGCCTCTAAAGGGGGGTTTCCAACAGCACTGCTCAGCCAAAAACGGTTCGATACAGAGTATGTTAATCCAACTCACTTCAGTGTATTTGGTTTTCCCGCCAACTCCGTAACAAATAAACGGCTCTAGTGGGTGTGCTCGTCATAGCGCCAGGGGGAGTGTACCTGCGGCATCTTTACCTGACACAAAAGCAGCACAAGGTGATCTGTATGCTGCACAAAAACACAACACAGCATAACAATGGCGGTGATGGCTTTTCTCAGCTCTCTGATTGGCTGAATATGCATAAACCTGTCTCCAAGGCACTGCAGTAGATTTCTGTGTAAAAACAGGTCACAAAGACATTGGACTATAACATGTTGAGGCTCTCTGCTTCAAGGTTTCTTCAGGAACTTTCTACTTTACTTTTAATCTTCTGTTTGCTCTTTTATGTGAGAATCTCTCCATCTCTGTCTGTTAGCCACTTTCATTTCCCTCCATCTCCTCCACCATCTTTCATTATTTCCTCTGAGTCTCAGCTTTAACTGCAGCAGCAGCAGAGCGAGTCAGGCGACACCTAATTAGGAGGTTAAACTGACGGAGCCGCCTGATGGCAAATCAATCTGCTAATAAAAACAGGGAGACGATTACATCAGCACCCGCTCTCGTTTGATTCTCAATACAAAAGGTTTTCACTGGCAGGAAATGCTAAAGCATCTCTTTAAAGTGCAAAACTATCTTTCAGGCGCCTTTTACCACATGCTGACCCCATCGAGGATTGGTTTTTATCTCACTTTACAAACTATGGAGCTGTGAGGTGGGAAAGCACTGATCCAAAAGCTATAATTCTTTCCAGGTTCTCATGAAAGTGATATTTCCTAGAAAATATCTGGTTTTTAAACCTCTTACGACCAAATCTTTCTTTTTAATTAATCTTTCTTTGATTAATTTGTTCTTGTTGGAGGATCTGAGGACGGAGAGATGAAGGATGTTGGAGGAGATTCATGGTGAGAAACATGTTTTTGGATTTACGTGTTCCTTTTTAACACATATGAGTGGGACGTTCATTATCAACAGTATTTTGGCGATGAAGCATTTCTTGGTTTTGGACTAAATCAGACAGCCGACTGTTCGCTTCATCTTTTAATGAAATAAAAACTGGACTTTTCACTGAATCAAACCCAGTTCTGGTGTGAGTTTGTAGCCACTAGTAGGAAAACAGCCTCCACACAACAAAAGGCAGTCCAACAAAAAAATAAGATTTAAATCCAAGTATTTTTCTTAAAGAGGCGTCACACACGGTTTCTTCCAACTGTTTCCTGCTGCATGAGACCAACAAACAAGTCACATAACAGATGAGTCCATCACCTTGACAGCAGCTCAAACTTGAAGATTTTTCTCTTAAATGAGACATGATTTTAAAAGTTTAGGGAGTTTTAGGAGGGGCTGATGAAATGTCTGGTAAGTGCTTTTTTGTTCAGGGATTATAGCATGAGCTTTTTCCGATGATCCATCTCCTCCACCCCATTTGTCTGAATCTTTTCCACCGTATTATTTTGTGTCTCTATTGAGATTGAAAGATTGCAAACAAAAGTCTGGACACAAAATCCACTAAATCTAAATCATGACCCAAACTGTTGCTTGTTAAACTAAAAAAGTATAGCTAGTAAACCTTTTTCCAAACATTTGTCAAAAATTAAATAATTTTCTTATGGGTTATTTTCCTCTCTTTTTAACAAAGCTAAATGTGAATCTAGTAATCATTTTAAAAGATATATATCTTCTAAAAACCCTTTATCTGGTGCCTCATGACCCACAGTGGGTCATGCCACTAGATATTTTACAAAGAAGGTTTTTTTTAATTTAAAGTACAAACTTTGTCTAACTTAGAAGGTCACAGCAACTGGTGAATTGTTTCACTAACATTGGGGTTTGCTGAGGTGGCGACTCAAATGCAGATGAGAGATCCAGTCCGGGGAGTGGCCTGGAGTAGCACATGCCATCCTCGGAATATTATTAACCACGCCACTGAGTTCCATTTAAATTAACTTTACATTGTCCACAAAAGGTGAATGATTTTGTGAGGGGTGACATGCCCCTTCCTTAAAAAAAAAAGCATAACCATAGGTACCCCACCTGGGCCACCCCATTTTTAAAGGCCTGGACAAGCCACTGGATCCAGTAGGCCAGGGGTTCCCAACTTTTGGGTCGGAACCCCCAAAGGGGTCCCCACAAGATTGTAATGGGTCCCCACAATTTTGTCTTTGCTGAGGTTGTGAGGTTACCAAGATTTTATTTGTAAAAATTACATTTATAAAATCCCAATAGCACCCTACAGTCTAATCAGATGTAGAAGTTGTAACTCTGTATGTCTGTATAAAGTTTGTAAAAGATCACATTTAACATGTTTATGCGTGTAGGAGTTGGGGTTGGAGGTCCTGGCTTGTCTTGGACACGGGCAAGGGGGTCCTCAAAGAAAGAATTTAGGGAACCCCTGCAGTAGGCAGATAACTCAAACTTTATCCTTATCATAAATGAACAGAGGAAATCCAGAGCATACAGGGCAAACCACCTCAAGGAACCAACAGTGAGAAGTGACATGAGGAGAGCTAGAACTGAGGGAATGTTTATAGGAGAGCTAAAACACAGGGGCACTGTGCTGGTAGAAATATCTAACAAAATAAACACAGAACATGTGAACTGATAGAAAATCAACCAACAGGGACACTAGGAAAAACTGGGAGATAAGTCAGAATTAAACAAACTAACACAGGGACACAGAACATAAAAACAACTGAGACACACAGGAATAAAACTGGGGAGTAGAGGGGAATAATGAGAAACAAATGTCCTCTGGTGGAAGATCTACAGCTGGTAGGGCCATTTTTATTTCTTTATTACTGTTATCACAAATTAAAACAATTATTTGTCATTAATATTAACAAATAAATAATCACTTTAAAAAATGTTTTTTACTATTGGTATTATTTCATATTTCAAGCTTGAAAACATGAAAGGGGAGAATCATCTGCATTCCCTCATGCAATGACAGCACTATCATTTAGTCAGAGAAACATGTTTTAAGTTAAAGCCACCACACACCCACAAGTCCAGCTTCCATTCATGTTTAGAGTCTCTTTTTTTATTTCATCATCACCATTTTATGTATATAGAACAAACATATGTTTCAGAAATCATTACATTTGAATAAACCCCTATATTATTAAAATGCCCCAAAGAGCAGAGAAATGCCCTGTGGTGTGGCTTTGTGATCACAGAACAACAGATATGATGCTGATGCTGTTAAACACATCTGGAGATGAGTCAGGAGGAGCTACAACTGGTCTGGAGAAAATGTTTCATGTCTGTCAAAGCATTTATTAAAGTCTCTGCTTCAGACTCAAACAGGTGAGAGCACTAATCCACACATGAAGTCAGTCAGTTTACTTTGCTATTAAATATAATTCCTGCTCACCATGTTGGTTATTATGGAGCCACTTAGCAACCAGCTGATGTTTGATTCTTTCTGAAAACGGCTGCAGGTGGTAATGTTCTGAACTTTGACTTATCAGAAGCTTCACAAACACCTCTTTCTGATTCCACCAGCTCTTGGTTGACCTCATAAGCTAATAGCGTGGAAAAGAGGGTCCTTTTTGAGTAGTTTTTTTCTTGTTATGAATCCCTTAAAAGACCTTTTTTGTGAATTGGTGCATGTAAACAAACTAATCTGACACGTTACTCTAAAACAGCTGAGGAAAAAGGCGACTCAGGAGAAAGAGATGGAGATGGGCCTGCATCAGCAGCAGGTTAGGCTGTAATAAAGGTTTGGTGAGGAGTAAATTGCCTGCCGGGTGCTGCCGTTTGACCACAGTCTGCTCTGTCATTGAGCTTTACAGTCTCTGAACTGGCATCTGAAAAACCCTTCTGGACCTCTCGTCTTCCACCTGCTGCTGAAGCCTGGAGAGCAAACAAACATTTATCTGCTCACGACGGTGAAGAGAGGAGGAAAGAAAACATTCATCCAGACTGATTTTGTTCAGGTCATCGTTTTCTTCTCCTTCGGGGTTTTGTTTGACTTTGTCATGTTGGTTTTTTTCCTCCCATTGTCACTCATGTAAATCCCACTGATTAATCTTCAGCTTCTTTTGCTCTTCGTGTTGAACCATCAGAACCATTTGGATCCGTTCCTCTCAGGCTGAAACCATCTTTGGCTGCAGTGAAAACGGTGTATTTTTGGCTCAAAATGACACATGAGTGTTGAAACCTTTTCAGCAGTAAAAGCCACATTTACAGCTTGGGGTTGCATTCAGAGGGAAAATTGGTTTTGGTTATTTTTATAGGTGGACAGGTTTCTGTTCAGTCCTTTGTCACGTTGAAATGTGCTATTTGTTGTTGCCTTTGTGGGCAGCAACAGGTACAAAAGAAAGTACCATCTGTCCTTACATTTTCAACATTTTCAAAGTTTAGAAAATAGAGCAAAGGTAAAAACAACAGGAGGTTAACATGAGTCATAATGAGACTTTGGGATAATTTTGCTGGTACCAATGTCCTGATGCTTCTATTTATCAAATCAAAGTGACACGTGTGACACATAAAGCCATTTTAGGGTTTGGACTTCCTTCCTTATGCAGAGATATACTTCTGAACAGCTTCTGTTCAGAGAAAAGGCAACCACTAAATGTTGCAGGATGAGAGTTTTATGCCTCATTTACACCGAGTACGGAACAGATGCGCACCAGACTCCATTTGGCTTCTGCAAAAACCAAAAATCATTCATCTGCTCATATTCAGCCAAATGCTTCAGAACTCATTGGGCAGCGCTTTACAGTGCAGATGGACAATGACCCAAAGCATACTGCAAAAGCAACCAAAGAGTTTTTTAAGGCAAAGAAGTGGAATGTTATGCAATGGCCAACCAGTCACCTGACCTGAATCGACTGAGCATGCAGTTCACTTGCTGAAGACAAGACTGAAGGGAAAATGCCCCAAGAACAAGCAGGAACTGAAGACAGTTGCAGCAGAGGCCTGGCAGAGCATCACCAGGGATGAAACCCAGCATCTGGTGATGTCTATGCGTTCCAGACGTCAGGCTGTAATTGACTGCAAAGGATTTGCAACCAAGTATTAAAAAGTGAAGGTTTGATTTATGATTAGTATTCTGTCCCATTACTTTTGGTCCCTTAACAGGTGGGAGGCACTTATGCAAACTGTTGTAATTCCTACACCGTTCACCTGATTTGGATGTAAGAATAGTGTTGATGTCCCAATATTTATGGACCTGACTGTAAATATAAAAACAATATTAACCTCCAAAATCGCTTAAGTTTAGAGTCATGTTTGAATAAGATATGCTCTTCCAACTAACGAACCTTCATGTCCAAATTATTAGACAGGAATCTGCTGTAGCTATGGATACAACCAGAGATGGGTGATAATTTGTGAGAACCTATCAGAACTCTGGAAGAGTTCTAACCGCCACCCCAACAATGACGTCATCAAACTAAAGTTTACACTTTAGCAAATCAAATCTGGGAAATAATGAAGCTGTAAATATATATTTAGCTTTGTGTCAACATCTGAATAAGTGATCACTGTGGAGAAGTCTCATCCAAATTCAGCTGATGTTTCTGAAGGTGTTTGGGAAGATTGATAGATGGGTGTGTGGAGCTCATCTCCTTGCAGCTGTTCAGACTAACGGAGCTAACGGCAAATCTGTGGAGTGTAGCAGCCGTTTGCATCTGTCGCTGCTGTTGGACGTTTCCTCGTGTCTCTCTGTGTGTTTGGCTGTTTGTTGGTTTGCTGTCTGTTCCATCTCTCAGCCACCTGTCACCAGCAGAGATTTCACCTGGCGGTGATCGTGGATTTGTCCACACTAGTTTGCCCCTCGTTATTTTTTCTCTCTGTAGAAGGTCACCTACTTTTTGAATTTGAGCTAAAACTTTCCAAGAATGTTCTGAATCTGGTTCTGACGAACCTTGAAAAGTGGAAACTGATGAGAAGAATTGAAGGATTCTTTATTCCTGAGGACAGAAGCCTTTTGGACTGACAGGATCCAACATGATGCAGTTTGACTATTTAACTTTATTGTATTCATGTCTGGCAAGGGTTGGACTAAAGGTTAGATCAATACCTGCCAATAAAATCTATAGGAAGAATGACAATCCTAAACTTATTATTGGAAAAATTAGTTCATGTTTTACTTTTGTGGCCAACCCGATAAGTAGGAAAAAAAGGATAATGGGATCAAATTTTAAACAGTGACATCAGACTGAATAAATAAAATATGTACAGATGTCTAAACCAATTGACTGTTGGGTGTGAGGTCTTGTGTGGAGAAAGTGGATGTTGGGAGAATCACACACAAGCACAGCTGACTCCAGAACAGCCAAACCACTTAAAAACTCAGCATCATTTTGAGGTTCTTGTTTTATTTGTTCTGTGTCAGTCAGATACAGCTCCATCTGAAAGCAGCCATCACAGAAAAACATTCAGCTCAATCCCGGGGAGTCATCTGATGCTGTCACCACGGTAACAGCTGTAAACAGCCCTGTGCGTTTGCAGTGCTCAGCGGGGGCTGACAGTAACATCTGAGAGGATTGTTTTTTTTTAACAAACTGCTTATCTGGATGCTGTTTAATAAAAGACCAGAGCGTGTAGTTTGTGGTTTAGTGATTCCAGCTGTGAAGCTCTCATTTGGATGGAAATACACATCAATATAATGATTCGTGAAGTCCTGAATTCCTCTTTGTGGCTGATTATTGATCAGTTATCTGTGGAAAGCAGTTGTTTCCTATGAAGACCATCATTCAGGCTGTGAGTCGAAGCTTCGTTTGGCTCTTCTGTAGGGTTGAAGCAGCAGCTGTTTATTTGTAGGCTGCTGCTGCCCTCCGGTGTCTCCTGAAGCTGTAGCATCACTCAACCTCCACTGTTGCATTATCACCAGATTCTCTTCTTACATTTATTATCCAAAACCAATTTTGGTAAAACATTTGTTGTCCTATTTTGCTTTGCAGGCTGCAAAATTACAGTTTGAAGATTCAGAGTTAAACACAAGGTAGGAGAAGGAGGCTTTTTGACCAACCTTGTTTCTTTCTAAAGGTGACATGTGGCATGTAGGACAGGTGGTTTCAGGTGTCTCATCTAAAATCTAAACTACAGCAAAAGATTTTTAGATGCTGAAGCAATGGTGATTAAATTGCAATTTAACAACATTAAAATGTGTTTCTGCCAATGGCTTTAGCACTCATTCACTTATCTAAATAAATCTGCTGTGGTATATGAAATAATTCCTTGTGAATCGTTTTCTGAGGAAAAGGAGCTCTGGTGCTCCTGTTTCAGGAAGTAGAAGTTAGTCAGAGGAGTGGAAGGCAGAAAACGTCAGGATTTGGAGTCATACTCATTATTATTCATGATATTCAAACACCTTTCCTCTGATTGGTTAGCAGCCATGTGACTCTTCCACTACCTCCATTCGTTCTGCAACATTGATGTTTTATCTCCACAAATAACACAATCCTGAAGAAGTTCTGCAATGTGGTGGAGATGCTAATGCTAACGGTTAGCTTCTACTAGCCGAGACGTGCTCTGCTCTCTCCTAAATCAACTAAAGCCACTAGCCAAGATAGGTGAGTCCATGAATGCTAATTTACAGTGGGACGTAGATTTGTGGGGGCTATTTTCATGATCTCCATGCGATCATATTTCAAAAAGAACAAGTAAAAAATGGTTTATTATTGAACCTCACCTTTAAAAACTGGGAAAAACTGTATATAGTCTCAAAACTGCGTTACCCTTGCTACACTGAAACAGCTCAGCAAAGACGAGGTAAAAAGTAGTCATGTCCTCTTCTGCAAAAAAGAAATCAAATTTATATATTTTTATTTATTTTGCTTGGGGTTTTTTTATCAATAAAAAAATACAATACATGTTTCCTGCAGTTGAATTTGAGGTGAATTACAACTAAAGTGGAGAAAACAGCCCCGAAAGAGGTTGTTTACTGTTCTGTTTTGGTTCAGCACTTGGCAGGAGTTCTGCTGGAACGATCAATAGCTTCTTCTTAAGCTGCACAGAACTTTGGAGGACACGTGCGTGCGAAGACAAAACAGCAGAGGACGGCTCAAAGAAGCCTCCTACGGCAAGCCTGGGGGCCAAAAGCCCACCAGCAGTCTGTGTACCAGCCAGATATTACAAACCGAGTTATGGTGAATAACAGTGTTTACATAAAGAGGGTCAGAGCAGCAGATGGTGATGTGCAGCAGAAGCATTGTGTTTTCTAACACGGCCATTTTGTTTCTACTGAATCTGAAAGCGTCTGAAATAATGATGAACATCTCCTCCCACCAGCTTCCCCATCAAAGGGCATATATGCTGTAGAAATGTGAGGTCATTTAATTAGAAGATTTAATAATAGCTTTTTAAAACATTTCTCATTCCTGCAGTGATGGAGGCTGGAACATGACTGCTGCTGCTTTGTTTATCGTATATTTGTACAAGGACAAGTGTTAATTAAAGAATGCACACAATACAAGCATTTATAATACAAGCTAGTTAACAAAGATGGGTTTTTAGTTTAAGATTTAGACAAAAAACAAACAAAAAAGAAAAAAAATCAATTAAGGAAATCACCACAAAGCTGGACTAGAGTTTAGTTCAGAGTTCAGCTTTGGTTTTCCACATGTTAATCCCTGTTTGTCAAAGGAAGCTTTTATGTAAAATAACCAAATTTTACTGGATGTTTCACCAGTGACTTAATGAAACCGCTAGGTCACTGAGGACTTTGGGATCATTTAGGAAAAAAGTTCTTAGAAACAAAGGGTTCTGTAAGAATTAAGCCCAGATCCAGAATATAGAAAAGATACAACGAAATAAAAAAAATCCAATCAGGAAAAAGAAAACATCATATCCCAAGATGGAGGATGAATAATTCCTCCATTGAGTTTTAGGGTCTGCCTGGGGGTCTCCTGTCAGTGGGGCAGGCGTCCAGAAGGCAGAGGATAGCAGCCAAAAGGCATCGGAGTCAAATCCTAAACCTACCTAACACAACTCCAACTTCAAAAAGGAGGAGCCGCAGCCCTGCCCTGTCCACCTTCAGATGATGGAGCTTCTAAAGCCCAGTTCATACAGAAGGATCTTTAAATTGTCAGACAATTTTCAAAGCACGGAATGACCGCACGTGATGATAAAACAAAATAACAGATATATGTATATATACAAATGTTAAGACTGGGAAGCTCCTAATCATGCATGGAGGGTTCCATCCCAAGTCCATCACCCTGAGACTGTACACTAGCTGTAAGGAAGGAGGCTAAGGACTAGTGAGTGTGAGAGGTACTGTCCAGGATGAAACATCCAAGATCCATACGTACATCAAGGACAAGTCCCTAACAGATGACGTGCTCAGTGAACGTCTCAGACAATGGTGAACAGAACAGGAGGTGCTGGAAATACCACAACAAACCCCTACATGGGATGTACCACCGACAGTTAACTGAAGTGGCTAATATCAAGAAATCCTACCAATGGCTAGAAAGAGCTGGTCTGCAGGACAGCACAGAGGAACTCATCATGGCTGCACAGGAACAGGCCCTGAACACCAGAGCAACAGAGGCCCAGATCTACCACACCAGACAAGACCCAAGGTGTAGGCTGTGCAAAGAGGCCCCTGAGACAATCCACCACATAACTGCAGGGTGTAAGATGCTGGCAGGGAAAGCATGCATGGAACGCCACAACCAAGTGGCTGGCATAGTGTACAGGAACATCTGTACAGAGTATGGACTGGAAGTCCCAAGGTCAAAGTGGGAAACACCCCCTAAGGCAGTAGAGAACGAGTTAGGGGTGTTCCAAAAGGGTACTTCACTATTCGATTCGATTTCGATTATGGGAGCTTCGATGCATCGATTCTTCGATTATAATGGTTGTTGGTTCGATTCGATTACTGGTGCTACGATTCTTCGTTTATTGACATTTTTAATGCTTTTTTTCCCATACGAGATTGATTGTCTTCTTCTTTGTCTACATTTGTAAATAAATAACCTATCAATTAACTCAGTTCCTCTAAAACTACTCTCAGTAAGTAAATACATTTTTTTACATTTAACTATTTTTCAAAGACAAAATGTTATTTTATGACTGTATGACTTGTGTAAATATTTGCACTTTGACCAACTTAACTTCGATCAGGGAAAGCTTTAAACATTTAAAACCTGCTAGGGAAACATTTTTTCTCTCCTTCCTTTACTTTATTTAACAACAGAACATTATTAGAAAACAGTTCAATAACATGCAAAACAACATGCTATCACCTCAGCTGTCTTACAGCTTTTGAGATATTGAATAACATTTCATTTCTACTGGTAACAATGTAATGGTGGCATGTCTATAATGTACGGGTTGGCAATAATCCAGTTTAAATTACGTTCACAGATAGAAGTGTTTGTGAATTACATACTACAACGGCTTGCCATAGCCCTGGAGCGGTGTGTTGCGCAATCTCGTAGCAACAACGTCGTGAGTCCCGGTAGCTGCTGCGGCTCTGCTCCATAGCTGCAGACAGCTACGAATAAACAGGATGGTGGGACTTTTCTTCCGCTTGTAGAGTTTAGTCATTCTTCGTTCCAAGATCATAGTGTTTTTTGGAACCCACGGCGTGAGTCTGCTATCCGCTAGCTTAGCATTAGCCAATCTGCCCGTAGCTGCGCGTTTGATCCCAAACTTTCTGCTGGTTCCTCTATTTTCCTCCACAGCACCTAGATTACCACATTAACATAATTACACAAAAACAAATAACTTACATTTGTTACGGCTCCGGTTACGTGTATTTTTTTTTAGTACCGGCTTTGCAACAAAGCTTCACGTTATTTATTTTTTTAAGCATCGACGTTCATTAATCGATTCTGAATCCTCACGTGAAGCTTTGCGATGCATCGCCACATCGATGAAATGCACCCACCCCTAGAACGAGTGAGCCAAGATCCTGTAGGACTTTCAGATCCAGACCGACAAAATGGTGATGGTGAACCAACTGGTCATTGTGGTGGTGGACAAACAACAGAAGACAGCCGTTGTGTTTGATGTAGCAATACCAAGTGATGCAACGTCAGGAAAAAGGAACACGAGAAACTAGAGAAGTTTCAGGGCCTCAAAGAAGAACTTGAGAAAGCCTGGAGAGTGAAGACATTGGTGGTGCCTGTGGTCATCGGGGCACTCGATCGGGGCAGTGACCCCCAAACTGGAGGAGTGGCTAAAGCAGGTCACAGGAAAAACATCAGACATCTCAGTCCAGAAAAGTGCAGTTCTAGAATCAGATAAAGATACTGCGCAGAACCCTCAAGCTCCTCTGGTAGAGGACCCGAGCTTGGAAGAATGAGACCACTGGTACCAGCTTTGGTACAGTAAGTGGTGTGCAACAACTCAGCAACATATCACACATGATCTGCTTTCACTCATGAGATAAAACCTGACTTTGAGGTTAACAGCAGTAGCTCAGGAGGTAGAGCGGGTTGTCCAGTAATCGGAAGGTTGCAGGTTCGATCCCGGCTCCGGCCAGAGAATGCTGCTGTGTGTCCTTGGGCAAGACACTTAACCCGCCTTGCCTGCTGGTGGTGGTCGGAGGGACTGGTGGCGCCAGTGCTCGGCAGCCTCGCCTCTGTCAGTGCGCCCCAGGGCAGCTGTAGCTACGTTGTAGCTCATCCCCACCAGCGTGTGAATGTGTGTGTGAAAGGGTGGATGACTGATTGTGTTGTGAAGCACCTTGGGGGAGTTGTAGAACCCTAAGAAGGCGCTATACAAATACAGGCCATTTACCATTTAACAGACATGGTGGAGGAGTTTCGTGCTTCCGCCACTTTTGCTGTTTGGCTACACATCACTCAACAGGCAGCATGTTCGTTTGTCCCAGAAAATCAGACCAAGAGAATCCAACAAGACAATCGACATCGTTCCGAGTGGATCAGAGCCATCGTAACACAAGGTAGAGTTATTTGATAAGATTATCTTTAGAGCAGTTACGGCAATCGTGTAATCTTAAGATTGTTGGAAGGGACAGAGCAGGTAAAAAAATATGCATTATTATTTTGCCGTGTAATCCGGGTTTATGTCTTCTCTGAGGCTGAGCCCAGCCATCCTACGGAGGAAGATCATTTCAGCAGCTTGCATCGAGGATCTTGACCTTTTGGTTTTGACCCAAATCTAAAGACCACAGGTAAAGTTTGTATTGTAGACAGACCAGTAATTTGTGAACCCCATCATCAAACAGGATCCTCTACAGAGAAAAGAAAGGGACCTTAACACTTAAGTGATTAGATTATCAAGTAAAAAGTAAAACAACCTGAAACTTACAAAAATAAAGGTCCCTACAAAATAAAAGCAATAAACCACAACACAGAATAAGGAAGCAAAAGCTAAATAAGAGCCAAACTAAAACCACACAGAAGGACAATAACTTTTAAACTTACAAACTGCAGCTCATTTATTACAGAATGTAACAACAATTAAAGGGAACAGTTTCTCCTGTTGGTGATTCTGCTGACTGAGAAGAATCGGACTGAGATTTCCTGCCTGTGAAGCCGTTTTCATGCTGGAGGCTCATAAATCTGAATAGGGTAGGTGGAAGCGCTGATTGTGGACATTCTGGAGACAAATATTTTACATCTTGGACATTTTTCATGCAGTGCAAAAATGGTGAGATCATCCCCATGTGTCCTCACATAAGATTCTGGTTAAAGAGTTGAGTTTCCTGAGTTTTTATACTGCAGAGCAGTAAAGAGAACAGAACCCGGTCACAGGACTGAGCCAAATACTCAGAGAAAACGTTGTTTGTTCACCGTCGTGCCCAAGGACACTTAGACATGTGATGGGAAATCCTGGATTGGAACCAGACACATTACTGCTACTCTTCCAAAATAGTCATAGCTGCCTCTAGTTACCATAGCAATCAGCCACTGGTAGCAGCTTTAACATTTCTATTGATCTTGGTCGATGTGTCAAGGAAATTAACTTATTTCGATTAAATAGTAATGCAGCATTTCATAGATGCAAGACGCTATTTTCTGTCCACTTTTATAGCAGCATCCACAGAGGAACTACATTAACACATCTCAAAATGCTTAATGGTTGTATAAATAAGTTATTAATATTTTGTTTGATAAAACTGCCATTTTGAACATGATTAATAAACTGTTTTATAAGCTCCAGATTTCCTGTGCAGCATTTGTATGTTTGAGAATCTTAACCCTAGTGCGCACTGGAAGCATCAGCGTTACAGCGCGGTTTAGTCGCGAGTTTTGCTGTGTGCCAGTGCAATCTCAGCCGCAAAGCAGTTTCTCTGCCGCACTCATCATTGGACACTCAAGATCACAAGATCCCTCGAGACTTCAAAGGTCACAGTTTGTTTATACCATCCGCCATTAAACCAAAAAGAAGGAAATCATGTTTGACATCACTGTTTGATGTCATATATAATGTTGTTCCTTTCCACTGCCAGGATTAAAGCCATAAAAAACACACCGCTGCATTTTTCGAAAGATGCAGGGAGTAAATAAGCCGTGAGGTCACACGTATCGACGTAATCTACATAGATATGAAATCTCATTGCTGAAATAGACTTATTTTGAAAATTACCGAACGTTTTACACTGAAACCGTGTGTGATTTCCTGTCTAGCCCTATGTTAACTGCGGAAATTGATGCATCCCAGAAGCGGCTTGCAGCAAAAATAGAACCTGATCCAATTTTTAGCGGCGTGCCGCTTCTGGGATGCACCTGAAAATTGCACCCCACAGACTATAATGGATTCTATTTGAAGCAGCGACGTTCTGCTGCCGTTCCGCACCGCTGATGCTTCCAGTGTGCAGTAGGGGTTATTCCACTGTGGACGAAGCTATGGAAGCGGTCAATTGCTAGTGTCTCATATCAATAAAGTACCTCACTATTTATAGTTTACTCTATATAGAGGAGTAGTAATAATCTCAGATTCCCCAATTATTAATAGTAAACAGAATAAACAAGTTTGACTTCAGGACAATGGGCAATTGTTAAAATAGCCTATTTTCAAGGTTTATTTCTAGAAAAAAAGTACTTCACCTTTAATCTAGAAATACTATATTGATTTTTCTTTATATTTTGAGGCTAATCTTGACGTGTCTTTTTTGTTTTTAGTTTTCCTTTTTGTTTCGGTTTAATTGTTTATGTTTCTTCCAAGTTCTGCTCCCCTCACAGCCGGTTTATTTAATAATCATCACACCTGCCTCTTGTCTGTTTCCTTCCCTGGTTTCCTTTATGTAATGTCAGATTGCTTTGATGCCAGACTTAAAGCATTGTTTGTTTTTTAATAAAAAAAAAGGTTTTGTCAGCTCAAGGCTGACCTCCTGTCACAACACAGATTATCTCAATTATCTCAGAATAATTCATCTAAATATAGAAGTCTAAAGATCTTTTTGCAGTTATCTCTGCAGCCTTCGGTCCACTGATAATCCCACCACTTACATCCCAGCAGCAAACCGTTGAGTCAAATTAAAACACTTAAAACTTAAAATAGGCAAAAATATTGCAGAGCTGTTAGATGTTCAGGGAGAACAAAATGTTTTTAGAATATAAGAAGGTTAAACTAACATTTTAGGCAGTTAAAAGGCTCCGTTTATCTTCCACTGAGCTCTAATAAAACTAATAACTTCAGTAAACAAAAGACCTTTCTCTGAGGAAACAAATGAAACATGATCATTTTTCTTCTTAAATAGTTCATATCTGCAGCTTCAATATGTTCTGCAGCTCTCTCTCCATCGATAGCAACTGAAACTAAATGAAACACCTGTTGTTCAAACGTTGTTTTAGCCTCTGCTTTTATTTATTGTGTCTTTACATATTTCCATCAAGGACCCGCTGCATTTTTATTCTGCAGCAGGTGAATCTGTGTTAACCTCCTCCTGGGATTTGCTCGAAGGCCAAACGCACTCACATTCCTGCCTGAAATGAGTTTCTGCACCGCTTGTATTATTGCACTTTACAAATAAAGTACGAGTGTTGTTTTTAATCGAGTTTTTATTGGATTTTTGGTTTCTTTGGCTTTCAGTAACTCACAGGTGGCACACTTAGCAGCACAGAGTGCATTAGCAGCTTCCAGATTTATGTTCTGCCACGGAGCTCCACTTCCTTCCTGCTTATTCCGTGACTGTGGGGGAGGACCAGCGTTTATTGCTGCTCAGACTCAACTAGCTTGTCTTTGAAATTAATAATTTCCCTGAAGGTTGAGGTCCCTTTAAATGCTCCGAGCTCATTGGACGTTTGCAGAGGTTGAACCAATGAAAAGAGGAAGTCAGCTCCTGCAGATTCTAGCACATATTCAAGAGCCACAGAAAACAGAAAACCAAAAAAAAGTTGTGAAGAGAAAGTTACAAATGAGGAATTGTTTACTAAATAACTTTTTCTCACTACTGCATCTTTATTTAATTTTTTTAGTCAATGATTTTGTCTAATCATAGACAACATCTTCAAATTTAAATAGTGATGAGATTGAGTACTTAACTCAACTTTTTAATGAAAGTAACCCAAACTCCAGAGCATAGCTACAAGGTAGAAACACAAACAAACTGGAACGGACAGTAAGATGTGGACTGAGAAGAATAGAACCGGGAATGTGGAGAGGGAGCCAAGGTGCAGGTGTGCTGAATGCTGATTACTAACAGGTGAGGCTAATAAACTAGACGAACTGAGGAGGGTTACACAGGCTGTTATCTGCATGACACTGGTGTGTGTGAGAATTAAGGCACGCTGTTTAGGGCCAGCAGAGGGCAGCAATACTGCTGAGACGTGTCTGGTTGGTGCCTGCTCTGAGTGATACTAATCTACTCTGTCCAACTGATTCCAGTAGTACTATATGTGTGTATATATATATATATATATATATATATATATATATATATATATATATATATATATATATATATATATATAATACACACACACACAGTATACGACACACTGCCAAAAGGCCACTAAAGTGTTAGAAATTAAAACTGCATTTAAGTATACTTTGTTACTTCACACAAAAATGACTTAAGGGAAATAAAGACCAAGATAAGTAAGAACCATGTGTAGTCAGCAGGTTTCTACTCAGATACATGTCTACTGTGGTAAACTTAGAAGTTGAAGGTTTAATTTTCCCTAAGTTTCTGACCTGTGTCACTGAAATTAAATAATATGAATGATTCATTTGAAATAAGATTTTCTTATTATCATCATGTGGGAATAAAATTAAATTTCAGTTATTTAAGTATCAGGGTGCAAATAAATGAATGACGCCATAAATTCCACACATTAAACATGATTCACATTTTATTGAAATAGTTACAAAATCCATTTAAACAAATTATAATGCTAGAAGTTTTACAAAAAAATATATGTACAAAGTGCTTTTAGTGTAAAACAGATAGAAAAGTTACGAGTTTGGAAAAAAATTTGATCAAAACATAAAAACAGCTGCAGATTTTCCACAGGAGGAATTTCATCTATGAGTAAACACCTTTAACTGGTTTATGATCTTGAAGGAAAACAAGAGGAAAACATTTCCTTCCACTTGTTGGTTGTTTCCTGATTTATCGACGGTCACCTGCCTCATTTCCTGTTTTGTGTCTAAGACTTTTATTCTGGAGGGAGATAAATAATTCAGACACTTTCCCAGCTTTTTACCATCACTTCTGTGCAGTTTTACTTAGCAGATGTTTCTGATTACTTCACTATCTCTTGTTTAAATTCAGTGACTGATTGGGACATGAAGGGTGAATAAAAGACTATTAACACAACGTATTTCCCTGTAAAGCCACTGTCAGAGACAAAATGCAAAGGGACTTCACATGGATGTCTCTTGAACTGTTTCCAAGGGTTCTCGGTTTTCTGGTTTTAGATGTTGATGAAGGCCTGAAATATTTCGTTTTTATTTAATATTTAGTTTCTGACAGTTAAAAAAACTTCAGAACTCTATACTGACAATTATTGGGGACCAATTTCCTAAAAAAGGTGAGAATAAATTAGGCATAGAATAGGACTCTAACCACAAACAGAAAACTTGGATAAATGTTGCATTTTGTTTGTGACTCATATGGTCTAAAACTTTTCCACAGGGTAAGCCTAGAAATTTTGTGATTCCTTCTGAAAATTTGCAGATTTTCCCATGATTGCATCCCCAGCGCGTCGCCAGCAGTCAGTGCGTTTACATGCACATCCAAGTCTCTCTACAGCAATAAACTGGGAGCCTTCATCCTAGTTTACATGTACTTTAGAAAACCGAATTATCGAATGAAATACGTTCCACTTTGGTACAGTGGGTGGCGACATGCGCCTTTTCACGTCTGCATTTTTCTGGTTAGCTTATAGCAACACAAATAGTAAACAAACACTGGTGGGAGTGAAGCAGACGAAGTTTAAACAGGATATGCACAATGACCGAAGGAATGCAGCACAGCTCATTTGTTACGTACTGTACTGTTTTGGTGGTGTTACGCGTGTTACTTCGTGGTGATAATTTTACCAGAGGACCGCTTATGTGATCTCGTCACATCTGGAAGGCGATTGTCCAACAGGTATCAGCTCGACTGAGCTGTTTACATGCAGAGGAAGTCGGTTCCCAACCACAACATCTGAATTCTGCAGCTCGATTAGAAGCAGTTCACCTTCAGTCAGACTAACGCGTTTACATGCATTTAAAAAATAACGTCAGTCTATTTAAGGCAATAGTTCAGTTTTCTGAAGCGCATGTAAATGCATTAGTTACATCTCACTGAGACTGACTTTAGTGGATCTAGTGGCCTGGATTACTGACAACCAACTCCACACCTAGTACCTCCTTGTGTCAGAAACATTTAGAATAAAATCATTTTTAATGCCAGTAATTCGATTTTCTGCAGCTCTCCATTATTGAAAACATGTTTTTGATCATTAGATTATATCTTTGCTGGCAGGTTTCTTTAAATGGGGATCTTTAATCCTTAACTGTGTGAAACAACACATCAGTTGTCACTCAGTACGTATCAGTCCATCATATTTACACTTACAGATATTCAAACAATGGCTTTAAAGTTCTGACATTCCCCTGGTTCCCATACGTCGGTCTTTTCCAGTGTCGTTTCAGGAGAAAGCCTCAGATCTACTGATAAAACTGGGATGGCGGTGCTGGGTTCAGCCTCCTTTCAGAACTGTTCTGTACTGATGACATGGTGGCATCCAGTCCCTGGGAGCGGCGGTACGCTGCTGATAGTCTGTACAGAACATCGGGTCGAGGGCCCGGGTGGGCGTCGGCCTTCTGAGTCATCAGCATCTCAAACAGGGTGCTGACCTCAGACAGCAGGGCTCCACCCAGCGGGTCGTCCTTCTCCAGGGTTTTACCTGAGAGACAGAAGAGAGTTTTATCACTGCATGCATTTTGTTTAGAATTTTTATTATTTATTCATTTGATTTGAACATTTGCAATAAAATTTGTTTGTAAATCTATTTTTTTTCTCCAAATAGTACAGAAAACATGTAACAATATTGTTCTGCTTTTGTTATTTTACCAAAGGTGGAGAAGGAGGAGGTGGAATTTAGGCCATCGCGTGGTTGGAGCTCGCTTTCAGTGGACGGAGGGCTGTTGGGGACAAAAACGTTGTCGTGGTAATCAGCGGCGAGAGGAAGAGAGAGTCTGGCCATCCAGGCAGGGTCGCTGACCTCAGCAAAAACATCATCTACATAAAACAGGAAGCAGAAATTATAAAATATGTATTTTTAAAAACTTCAACTTGTTTTGATGTACATTAAGACTTTTATTGTGAAGGATTACAAGAAGTTCTGAGTTCCACCATCATAAAAGACTGAGAAAATATACATATTATTATTATTGCTGCATCCAGAAGGCACTGATAGGAATTATGATTTGTGATTCATAAATTCATGGAATAAAAAATGATTTTCATGGCCAGCGTTGTATTTAGTTGATGTTTTTGTGATTTTAAAAAGAACCTGTGTTTTTGTTTTTGACTGAAACTATAATCCTGGTTTATCCTATTGTTTTACTAAACCTATTACTTTGTAATGTTCGGGTTCTGTGTGAGTCCTGGACGCCAACACGGCAGGAAAAAGTGGAAACGACTCTGTGGTTTTATCAGGCTGATGTTAACAGGCGTTTCCTGCCATCTTTAGCATCCTGTGCTCCTTAAAGCGTTTGAACATCACGTCCACAGAGTCGTTCTGCAGTCCTGCTCCAGTCCCTGTCAGAGGCGTAAAACACCGGGTGTGCCTGACGCAAACACACAAACCCACATTCTGACTCATAAACACCACAGAGATGATTACACACTGCTGAATTAAGAAAATGTGTTTCTATTGTTTAAATCTGAATTTATTTTTGCTTTCTCTCTCCTCCTTGTTGCTGCGTCCTGTTTACCTCTTCTTCTTCCTGGTTGTGTTTTGGTGTGACAGCTTGAAATTCTCGCAGAGTTATTTAAGTTTCATTTGATCTAATTTAAAACATGAAAGATTCTCTCAGCACGAGGCTGGAATCAGTTCAGATACCAGTCAGTTGACCGAGTTTATGTCCCATCAGGCCTAAATCTACTGATTTTTTTAATGATTTACAGATTTAAAAGACAAACACAAGCACATTTTTATTGACTGTTATAGTTTTTGTGTTCAAGTCCTTTGTTTGTTTTATGGATGGACATTTTAACATCAAGTGATGGGGCTTGAGGACTATACCACTTAAATATGAGGTAGAAATACTTTGATATGAAGGATGTCTTAAATTCTGTTTTTTATGAAACTTAGAATTCAACCCAATTTCCAATAAATATGTAAGATAATTAGTGTAAAAGTGACTCCAAAAGTCCAGAGCAAAGAACTTTGAATGGTAGACAACCTGATAAATTATGGAATAAATTCATTTTTAACCGTAGTCAATGAACCAACAGGCCTTGTGATGCACCTTTTGTAAGCACATCATCAGGGGGTCTGTTAAGTAATTTGTGCAACTTCAGAATGTTGACCAATCTCTATACATAAAAGATGGAGGAACCCTCCACCCCGTCACCCGTAGGTTTCTCAAGAGCTGAATTGAAGCCAAGTGGGTGGTTCCCACCTCCGGCATCTTGGCTGCATCACGTGTCTCGTCACTCCCAGAAAATACAAAAATAGAGCTGAGAGCAGGGCTGTGAGGGTAGGGCTTATTGACACCCAACAAAATCTGAGCCAAGCTAACTGAGCTAAGCAGAGCTAACGGAGGTTGTCGGGCGCTCTACTACCCTCTGCCATCTGGGCTGTAACACTTTTGACCTGAGGCTGAGATCTTCCCTGCAGCAAGCAGGAGGGCAAGCCGCTTACACTATCTGTCAATCAAAAGAACACACCCCTAATTATTCATAATTTAAAACTATAATTACATCTAAACAGATGAGTTACAGAAAAAAATCACTCACCTCAGAGTTATCATGACTGTAAAGTTGACCTGTTAAACATAAAATGTTTTTTGAACCATGCTGTAAACATGTTTTTTTCTGCTGTGAAGTTGGCATTCTGGATCCAGCCCCTAGTGGATAAGGGGGGAACTGCAATTTTTGTCACTTCTACGTTGGCTTCACTTTTAGCAGATGGAGTTTGTCCCTTGGTCACGACACTTTGCCTTCAGCTAAGGACATATCTGTTCATTTTTAAATAAGGTTCACTAACATCAGATCAGCCTCAAACACCTGATAAAATTCACATTTATAATCATTTAGAATGAGATGTGTCTCAGCATGTAGGAGTGGGAGGGTAGACTATTAAAATGATGAACACGGAAGTTCGAGTTACTTATTTTTGAATGACCATTCGTAGCTTTTCAAAGGGTCCAGGCCTGTGTTTTTTTTACCATTTCTATGCCTTTTGCTATATAAATCAAGTCAATTGAAACTACTGAATCATATTTGTTATTAAAGTCTGACTGTATTAAGGTTAAAGTGTGCACCAAACAACCCTCCCCTGGGAGGACTGGGGGTCCACCAGAAGTCTTCCAGCGTTGAACTGAACCCTTTGGATCCAGATTTAACAAATATCTGTGTAAAATGTTAAATTTAAGCACACAAGTCATCAAAGGGCAGCGATGTTTCATCATATATCATAGAGGTTTTTTTAAATACATATTAAATACATAAATACAATTGTGCATACTTTTTCTTCCTCTAAATTCTGTAAATCCTGTAAAACTTTAAACTCTGAAGCAAGAATATGCAAAACATCATTAAAACAACTTGCCAGATGACTGCAGTAAACTAAAAACTTCCTTAGCGTGGTCCGATCAAACACTTTGGTTTCCATCATCTAGCCACCACCAGATGGGAGGAATTAACGTCTCATCACACACACACGTGTGCGCACACACACACACACACACACACGCTGACATTTCCACCCAGAGTGGTACAGGGTTAACCCATTCCCCTTCATCCGCCCCCTTTCCTCTCTTTGTTTTAATAGGTGTTTACCTACAAAGCTCCTCTTTTAATCACTACTATCAGGCAACTTTGAAGAAAAGTAATTTATTGTAGCTTATAAACCAACCTTTGTTTTATCTGCAACATCAAATAAAAAATTTGTAACAACAAAACCCACATTTAGCCCTGAGTACACGTTATTTCTTCTCAAAGGAGACGTGTGTGAATCATACAGAAGAATGTTGTAACCCGACGAAGCCATCTGAGTTTAATTGACTCCGTCAGAACTCAGGTGTGCTGATTTTAGAGCCTCCAGGCCTGAATGTGAGTCAAGTGTCATCTGCACAAAAAACAAACTCCCACTCACGCTTTTGTTTCTCTCCAGTCATAAAGTGAAGCCTCCATCATCGGATGGTAAACCCCTCGGCTCGCCTGGAGACTCTAACTACAACAATACCACAATACCAGGAAGAAAGGGTCTGATACTGTACACACTCAGACACAAAGGCACGTCGGCCTTCATGCCGCTGAAAAAATCCCAGCTAAACAATGAGCCTTAAGTGTGTTTCAGCTAAAGAATCTTGGTTGATCTCTGGCGGACGGCCGCTTCCGTGTTTCAGCTTTAGTTGTTTTGGAAATTAGCTTTTTGTCATTTATCAAGTAACATGCTCTCAGTGAAATCAGGGAAAGATTACTTTTTTAGTTTTGAATTGTCAGAATTTGTTTCTGTTTTTTCTTAACTTTTATTTATTTATTTTTTTTATGAATTTTCTTTTATTATTTAGCACAGAAACATCATATTTGTCTTTTGGCTGAGTGAAATACTGGCAAATCAAGGACAGTTGTTTTGAATTGGGGCTGCATGGTGACACAGTTGGTGGCACTAGTGCCTTGCTGCAAGGGAGTGCAGGTTTGAATCCCAGCTTCAGCCTTTCTGTTCAGAGTACCAGTTTTTATTCCTTCAGTGTGCAGCAAAAACTACACATATGAATCAATTTCACTCATGGACATACCCCACTCAGATGGGAAATATTGCAACACGTGATTTCGAGGTAAACAAAGATGGTGGAGGAGGAGCAAGCTAAATGCTTAGGTCACCCCGCTTTCTGATTGGCTGCACAACACATTCAACAGGAAGCTCATTTGTTTGTCCCCAAAAATCAGACCAAGACAAATTAACATGTTTGAAAGCCCAGATTTATGATCGGAGCAGTCCACGTGTCCTTCCAAGCAGGGTTAGGGTTATCTGGTAGGATTATCTGATATTTTTAGAGCTGGTATGGTAATCGTGCAAATTTAAGATTATTGGAAGGGGCAGAGTTGGTCAAAGACAGTTATGATAATCCTTCCGTGGCTTTAGCAGTCAGTAGTGCTCATACCTGAGTGGTTTAGCAGATTGTTGAGCCCCTCTTCCAGTTGTGGATCTATGAGTGAGTCTCGGCCTGGTTCCCAGTCCACGTCTCCAGCCTCGCTCTCACCGTGTCCACTGTCTTTGGTGCTCTGCCAGTCTGAGCAGTCCTGACCTCCATATCTGCTCAAAATTGGAATTTTAAATCAAACAGTCTGATTCTGATGATGCATGCTTGTGTAATTGCTAAATAAAAGATATAAAAGCTGCATGTTTAAATGTCGTTGTCTTTCTGCAGAGTTAGCATGTTCTCCTGTTGCATGTGTGGAATTTTTTCAAGTACTCCAGCTTTTCTCCCAAAGGAAAAAAAAACTTTCATGTAAGGTTATTTAGCACCCCTAATTTGTCCTTAGGTGTGAGTGAGTGAGTTTGGTTTGGGTTTTCTCCATGTTTGTCTTTAAGATAAAATGGGATGAAATTCCTGAGGTTTCTGGTGACAGACCTGTTGATAACACCACAGGATGTAGTCAGAGAAAGAAAAGCTCACAGATGAGTTAAATCACTCTTCTGAATGATGTCTGAGCCCATTCACCAATAATTAAAGCTGTTTTTTTTACCTACATTTAACCAAATATATACCTGTGTGTGTTGAAACAGTGTCTTTGTGTGTTTAAAGGTGATGTCAGATCTAATCTCATCACCATGGTGACACTAAGGTAGCTGCTTCCTGTCAGAGACTGAATCACTCAGATAGAGCTGTTTTAACCTGCCTTCAGCTCTCTGAGGTTATGAGACACTCTTCCTGTCACGGTGAATGTTTGACTTGGTGTCCTGTTTGTTTGCTGCTGTTATTTCAGTCTCAGCAGGTCAGTTGGTCACAAGAACAGAGGAAGACGTTTATCAGCTGCAGCGTCGGGCTTTAAAAACACATTAAACATGGACAATATTTCAGCACTAGCCTTACACAGTTCATGCTTTTATTTTGAAGGGTTAAGATACTGAAAATGTTGTTTTCATTAGTCAGCAAGACTGAATTATTATTATTATTAGCGGGTTTTAATGATGTATATTGATGGTTTTATCCATGCTGTCACTAGGTTGAGAAAAGATACATCTTTGTGCAACTTTTTAAAGGTTTAAAACGTTAAAAGTAAATTTGGAGCATTTGTTGATTGAACTAAGTTTTGAAATCATAATTTGATGCTCCAGCAAAAACATATCAGGCACTAATGGGCTGAAATTAAGTTAACGAATGTGTGAATACATGCAAAATAAATGCATTAAAATTTGCCTATATTAGCAAAAAGTTCAACAGACCTTAGTTCAACAGATTTTTAATTTTTTTCTATTCCAGTTTTTTTTATTCAACATGAAGAAGAGAAAAGGAGGAGAATTCTACATGTGAAACTAAAAATTAGAATATGGTGCAAAAGTTTATTTATTTCAGTAATTTAACCTAAAAGGTGAAACCAATATAAGAGATAGACTCATTCCATGCAAATCCAGATATGTCAATCCTTTATTTGTTATATCGTGATGATTATGGCTTACAGCTGATGAAAACCCCACATTCTAAATCTCAGACAATATTCTAGACTCAAAAGTGTCACACTCTAATCAGCTAATGAATCCTAAACACCTGCAAAGGGTTCCTGAGCCTTTAGGTGTAAAAAGGTTTATTATGTGTCAGTTTGAGAATCCAGATCCAAACTAGGCTATTCTCTCATCCTACTCACCTTGTTCCATTTGGAGTCTGACGTTAAACCAAATCAACCAAACCAAATGTACAAGTGAAACTCAAAAATTAGAATATGGTGCAAAAATCCATTTATTTTTTTCAATAATCCAACTTAGACTGAGAGACCATCCTCAGCTATGGGTAGTTTATCAATGGGGGAGTTAAGTCCCAGGTCAAAAGTTATTTTCCTGATGCTTGATGGTTAAGTTTAAAGCTCAGATGATAAAAAGGATAAATCCGACACACCTGCCATTACGGTGGGAATACTTGTTTCCTCTGAAGTTTGTCCTCGGCTGCAGCTTACCCTGTCGGAGGAGGGAGAGGAGCTGGGAGATCTGCTGTAAGGAAGAAGCAGAATAATATCAATAGATATATAATATAATAGACATATTTTAGCTGATAGATACTCGGCCGGTAATCTCAAAGTGAGTTTTGAATCAGGGAGGTTTTCAACCCTTTAGTTTTTGTTTTGATCAGAACCACTGAATGAGCCTCTGGGAGTTCAGCTGGTTAAACAATGAGTGCAGCACATGATTCATTTTGTTTGGTTTTTGTGTCCCAGTGTGAGAACCAAGATATTGTGTCCATCTCACTGCTGCACTTTTCTGCTGACAGCTCTGTAATACAGCGGATACACACTGCACACCAGGGAGGAAACACACACACACATACTGGTAAATGTGAGTGTGTGTAAATACTAATTTATGGCTGCTGTAGCCTTGGTTGTTGTGTGTTTTTGCTCGAGCATGCTGCTGCAGTGACAGGAAATGGCCTCAACGTAAAAGCCCATTCTTCTCTGCGCAGCTTCCTTCCAGGATAGACGGCAGAATCTGGATGTGTGTGTCGATGGGGAGGTAATCAGTGAGTCTCTGTCATCCCAGTCGGTCCAGCAGACCTTTTCCTCTGTAACCTCATGGGAGGAGAGAAACATCTGAAGCTTGATGAGTGCCAACTGGGCCGACTGGTGGGGTTGGGAGGAGGTCTGAGCCAGGCACAAACCAACAAGTACTCTTCCTGCCTCTAATGGGGTTCACGTGAATGTGTCAGACCTCATCCAGGTCTTTGTTCTCTGTCTGCTGGGCGTTAGCAGTGACCTTTGACCTATAGTGCAGGTCTGTGTTTCAAAAGCGTTGTGTGCTCAGAAATTGCTGATGCTCAGATTTCAGAACATTTTTTAAATATGGTGGAGCTCTGAGTGAGTTTTTTTCTCTTGTCAGCACCCACGATTGAAAAAAGTCAAAGTGTGCAAAAGTGAGCTACAGATCATTCCAGTCTTCCTCTTTGAAGCTTCCTAAACAGCCTAGGCTTAGAGAAATAAAGTTTACATCCTTCAGGAGTGAAGTGCTAACAGCTAGCCTGAGGTCAGTCTTTTCATTGTATTTTCATGGAATTCTGTTTGCTTACATCAAACTAACAAGAATACAAATCACCAAAAGGAGCTAAATGTGGGTCAAATTAATCAGCCAGTTCTTGATAACAGTACTGATGTCAGGGTAAATGCTTGTAAAGTCACCACTGAGAAATTTAGAAGACTGGAGCCTATTGAAGACACTCTGTGGTCCTGGCTGCTCTCATTCAACTCATCAACATGTAATGTTGGGAATTATTCATAACTTTTACACCGAAACATGCTTTGAAATGGCCAAGCATCCCTTTGATCATAAACTCAACAAGCATCCTAAATGACTGAAGATGTAATAAACTGAAACATGTAAAGAAACGTCTGTTTTTCATCCTTTGTTAGAAATTAGACCCTTTCATTTTGTCTGGGTAAAATAAATAACGGCTCCAACTCACTTTATCTTTAATCTTGAAAGCTTTAATGGACTTTCAGTTCCACCTGAAATGACTGAGCAGTAGTTTTTCTATATTTCAGCTCAGAAATCGATCAGCATTGATTGAAACATTGTTTATGTTCCAAATACAAAGTTTTCAAATGAATTCTGCTTTCAAGGCAGCTTGAGTTGGAAAAGCTCACCGGCCTCTGAAAGGAGAAAGGTGAGTGGATGTATTCCCGTGTGTGTGTGTATGTGTGTGTGTGCGTGCGTGCGTGCGTGCGTGCGTGCGTGCGTGTGTGCGTGTGTGTGTGTGTGTACTTGTACAGCTATCCTACTTAGGACCAGAAATGGGATATTCAATAATCTTCTGAAGACCGATGGTCCGTGTTAGGACCAAAACCCAGTCCTAATACGGTGGACCCCCTGTTTTAGGCTTAGGGGTGAGGTTGATAAGATGTGAATTGAGTTTTTGTTACAGTTAAGTTTAGGAATACACTGGTTATGGTTAGGGTTAGGGTTAGGGTTAGGGTTAGGCATAAATGCAGTTACTAAAATGAATGGAAGTCAATACAAAGTCCTAATATGAATAGAACTACAAGGTCATGTGTGTGTGTGTGTGTGTTTCAGATTGGATTTTGTGTAAAACTGGATCAACTGTTAGCATCAACCAGATTCAAGCTGTAAAATGAACATTGGCAAAATGCTGAGAGTCAGTCACAACTCCGTCTCCAAATGTCAAACACATAGGAACTGGCTCAACATCATCTTCAAGCTTCTCAGCAACTCTGGCATGAAAAGTTGTGCTCCTTGGTTGGACACCTTTAATTTGACTTGATTTTACAAAAAAAGAAAAAAAAAATCACCAACTACAAACTTTACCACAGAAAATCTAAAACTGTCATCAATGGAAGCTGCTGATCGACTTTCACCTGCCTGATAAACTTTGGGGGCTGTTAGGGGTTGATATCTATGCTAACTAAAATACACTCTTAGTTCATTTTGCTTTTATCTCCTTTGGTCGAAATGATGGCAAAAAACATCCTAGTTAAAGATCTTCTTTTCTGTGTAATTTATGATGGAAACGACGTCTCAGAAGTTATTTTTAGCGTCTTTTTGTCTGCAAACTCCAGCGGTTCTGGATCCTGCTCCGTTTTTAGAGTTCTCCCCTCCCACAGCTGAAGCTCAGCTCAAAGTGATTTTGTGACCATTTATCAGTGTCAGAGCAGCGTGTCAGGGCAGTTTTAGCTTACACTACAAAAACATCACAGCATACTTTGACTGGCTTCAACTCCCCCACCCCCATCACACCCTCCTCCTCCTTCCCCTGCTTTCTATGATTCTGATATTAAATAAAAGATGGATTTCAGAGTTTCTCAGAGGATTTTTTTCTGTGACACATGAGCACCTGAATATACCTGCTTTAGGCTTCATACTGATCCATCAACTAGTTACCACCACCACCCCTCTCCTCTGCCTCCTCCTTCTCCTCCACCCGGCTCCAGCCTTCAGGCCGTCTGAGTAACTCATCATACTGAAAAAGCTGAGAGGCTTCTGGGAGACAAAGCTGCAGTGTGTGTGTGTGTGTGTGTGTGTGTGTGTGTGTGTGTGTGTGTGTGTGTGTGTGTGTGTGTGTGTGTGTGTGTGTGTGTGTGTGTGTGTGTGTGTGTGTGTGTGTGTGTGTGTGTGAGGAAGAGGGGGAGGTGTACGGCCTTCATCTTTACTCTCTAATGGACCTTACTTCAGATTAATCTCAATGCCTGCAGGGGGGGTGGGGGACATTTAATTACTCCAGCGCTAACTGTAAGCACATGGTGAAATAAATGTGATCACACGTTTTAGATCAGAGTAAATGGCATTTAAATGAGGGCCAGAAGCAGCTCACCAACCTTAAGGTTTAACTTATGGTGCAGAATGTAAATAAGAAGACATTAAAAAACCATCATGCAGATTAGTAAAGTCATTAATGTTGTGTGAATAGGTACATTCATCAACTCAGCTTGAATTAACTTGTGTTCTGCTATAAATGAAACTTCTGTACCATAAAATGAAAAGTTTACAGTTTTAATGAACACTATGCTGGATGTAATTCACAGTTAGATACTAAACAACTCTACTTCATTAAATTTTAATTTTTGATTTATTAGTAGTCTTTCTACATATCTATTTTAAAAAAGAGCCTTATTGTCTCTGAAATGAATATATCAGTGATCACATCAGCTAATAAACATAATGCAAAGTTTTACGTTGATTCCTTCTTAGTTGTAAAAGTTCTGCTTGGTAAGAAATCGTCTACTATTGGATTAGTCTCTGCTTCCATGATGTAGAACTTGAGGATCATACATCTGTGAAATGAGCACCACACTTAAACATCTGAATAACACTTCCAAAAATGGGCCAAAATCCTCTGCAATGTCCTCCTGCTGGTATTTATTCATGAGCTTTAAGTTTTTCCAGTCACAGGTGTATGAGTGGCACCTGATTGACAGCTATTGGACAGCTTGACCTTGCTGTGTGTACTAGAGTGACCAACACCTCCATATTGGTTGGCCTTTAACAATTCCTGGTTGAGGAAAAGGATGCCATTTCACAGCCACATATGACCAGGTTAGTGGCCAGCATGAGAAGGAAGAGGCACGCTGTTGTGGCTGCGTATAGATCTTTCACACTCTACTGAGGCCCCTGACATTGTCATGAATACAGTGTAAAAATTAAGGCCTTGTCCACATGTAGCTGTTTTTTTAAAAATGAATAATAGCATCCCAAAAAAATAGCGTCCACAACATCTCGTTATTAGAAAAAACTCCATCCACATGTATCCGCATAAGTGCATTGTTAAGCACATTCATAGGCATGCCAGACCTGTAGGCGGCAGTAGTTCCCTCGAATCCTATCCATTTAGTCTTCCTGTTCAACTTCAATAAAACATGAAACGTGGCGCGTAGCTCTCTTGTGTGGACCGATAAGGAGGTAGAATTGCTCTTAAATGTAGTTTTGGAGTATTAAGTCAACAAGACACAAGAGAATGTCGAGCTCTGAGGGCATCAAGTTGTAGCGTAAACACAGGTCGCACATGCGCCATCAGCATTTTTGTCGCAGACAGTGACGTTGTGACACCTAAAACTCCGGTTATTTCTGTGCACACGGAAATGCTTAAAACGGAGAAAACCAAAATCTTCACTTTGGCTGGAGTTTTTAAAAAGATTCATTTTCGTTGCAGAAATCTGCGTTTTTGTGTGGATGACAGGCCGAATTGTAGAAAAATATCTTCGTTTTGGGAGATACCTGGCTACGTGTGGACAGGGCCTTAGAGTATGTGGATTTTTCCTGATTACTGTGGGAGAGTTCAGTCAACCAACTCATCATGGAAGTCAGGAACAGGAATAAATACCAACAGGATAAAGTTACAGGGGATTTTTGACTGATTTGAAACACAAATCTTCCCCAAAATGATAACTTTAGAACTAATACACTTTTTGAGCAGTCCAAACAAAGTCATGTTAATCATAACTTACCTGTACTTCTGGAGAAGCCGAGGAAAGCTCAATGGAGTCTCCAAACGCAGCCATGGAGAGACGAACCAGGTTGCGAAGCATTTGTCTATGTTCTGCTTCCTCTCGACTTTCTGATGTCTTTGGCCTCCTCAACGTTGTCTGAGATGCTGAATGTGGTGGATTTGTCTTGTCACCTTCAGGATGCAGTTTATTCCGCTTCAAGGTGCTGAAATGTGAGACTAAAGAGGATGACGATGAAGGATTTCTGGATTTGCTAAGAGTCTGGTATGATGTGGCTGGTGTCAAAGGCAAAGTGCCATCTAGCTCGATGTTTCCGGGTTTCCTGAGTGTTTTACTGTAATGGGTGACATTTTGAGAGATGTCCCTTTCTGGGTAGCCTTGGGAATGGAAGCTTGATGGTATGAAGTTGTACTCAGTTCGTTGATCTTCTGAAAGTGGAGGTGGAGTCAGCGCCTGGACCTCACTGTCATCCTCAGGTGGCTCCTCCCTTCGCCCTCGGATGACGGGAATTAGCTGGATGTCAGATTTTCTTATGTTTTTCTGTGGCCGTCGGGGATGGCGAGTGTAGCTGGACTCAGCCTGTCTGCAGTTGTAAGCTCGGTTGTCCCGTTTCTCAGGGCGGCAAAATGTCGTCACCAGTGCAATGGCTAGCAGAAGGAGCAGGCATGTAGCACCTAGGCAGATTGCAATCATCACAGTGAAGCTGAGCTGCCCTTGGCTACCTGGGGAAGAGTTCCTCAGGTGGTCCTTGAGGTTGATGAAAGTCACCTCTAGAGTTACTTTAGTGGCCAAACTGGGAGTGCCCATGTCAGATACAATAAGGTCCATCTTGAATGTTCTCCCAATGAGCTCAGTGGCATTGGTGATATTGACAAATAGCTGGCCTGTAGCTTGATGCATCCAGAAGAGGCCATTTGTGCCGGTGATGAGGTACTTGAGGTTTCCATTGAGTCCTGAATCTAGATCTTCAGCTTTTATTGTCGATGCATGAAATCCAGTGAATCCTTCTTTGACTGAGTGATGAACTGGCAACTTGGTAGTTCCACTTACGGTGCCATTTCCAAGCTCAGTCACAATTTCCCCTTTGTATGCGTTGACTGGTACACTTACAGAAACAACCCCTTTTCTTGGTTTTGGCTCTTTGATGACTGGGTTGTTGTCATTTACATCCTCAAGGTCAATCTGCACAGTGGTTGTACCTGTAAGTGGTGGATGTCCATGGTCCACAGCTGCGACAATGAAAGAGAAGGTGCTGGATTCCTCAAAGTCCAAAGGGTGGTGGACCATTATGATTCCAGATGTTGGGTGAATAGAGAAAGAGTTTATTTTTGTCTTCTGATCATTTGGTTTTTTGATGGAGTAGGACACTTTGCCATTGAGTGCCAAGTCATCATCACGGGCTTTAACTTGGAGAACTTTATAATTAGCAACATTGTTTTCTTTAAAGGACGTTTTATAAAGGGAGGTAGAAAACACGGGGGCGTTATCATTTTCATCCAGAACAGAAACAGGCAAATGTTCAATGGAGGACAAAGGGGGAGTTCCATGATCCTGAGCAAGAAGTGTGATGTTATAATTCATAACCTTCTCTCGATCCAAGTACCCACTGGTAACAATCATGTAATCGTCACCGTGGATCTGTTTAAGGCGGAACGGGCCAGATCCTTCCTGAATGGTTGCACTCACTTTTCCATTTTGTCCAGAATCTGCATCGTAAACTGTCACTAGAGCGAGAAAAGTGTCTAATGGAGCTCCTTCCTGCACGGTGGCAACAGCTGAGGTAGGTGAGGTCCAGGTGGTGTGAATCCTTGGTGCGTTATCATTTACATCTGTGAGTTTGACATGCAGTATACAGTGAGCTGGGATCCCATTGGGACCACGGTCAGACGCCTGTATGATCAGCTCATAAAATGACTGGATTTCATAATCCAGGGGTGCCTTAACAATCACATCTCCAGTTTGGGAATCCACATGGAAGAGTTTTTGAACCTCTTGGTGAGAGTGCCTACTGAATGAGTACTCCACGTCCCCATTGGCACCTTGGTCTGGGTCAGTGGCCTTTAGCTTGATGATGGTTGTCCCAAGGTCTGTATCCTCACTTAGTGTGACAGAGGGACTGCTGTCTTCAAAAGTTGGACTGTTATCATTTGAGTCCTGGATTGTAACACGGACTAATGTACTCCCAGAATTTGGTGGATTTCCTTTATCGTATGCCACCAGGGTGAGGTCAAAGACGTCCTGAGACTCTCTGTCTAGTTCTTTGATTACCACAAGCTCTGCCTGTTTAGTTCCTCCTGGAGCAGCTGACACATCTAAAGCAAAGTGTGAGTTGACTGACAGAGAGTAGGTCTGGAGGCCGTTGGGTCCTGCATCAGGGTCAACCGCTCGATCTAAAGGGATTCTCATCCGAAGGCCGGCAGTCTCCGAGATCTCCACTTCCTGTAGATCGCTGGAGAAGCTGGGACTGTGATCATTCAGGTCCATCACCTCCACATGAACTCTCAGACAGTTCATCATTCCACTTTTCCTGTAGAGGACGCTGAAGGCTACCTCACACAGGTCCGACCCACGGCACAGCTCCTCCCTGTCCAGTCGGCCCTGGGTGGAGACGACCCCATCCCGGGTGGTTACAGAGAAAGGAAGGGCCTTTCCCTGCTCCACCACCTGGAAATCCTCCAGAAGACCAACTTCATCCCTCTGGCGAAGGTCGTCCACCAGACGGCCGACCTGTGTTCCTATGGGCTGCTCCTCCCAAACCCGATACTGAATGGTTATCGAAGATGACTCGAAGGAGAGAATCTCTGAGCAAAGACTCAGAACCAGAACCAGAGCCAGCAGCTTCATGATGTAGCGTAATAATATTCATTCATCTACTCACTGAACTGACATATTTTGTTTAAAAAGTGGTTCAAAAAAGGACTCTAAACTTTTGAAAAATCGCTCTAAATTATTTTTGGATAAGAAAAAAAAGTTTGTTTTTATTGCCAAATAAAATACTGATAATGTAAAAAAAACTGAATTCTTCCTAGATAAACAAACACAACCTCATAACTGTAGAAAACTGCTGGCTTTGTGCAACAAAAACCTAAAAATATAAAAAAATGAAAACCTCCAGTTGGTTTAAGAAACCTAAAATTAGGATATCATCACATCTCTATATAAACATACAGCCTCTCTCTGCCTGTTACTCACTCAAACAGCTGCTGGCGTCCTGCCTCTCAGTTCATCCTCAACTCAGACAAGTTTTCCTCCAAATGACAAAGTTTAGAAATGTGCTTCCACATGCCAGTGCAGCTCCAGCCAATCCCGAACAAGGAGGTGGGTCGCATGCAAATGAATCCCAACCCAACACAAAGAGAAGTCCTGGTGCCCCGAGGAAACCCAGCACAACTCTGGAGTGCTTTCACAGAAACACGACACTGCCTCCCCATCACTTAAACCCCCCCTCCTTGAAGGTCTTGAGCTGTCGCGTGGAAGCTTAAATCACCCTGAAAATTAGTTAAACCCCAGTGGGACGACAGCCTGAGGCCGTCGGACATTTACCTGAACTCTATCAACATGACGTATAGTCTGACCTTTTGACAGCAAACACATAAACACAGATTGAGTGATAAGTTCTAACGAGATTATGTTTTTGTTCTTTTTTAACTAAATTTAAGTTTATACAATGTTTTTTTTACCCATAGCTGATTTTCCAGGAATGAGAAACATGTCTCGAGGGGTAAACCAGCAATGAAATGATCGCTGAAAATGCAGAAGCCTGTGTCTAACGTGACAAAAGCCACATTCCTCCTTTCCCCCCAAAATAATTACAGAGAATTTCATCTTTAACCACATGGTCACAGAGGTCAAAACATCTCCAACAAATCACAGCAAACGCCTACTTCTGTCATTCCACAGCCGCTTGTTTGGGTTTTTGTTAGAAGAGCAAACAGTTTGAGAAATGGAAAAACTTCTGGTTTATGAGGATTTGGAGTTTGCTCCTATGTTTACAACCTGATTTTCTTTTCATTATTTTTTAATAATTGTAATTTTTTTTTTACTCAACTATAGATTTTGAGATGCAGTAATTGGTTTTTTCTTTTGTGTCATTTGTCTAAAACTTTCACACTTTTACCACAAGGTGCAACTGCAGAAACGTCCAGGAGCTTGTTACAGTTTACATAATTTTAGATCCACATTCTTAATGCTCTTGTCTTCAACATAATTTAAAAACCTTTATAGTAAGAACCAGGTCTTTGCTGATGCAGATTCCTTTTCTCACCATGTTTGTGCTGGATTCAGTTCCCAGAATGCCCTGCAGCTGGACAGAGTCACTCCGAGGAAGGTTCAAGCATATCATTTTCCTCTGGACTAACAGGAACGGGGGAGATTTCAGGCTCAAAGATGCCTTTCTGACAAAACATGGGAGAATAAGCTGGATGATGGAAGAGTTAGCCGAGAGGAACACAGTTTTATTTTTCAGGTCAAATCAGACTCAATCGCAAATTTGATCTCACACTAAAATATAGCTGATGCTTTCAGGCAATATTTAGAACATCTGTTGAATGAAGCAATACATTTTCTTAAAATGTATCAAAGCATTTTTGTATCAGTTGATGTTAATATCCTGATATTTTCTTTCAAATACACTTACTTTCTTGTAATCTTTTGGTTTTTGATGTTTCTGCAGACTTTCTAAAGGACTTTGGAATAATAAATCACAAATAAAAATGTCCTTAACCTCTTCTTTCTGGGGACCAGATCTCTTTTAGATTATAGCAAATGTAGTAAAGCCATACTATGCAACTTTATCATATTTTTAAATCATTTTCTTGAGCCAGTATGTGCTAAAATGACGCTTTACAGGGTTAATGAAATGTCACTCAGACCCCCACCATCCTCTGTGGGCAGAGTACCGCATTTGCAAATTCAGAGTTGCAGGCCGCCATCTGTTGGACTTTGTAAAGTGGAGCTGACATGCCTGGTGCTGCAGTCTGCTTCCAGCATGTTTCTTGCATGTTTTAGATCATGAACACAGCGATTTGTTTAATGTAGTGATGAACCGCTCCTGTAGACACTAATGAAGGCTGAGGAGACATTTCAGCAGTTAGATTAAGGTGTTAAAAAGATGAAAGCACAGCGAGGAGATAAGTTTCACTTTTGCTTTCGCTAACGGAACACTAGGGGGTGCTAAAAACAAGCCAAAACTGCCAAGTGTGCCTTTAAATAAAGACCAATCAGAACCTAAGCCAATAGTATCAAGATGTCCCCGGTGTAAAATTCATGATTTTTCTGAAAACAAACCTTTTAAAGTTTCCTGTTCGCTCATGTTAAAATTCAGGTAAAATGGTAGAGGCCCGCTGATCCAGTGAAAAAGTAAATAAGAAAAACAAATGACATAAATATGCAGGAAAAATCACTATTGAAGTTTTAAGGAAACACGAGATTTAATTAGAAAAACTTTAAAATGAAGCTTTGACTTTCTGCAGTCTGCTGGGGCTACATGAACCCGAGCAGAGCAAAGTTCAGCCAATCAGAAGAGGTCATCTCTAAAACAAACAACATCACCCTTTCTGTCTGCAGCACATCAGCCAACACTGGGTGTGCATGGAGCTCCAGTTTCTGTTGAAAAGCTTTTAAAGAGGAGAACGTTTCTGCAGACTCACTCAGTCTGCTTCTAATTAATCCACCACCTGAATGAAAGTGTCTAGAAAGGCTTCTGTGTGCATTCACAATGCTGAGACTGTCTAACTGTGGTGTTAATAGAGATTCAGCTTTTGGTTTGTTTATTTTTTGCAGAAGATTATCTGAATAGAGCAGGGAAATAATAGAAACCATAATTATTTGCAACATGCTGGTGTCAATGAAAGAAAAACCCACAATGGTCACAGAAATAACTTGAATCTGACAAAAGTAATAATAAATAAAAATTCTATGAAATTTAACCAGTGAAAGTCAAACGGATCTGACACTGATGTTCCTTGAGCTTGAAGTTCACCTTGGATCTCTTCTGGGCTCTTTTGTTACCATTCGGATTATCCGTCTCTTTGATTTGTCTTTATTTTCCTCCTGTGGCCACGTCCAGGGAGGTCTTACATTTCTGAATAATATGTGCAACTGTAGTCACAGGAACATCTAGCTGCTTGGAGATGGCCTTATAGCCTTTACCTTTAACATGCTTGTCTATCATTTTCTTTCTAATGTCCTAAGACAACTTTTTCCTTCGCTTCCTCTGGTCCATGTTGAGTGTGGTACTCACCATGTCACCAAACAACACAGTGACTACCTGGAGCCTTTTATACAAGCCTCTGACTGATTACAAGATTGTAGACACCTGTGATGATCATTAGTGGACACACATTAAATTAACACAGTCTTTTCTAGGGTTACCATCATTTTTGTCCAGGCCTAGATAGATAGATAGATAGATAGATAGATAGATAGATAGATAGATAGATAGATAGATAGATAGATAGATAGATAGATAGATAGATAGATAGATAGATAGATAGATAGATAGATAGATAGATAGATAGATAGATAGATAGATAGATAGATAGATAGATATTATTTAGATTTTGTGTAAAAAGGGTGACACTATGATTTTTGATTTTATCTATATTTTATTAAACACCAAATTAATTAACCAAATGAATGAATTTTCAGACTACAGCAGGTTTTAAAATAATCTACCGTTCTGAAATATTTCCTGCAGATTCTTATTTTTAATCTGATTACTTAGATGTAATGCAGGTTGGGACGGTACCACTAGCATAGAAATGCAACATGATTAGCATCAGAGCTAAAGTTCAATGACACTGTTTCCTGTCACGGTTAGTGTTTTGAACCTGATCAGGGTTTCTCTGCATATCATTTGTCATCAGTCCGCTGGATGTAAACAAAATACTTCCAAAATGAAAACATTAGTCACTCACTTTTGGCTCCTTAACCAACCAACAAGTTATATTCAGCTGTAGGAATTATGCTAAATATTTCAGTTCCTCAGATTAAAGTTTTGCAGACAGGTTAAAAAAGATCCCTTAAATCCTTCCTACACTACAGCAGGACTTGTGTTTATGCTAAATGTTTATGCTTGTAGTGGTTTAGGTTGGTCAAATACTGCATTACATAATATAGATCCTGCATTAGCCCAACATTAAACACCAGTTCTGCTCAAGTTCAGAGGATCTGGGGGGAGAAATCACTTTCCTTTAAAAGTGACCTCATTCACTATTTTCATTGTAGAAAGTCCAACTGGACCCGTACTTAAAACTGTGGAAGAATTTGTCATGTTTTCTGTAATGCTGTGCATGTCTATTTATTTATTTTCCAGTTTGAGTGAAAAGATGAGACGTCTTGTTTATATGTTGTTTTATATTCTAATTAAGTTGGTTCTTTGTATATAAACGGCTCAAAATAGTCTTTTGTATGATGTTTTTTTAGTTTTTAACTCTGTTTTTGTATTTAAAAAGTTTGTGCACGAGGTGTGGTGGTTTGTTATGTTGGTGATTCAGGACTGAAACCAATTTAGAAATTAGAAAAAAAAACTAAGAATAAACAAACAACTGAAAAGAAAAAAATCAGAAACAGATGAAAACTGATGATTGGTAAATAAAACTAAAGCACAAAAATACCTGAAATAAAGCAAATGCAGGTGATAATAAATCTGTTACCACCTGATTGGAGACTGGACTGAACCTGTTCACCTCTACTGGCTCGTTTGTCACCATCTGACTACCTCTTCCTCTCTTCTTCTCAACAGTCTTTACTCCTCCTCCTCTTTTGTCTTTACATTCTGTTTGAGAGTTTCCTGCAGCAGGAACAGACCAACGGTGAAGGTCAGCAACAGGATGTCCTGCAGAGCAGCAGTCTAACGCCGCTGCTGCAACTCAAACAGCATTATTTAGAAGCCAGCAAGTTTTTTATGCCATTTTTGTTTTGTCTGATTCCTGAAAGAAATGTGAGAGAAGCTTCCAGTCGTGCTCGAAACAACTTGAAATAGAAATACGAAGAGATTTAATTTTCATCAGTGTGGACAGGCAGAGAGATGAACAAAAACAGGGAGGGGGGGAGTAATAATATTAATAGTAGTAGTAGTAGTAGTAGTAGTAGTACTAGTAGTAGTAGTAGTAGTAGTAGGACCAACACAACCAGGGCAAAACAACAATGAGTTCATTATAAACAAACTAAACAAATAAATAAATAACCTTGAAAAAAGACAGGGTCCATATTTGTTTCTGTACGGACTTTGTGTGATTGTGTGTGTGTGTGTTTAAGGCTCTAAGCTGTGTGTGTTAGTGTTACTAAGAGCTTGCGTTACTATTTGCCACTAGAGGTAGTTGTTGAACGAGGTCACACACGTCCAGGCAGCCGTCAGCCTCCAGAGGACAGCCATGAGCCCGGGGAGATCAGTTAGACATTTTATCACAGTGGGCACAAATGTCAAGAGCCATATTCGAATCACTTTAAAACTTTTAGTGTTATATTAGTAATAATATTTTGTCTGATAAAACTCCAGAGAATAGTGCCAATAAACTTTTTAGAAGCTTCAGAAGTTTGGAGATACATGTGTATGCTAGATACTCTTATTGTGAAGGATTAAAAGACGTTCTGAGTTCCTGTTACAAATCTATTCCTGATTTTTGTCTTAAAGTTTTGACTTTATTCTAAGCACTACAGCCTTGTTTCATGTGTTCTTCTCCAACATGGCTCTAATGATCATTCTGCTTTGTCTTAAAATGAAAAACAACTCAGGAACATATTAGAGATAATTTCTTTGACTGTTTGAACCGTGTGTGTGTGTGTGTGTGTGTGTGTGTGTGTGTGTGTGTGTGTGTGCATGCGTGTGTGTGAGGCATCTGCATACCACTTGTTTCTGATCAGAAACAGGATTTAATCACAGCCTCTGTGTTTAACCCAGAGTAAAGGTAACACGGTCTCATTTAGAGCCCAACCACAGCATGTGGACACCAGATATAAACATTAACACACATAAATCATTCAGAGTTTAAATGTTTCGCTGCTGCTTTGTGTGTTTGTGTCAGTAGCCAGAGTAAAATTATTTCAGATTTCCATGATTTATTCAATGCCACAGGTAAAACTTAAAAAATTAGAATTTGGTGCAAAAGTCTGTATATTTCAGAAATCCAACTTAGACTGAGAGACCATGTTAATCCTGGTCCTGGAGGGCCGGTATCCAGCACATTTTAGGTTTAACCCTGTTTCAACACACCTGATTACAATCAGCAGGTGATTAACAGGCTTCTACAGAGCCTGATGAGCTGCTGAACAGGTGATTCAACCACTGAATCAAGTGTGTTGGAGCAGAGAAACCACTAAAACCTCCAGGCTCGGAATTGAATACCCCTGATTTAAGGCACCATCTGTTAGAGTTTAGCTTGGATGTTGTTGAACAAAACTCCCAATGATAATATTTTTTCTAAAATATAAAACTTTAAATGCACTGCTCCAAATTTTTTTCAGTTTCAAAACTTTTTATAGAACTGAAAATGGTTGTTGAACTGGACTTTCTGCTTGAGCAGAATTAAGGGATCCATCAGTTTATTGAAAGTGGCCCAGGCCTCAAAGCAGCAAATCAGCCCCAGACCATCACACTACCACCACCATGGTTCACTGCTGATGTTGTTTTAGTGATCGTTTTACTAAGCCCACAGAACAACTCCCCAGAGGTCCTGGGGCTCATGAAAAGGTTTTTTTGGTAAACATCAGATGGGTCTTTTATCAGTATAGATTCTGATTTTGGACATTTGTAAACCAATTTATACAGCTTGTTATGGATTTTGTGCATCTGCTGGCGTTGGTTGATACAAATGCTGCCATCTTGTGGCAAAAACATGAAGCTACATCATGAAATACAAAAACTGCAAAAAATAAAATAAAATAACAAAAAATAGGTCAAAAACAGTCCAGATTGTGAAATAAGTTTATTAAAATTTGTACACTGTGTGAAAAGCATTTCCTGTTGCATCCTTTTTAAATTGCTAAACAATCTACACAAATATCTGATTTCTTTATTTTGAATCAGAGCAGGCACTTTGTTAAAATGAACACATTGTTTATCCCGTCAGCCCAGAAAAACAAGTAGAAAAACATAAAAACATGTAATGCTGCACAAACAGATAAAAAGAACCCAACGATTCAATAATGCTGAATGCAGATGAATTTAGAATAAAAGTTTCAGGATACAGCATGAACCACATGTATTCACATTTAGGATTATAAAGTACCCAAATCCAGCTTTAAATGTTTGTTTTTCCTGAATGAATCAAATTAATCACGTGTGCAACTGTCAAGAGAAAATTAAAAGGTAAAGAAACAAAAAAAGGTGTTTGTGTAGAAATTCAAGTAGTATTGCTGAACCGTTTTAGCTAAGTCATAAAAGTTTAATGTGAATTTATCACACTGCCGTGCGAGCAAAAAGAATTATTTAACAAGATCAATCAGCTGCAATGCTTTCACTGAAAGAACATTTAGTCAAATTTTTCTGAGATGAGATTATAGTTCCATCATTAACAAAGCATAGTTTAAAAAAACATTTTTTTAAAAACACAATGCAAAAAAGAATTTTAGAGCCCGTTATTAAAAAAAGCAGTTTTCCTAAAATCAAGCTCTTCTCAAAGATCTAAATCAGTGCGTAACAAAACCAAAGTTTCTATCTAAATTTCCTTTTATGCATAACACATTGATCCTCTTGTGCGTAATGGAAACATAAACTCCAGCTCTGATGTTTCCTTATTGATAAAAAGCTGCTGAAGATTCCAAACAGATTGTTAGTCTTTTTGTGCAGCAGCTAAACTAATGTTCTGTATTTATTTTATTGCAGATTATTTCTGTTTCCAGATAACAAAATGTACACTCCTGCCTCCCCCACTTTAAAATCTGTACTTTTTCCTGCTTGTTATCATCTTAAATTGAAATAATTTTTTAGTGCAACTCGTCTATCCCAGTTCTGATCACTTTGTTGTGTGAATAAACGGAAACATGACGCTGCTGGCTGTTACAGCGTTGGCTCAGGTGGACTGGATGGATAAACCGACATGCAGGCAGCCCAGCTCTTTGTCCTGGCTGCCCAGAACTCCCTGGACCCGGTAATTCCCATTGGTCAGCCAGTAGGGCAGCTCCACGTAGGGCACGTAGAAGTCAGACTTAGGCAGCGTGTACGTACCCTGACAGAGGAGACAGAGAAAAGAGCTTTAAAAACTCAAGAAGATGAACACAAGTGTTGCTGTAGCTGATCAATGCTAAAGATAAAAACATCACAAATACTATAAAATGTAATAATGGGAAAAAAAATGTATTTTCCATCCAGGGTTGACTACAAAAGCATCCCATTCTGTCTTTATTTGTTCTGAGCTGTAGTGTAAAGCTAATTTCCGCACCGTGTTCTGAAGCTGGAATAGTTCATGTAAAGGACTCACAGCTTTGAAGGGGCAGCGGCAGGGCAGACCATAGGTGTGCAGCGGTTCAGGGCAGTCCTGACCAGGTGGGATCAGCTGGTTCAGGAGATCACAGGCGTCTGGATAGTGGCAGCTACCCAGCTCATCCAAACAGGGGATTTTCACCCAGATACCCACCACCTCCTTCTCCATAGTCACGTTCAGCTGCAGGACAGAGGAGATTTAATGAAACAGAGGCTGAAACCAGCTGCAGCAGATTCAGAGAGAGCCAGAAAAGGTGGAGGATGTCCAGCAGATGTCAGAGATCTTCAGCTAAAACTATTACAGCATTTATCATTTAAGACAAAGAAAGAAACTGAAATAAAGTGTTAAACATTAAAGTTTTTCAATCTGAAAAAACATGTCAGTCATTCATCAATAAAATGTGTCAGAAGTGGATTGTGAGGCTGAGCTCTGGGGACCCAGAAACAATGGGAAACATGAAGCAGAATGAAGTTCTCCATCAGATGTGACTGGACATTATCTCACTTAACAGAACTAAAATATTAACGTTACTGCATCTGAGCCAGTTTTAAGCAGATTGAGATCATTTTACCCCCTTTTTCAGTCAAGTGATTTGATACACTATAAAACATTAACACTCTCTGAAGCATCCACAGAGGAACCACTGAGTAATAAAAATGTATTTCTTGTTTTTAGCAAGCAGATTTATCAATAAAACAAACCTGAAAAGTAAAAGGCAGGAAGATTCATGCAGGAAGAAAAGGTTTGTTTGGAGGAAACGTCACTCAATCATAAACGTTCTTTTGGTCATTTTTGATTTTTTTGGGGGGCTGTTTTATCTCATGAAAAAGCAGAAAAACCCTAATAATCAGTTTGTTTTAATGAATAAAACTTTAACATCACACTGGATGCTTCAGCTGCGAGGAACAGGATGGAATCATTTTAATTCCCCTCATAAAACATAAGAAAGAATTTATTGTTGAGACTGAGAAACTTGAACGTCTGACAGTCACCTGCTAGTCCGTGTCTCTGGCAGGAATCACAGGATCATGGTGGAGAAAATAATAACTTCACTGGGATAATAAAACACTGTTTTGACACTGATCCAGAGTCACATGAGTGTTTATCATTCTGATTCAGGAAGAATCATGTGACACATAAAGAACAAAGCAGTGACTTTCCACCAGTTTTCCACCAATTATGCCTCAAATCTGACTTTAATAATAAAATAAATATTTAAACTGTGGTTTGTGAGCTGCCAAATTGTAGGACTGATTGATAAAATGCTGCTTCAAAACCGCCACAAGATTTATAAGAATTGCAAACTGAATAAATGAAAAATTTGCACCTAAAGATAAAGAATTCCATGGCATCAGCAGCTGATGTCTATTTTTAGATCTAGCGTGTTTGTGTTTAAAGTTGCTCAGATGTAAAACATGCACATGCACATGAAACTTTACACCAGACAGGTAGCTGCTGCTGGGTGACGCCCAGTTTGTGGTTTTATTGCACAAACAAACCACCCAGTGAATAATCAACTGCTTACAAAACACTTTTCTGAGACAACACACAAATAGAAAACTAACAGCTATGAATTTGTTTTTGGTAGTTTACAATTTACTCATAATTCATGATTTGGACAAGCATCACGGTGGGTTTATTATCTAACAAATGTGAAAACCTAAACCGTTTTGGCCAGAGGTAAGAAGGATGTAGAGGTAAAGGTAGTAGTAAGTAGTTCTTAAGTATATTTTTCAGATATCTGTACTTTACATGAGTATTTACATTTCTCGCAAAGTTTTACGTTTATTCCATACATTTGAACACAAACATCTGAACTTTTTCCTCCTTACATTTCCCAAACCGTCTCGTTATTTCTGCACATATCGATGATGACGTAAAAGTCATAACAAAACAGGCTCTGCTGAAGCTAAGAATGCTTAATGTCTTTGTTAAAAGTCATAACCATGACAGAAATTATCTTCAGGGCACACAAGAAAAAACAAGAATGTAACATATTTAAACAGAGAAAAACAAATTCATTGAAAATGTATAAAGTCCTGGAAAGAGTCGTTTTTAGAAAATTAAAAGATACTTGAGTTTTCATGTCTTGGTTTTAAAGCTCATCATAGCACTGACACAGCACTTTAATTCATCTTCAATAGCTTTTTTTAGCTTTTAGCTCTCACAGCTGCCTTTGACAAAGTGGATTATAAATTCTTAATTTCACGGATAGAGGACTGTGTCGGGTATCACATTCGAGTGGTTCTAATCATACTTCTCTAACAAGAGCTTCTCTGTTAGCAGGGGCCAGATTGTCTCCTCCATTAACCAAATTGTATGTGGAGTTCCTCAGGGTTCCATTCTTAGTCCACTATTGCTTCCTCTCAGTTCCTTATTTAGAAAATATAGCATCCCTCCCTTTTAACTGAAATGAAACAATGTCCTATCACACAACTGGACTTCCTTAAATGGGACATATTGTGACTATTCACAAAAGTTATTGTTATTGCCACTGACAGAAGAAGTGAATCTCACATTCTCCAGGCCAGGTGATTCGGTGAGACCGACAACCGGATGGTCCAATCATTGATTTTGGTCAGAGCCATGTTATTGGCTGAGGCTTTTAGACAAATGCAAGGGAACCACTTCTTTTTTTTTAATCTCCACAATATATTTATAGCTATACTATGTTAGAATGTTAAGACGAATGAAAAAAATGCTAGCTTGTTTTGCAGTTTGAGAGTAGGGTGTTTGGGCCTTTTTTTGTGTATCTTTGTTGTGCAGGAGTTGTCTCTTTGTATTTAAACTAAAGGCTTGTAGCTCATCACCACCTGTGTGTGTGTGTGTGTGTGTGTGTGTGTGTGTGTGTGTGTGTGTGTGTGTGTGTGTGTGTGTGTGTGTGTGTGTGTGTGTGTGTGTGTGTGTCTGATTGTATTGTGAAGCGACAAAAGTTGTTTTAAATGCACTTAATAATTAAAAGCTTGAGTTGAAAATGCATCAGAATTGCTTTTATTATCAGTAGGTTGTTTTCAGGTTATTTTGTATGTCAGCTGACCCGGGCATTAAACTAGATCAGTTCTGAGATGAGTCAGTGGATTCCAGGCTCTTTATTAAATCTGGTTCTGTTGAACAACACTTTCACAAACATTGTGTTTTTTTCTTTTCTGCATGCCGTGGGCAGAATTTCTCAAATTTGTTTTGCACAGATTCAAATTTAGCTGCAAAAAGTAAAGGAGGTCTAATAGCCCGAGACTGAGCTGATATCAGCACAGACTTAAAACACTCACAGGCAGCACAGAGGAGAGTTCGACAGATGTGGATCCAGAGGCAGAAGCTGTCAGTAATCCTGGGATGGAGATCGGGTCTGGAGACACAGCCAGGGTCTTCATCACAGCTGGAGCATCAGGCTGGCCACAGTTTTTCCAGTCAAAACCTGAAACCTGCACAGAACAAGACTCCAGATGTGTCACATCACCATGACAGAGAAACTTTGCTCCTACTCTGTCAGAAAGCTTTCTGGTTCATTTCTGGGCTGACTGTAAATCAACGGGTTCAGACTTGAAAACTGAACAAAGGAATCTAAATTAGGTCCCAGGGACAACTGTCTATACTAAACCATTCACATAAACACAGGTATGTTTATTATTCTCTGAGTGGAACCATTTCTTTATCTTTTAATTATGTGTACACAATCACAATGAGCCTATTGGCAACCAAAACAGTCTTAGTTCAGTTTAGGAGGAAACTGTAAAATTTAAATAAAGTTGCATAAACCAAATCCTAAAAGTGCAAGAAGTCCAAAGATTACACGTTCCACTATCTGTATGGTCTTAATGACAAACATAAAATCCCTGCAACAAACAACAAAAAAATAGAAAGAAACAAACACATAATAACTAAAAACGGATCACTGACACTAACATTAGTTACTAATGATGAAACAGTATGTTATTAATTAGTTCCTCTAACCGGAATAGGTTCTAGGTTGTAACTCACCTTCACGTTGTGGACTTTCTTCATCCTGAGGTAGCTGCAGTCCGCCCGAGACACAGCTACGGTCAGAAACACCGCCAGAACCAGCTTCAGAGACCCGAACATGATGCTCACCGTCACGGACACACGAACCGCTGCTCGGAAACGAAACAACGAGCCGCTGAAACGAGCGAGAACTGCCCCACAGCCCAACTTCCGTGTTCACCGTCGCTGCGTTTGTGTCACGTGTCCGTTTCAACGTGACTCCATAGACATTCAATGTGTCTGTGTGGTTATGCCAAACACAATCAGCAGGGATGTAAAAGGCTGCGACTTGACAGATAATTCAACAGCTCATCATAAATGAGGTTTTTGAAGGTGTTTTATATTTATTCTGGTTTATTTTGGGGCGACGGTGGCATAGGAGCTAAGTGGATGCCCCGCAATCGGAAGGTCGCGGGTTCATGTCCCACTCGGTCTGTCACCGTCGTTGTGTCCTTGGGCAAGACACTTAACCCGAATTGCTTCTGTTGGTGGTGGTCAGAGGGGCCGATGGCGCAACAATGCAGCCTCGCCTCTGTCAGACCGCCCCAGGGCGGCTGTGGCTACTCAGTAGCTTACCATCATCATCAGTGTGTGAATGTGAGAGTGCATGCAGCGTCTTTGAGTGTCCTAACAAAGCGCTATACAAATTCGATGAATTATTATTATTTTGTACTTTTTCTCTTTTTTTTCTTTGAATATGTATACTTTAGTCACATTTTGATGTAATGGTAACACATGGAAAGGGAAAACATAAAAAATACAGTTTTTTTTATTTCAGTGTCTCAAACGATTAAAAATCTAGAACAGATTTACTCCCAAGTCATTTCCCAACCCTGATCCTCAGGGAACACTGTCCAAGTGTGCACAAGTTTTCCATGTCTCTGCTTCAGCCATCTGATTTAGATTGCCTCCTCAGAAGGACATCACATGCTGCAGATGCCTGTTAATCACTCGTTCATTTAAGTCAGGTGTGTGGAAGCAGGGAAACAATGGCATTTGAAAGGGCAACGTGGAAAACATGCAGGGCAGTGTGCCCTGAGGACCAGGGTTGGGAAACACTCTCCAACCCTGGTCCTGGAGAGCCCCCATCCATCCAGCATGCTTTAGTTGTTTCTCTGCCTCAGCACACATGATTCAGTGGTTGAATTACCTGTTCAAGAAGCTCTGCAGAAGTCTGCTAATCACCACTGATTAAAATCAGGTGTGTTGGAGGCGCAGAGAAAAGACTAAAATATGCTGAATAAAGGATCTGAAGGACCAGGGTTGGATAGAGCTGAGTTTAGAGCATTAAGGCACAAGCTTGACACCTTGAGATGAATTTTTTTAAATTCTAAAATATATAGTTTAATATGAAACCATTGTGCCAATGTAGCTAATGGGTGGTTTCTTATATTTAGCTACACATTTATTTAACTACTAACTTATAACAACAAAACAGCGATAACCTACATAACCTATGAACACAACCAAAGCATTTTAAGCTCTACCACATCTTCATTATCTCAATAAACCGTTTGTTTATCAAATTAAAATCATTTTAACAGCCTTTTTACCATGACAGATGATAGATCAAAACTGTAGTTTCAAAGAGAAACCTGTAGATGTCACTGTAGGACAGCTCTCTGTAGCCTGAACTGCAGCTGAGCTAAACAGTTAAAACATTATTATGTCTGAGTTTAGAAAGATAATCAAGGACCAATTCTGCTTTATCTATGCTGTAGTCTGAATCTGCATTTGTAGACCTCAGCTATCATTCCATCATTATAGCTTTTAAAAGCTATAATGATGGAAACTACACAAGAATTATGAATAGGAACACAGGAATTACAGAATGAAATATTATAATAAAAACAGAAACAATGAGACAGCTAAAGGTGGCTTATACCGATGCTTTTAGAAATATTTTGGAAGGGTACAATAGAATGAGTCGTATGTACTGTATGTTTGGATTTGATGCTAAGGTGAAATTTTAAATTTAAATTCATGATTGAATAATTCTGGTAATGAGATGGTTAAGGTTTTAGTTTCCATAACATTTAGTGACACCGAATATGTATCTTTTTTACTGGAAGCATTGGATTAAACCCCTATATATTTAAACTTTCACTGCTATGTATTTTATATTTAATGTATTTAGGCCTGTACCTTTATTTTATTTATTTTGTATGCATTGTCTTATTTTATACTATACTAGACCAGTGTTAATAAAGTTTATCACAATATGAAATAGGCTAATAATATAAAAATTTATTTATGTATGCATTTATTATTATTGTTGTTGTTATTGTTATTATTATCATTATTTAAAAGAACAAATATGTACTTGAATGCGGCAGTTTCCTCACAGCCTGAATTTGAGCTAATCTTGCACTTAAACAGTAAGTTTTTTTAAGCTTAGTATTGGAGTTACGTTTAAACCATAAATTGGCACGCATGCGCACATTGTTCGACCCCCCGGAGGATGAGGAAGGAGGGGTGATGATGCTGGAGTGGGAGGATCCTGGCCACCGGCAGCAGTGCACTGACCTGCTCTCCATCCCATCATGTGTTTAAATCCAGACATGTGCTGAAGGACCAACACCTCTTTGCTGCTTTATTCCCTTTTTTACTGAGAATACAATCAGAAGAACAGAAACGGGATTATTCCATCACTCTTTTTCGGGAAATGCTTCCATGCGCTTCATCCGCGCAGATGGAGGGATGCAATGAGGAGAGGGACGCTCACTCGCAAACAGAGGTAAACCGATAAAAAACATAAAGCGTCTCGTGTTTTTTCCCCAATATTATTATTTTATCGGGGTTCAAAACTTCGTTGTTTTAAGAGAAATCGGTTTATGTGACTTTTCGGCTCCAATGGGGCGTTTTTGCGGCTCATTCCAGCTGTGATCCGCCGGCCGGCTTCTTCTGGAGGATGGAGACATGAAGGAGACAGACCCCTCCCAGAATGTGTCGCCCTACTCGCCATTTTAACGCACAACAGAGATTAAACCCTATATTTATACATTTATTTATATGTTTTAGACTATATTTGGTGTTAAATGAAGATATGAGTGCTGCTTTAAAGAATAGCAGAAGCTTTGCTTAAAAGGTGAGATAGATAGATAGATAGATAGATAGATAGATAGATAGATAGATAGATAGATAGATAGATAGATAGATAGATAGATAGATAGATAGATAGATAGATAGATAGATAGATAGATAGATAGATATTAGAGACTTTTATAGATTTTATACACTGAAATACCAAACTGGGGTTCAACTGGATCTAAAGTGTTAATAAGAGAGATGCAATGACTTTGGTTTTGAGGGCCTGTGACCTGCCAAGATTCATTTTGAAATATTTAAAACAATTTGAATACATTAAAAACTTGAAAATTGTAATTCTGGAATTAAAAACTTTAATTTAAAGTCATTGCTAATGTGAGTTGGTGCAGAAAACAGCTGTTTTATTGCTGCTTAGCTGTGGTTGTTCATAGACACACACACCCATAGGGGGAAAAGATGTTTGAGATTCAAATTGCAGTTTCAAAAGAGTTAAAGTATGAAGGTAAAATCTGCTAAAATATAGTTTCTATTAATTTAGCCCAGTTTTGTAACATAACTGAGATTGAAGCTGAGACTGCATCAGTGTCTTGCTGTGTGTCGATGAACCTGTCGCCCTCTTCCTGTTCTTTAGGGAAATTGGAGCTGACAGTGTGTGAGAAAGCAGGTAGAGCAAGGCAAACTGGGCCAAGAGCTCCCTGCTGAAGAGAGAGTAAATGGGATGCTGATTTTTATCTGAACAGCAGCCTGATTATGTTGGCTTTAGACTTCATTTTAATCCACAATGTTCTTATCAGTTCAAACACCTTGACTCTAAATGTCATAAGAAATGTGATTGTAGCTGATACTCGTAAAGCCATTCATGTGAAATAAATGTAATCAGATTCCATTTATTAAAATCTGATAGTAAAATGAATGCTTACCAGTTAGAATTACTGCTGTTTTTTAGGATAAGGTCATCGAAAAGATCTCATATTATCTGTTTGCTCTCAGAGTGTATTGTGAATGACTCTCAGCTACTACAACACCAGACGTGAGCTCAATATCTGCAAAACTGAGCGAGCTATAGGCATTTTTGTTTGGTAACATTGTGTGGCAACCATCTTGAATTGGGACCACTCAAAGAGCAAACTAGTTGTAGCCGTTTCCAGTGATACTTTCTCAAAAGTCTCAATCACATCTTTCAAGTGGTTCATTAGATATTTACCTTTTTTATAAAGTTCAGTGCATGTTTCAATAAGATGTTGGAACTAAGATGTGCTCTATGGGCGACCTGCCAGTTAAGTGAAAAAGATGGTCTGAACTAATGCAAGCATTTTCCCAGTGTTTCTTCTCAAATTGTTGACCAAGCCAGAAAGAAAAGATCAAATTTAAAATATCTATTACCTGATGCAGGAAACATGTTTTCCAGCTTAAGATCCATTTATTAGGACGAAACTGGATGAGGAAACGATGAGAACTCCTGGATAAATTTCAGATTTACCCCAGAATAAGGAACAGACCAGATAATTATAATTCAACAGCAACAGTTTCATTAGTTTGGTTACACGTATTTTACTGCTAACTGATCACCATCAGACCACAAACCGCTGATAAACCCAGCTGGGTCACAGTGGGATTCGATTCTGAGGTGAATGAATGAATGAATCATCACACAGCTGATGGGACTGTTTGATGAACGCTATAAAGCCATAAAGGAACCAGTGTCTTTCATTTCTCAGGTGTGATTAACATTCAGATCCTGATTTGTTCCAGGATGTCTGCAGAGCAGAGTGTTGGGAGTTTTAACTGAACTGGAGAAGATTTGGAATGGATTCGGACAGATTTAGCCTTGTCAATGATTTCTGCTCTTTTCAGTTACTTAAAAGAAACTTAAATACATAAAATGAAAATATTTGAATTAAGCCAAACTAGCTAGCATTTGTACTTCCTATAGCTCTGAATGTTCAGCATGATGGCCTGGCAAAGGAGAAGAAACTGAAAACATTTTAAATGATGCTCAGCCATATGATCAAACTTTTAGTTGATATCTAACTGTGAAAGCAGAGAAGATTTCAGAGTTTGCAAAATGTGAAATTTTGCAAGGGTTCTCAATTTCCTTGCATTAAACACAGGACCCTGTTGTGTTGCTGGAATTTTGTATCTTTAGAAAATTCATTCATCATTTATTTATATGTAAAATCAGTCATTTTGGGTGTCTGGAGCCCACCCAGACCCTGTCTAGAGCTTCTCTCATGCAAGTTAGTGTCTGTCATTCTGAAAGTGTGAGAAACATCAGGCCTCTTTGGGGTAACGGAGACTTCTGAAGCTGGAGACAAAAAAGAGTCTGACCTTTAAGATGTGGCTAGTGAGCTGCCTTTACTGCAGCCCGTATATCTCCATGGTCCTTCATTAACTTGCATTACTTTCAGGTTTTGAGTAAAAACAGATTGACTCAATACTACATCCGTCAAGTTCCACTTTCCAAAGAAATGCTAGATTATTCACCACCACCTTAAAAATTGCAACAGATGGAATGTTCTATTTGTTTGTGTTTGGGAAATGATTATGTGTTGGTGTTCCTGATGCACGTGGCTCATGCTGTCCGTTAGTTGGTTGTTACACACGTGGACATTTGTTAATTGGAATTGTGCAGGGAGAGGGTGAAAGAGAGTGTGAGCAGTGTTTTTTACTTTTGGTTACAACTACAGCCTCTGTAATCTGTTAAGCTCAATAAATAACTATTAAAGTAACTTGTAACCTTTAAAATCAAATAATCATTCAAGTAAGTTCATTTTTTAAGGATAATTCAGTAATCAGATTACTTTTTCAAGGTAACTTTGGAAATACTGTACATGAGCTGGTCACACATTAAAGGTCTCACCATATGTGTGATTTCATCCTGACCCTGACCCTGACCCTAGCTGTATGAGCTAAATGTTTCTGGTTTTTATAAAACGTGACATTTGTTTTTTTTCTGCTTCGCTCCAGAAAACAAGCTTGTAGACATTCAGTGTTCTCTGGAGGTTGTTTGAACCCAGAGGGACAATTTTCTCTGACCACACTATTGTTTTTGCTGCACAGGAGGTCACTGAATTCTTTACGAGTTCCAATTACCATTTCAAATGAAGCGTGTGGAGAGCACAGCGGTGCTGCAGAAACTCCACTATCGACCGTGGTCATCGTTCAGAGTTCCACTGTGCATCTGTCCTGCAAAGCAAAAGCAGGCTTTCATGTGAATTCTGCTAACAGAGTAGATGATGCTCATTGTTCGATTCATATGTGAGCTAGTCTGTAGAAAAGGAGATTAAATATATGTGTCAGTTGTCTTCTACTGAAGCGTAAAGCTGCTGTTTAATCCACTCAGGCTTCATCTCTTCAGAGCTCCAACTTCTCCACAGTTACTTGTTCTAAAAATAGGACATAAAAGGACATTGGATCCAGAGGAAGTGAAACCGAACAGTTCCAGAATCTTTTTGTAGGACAGGCGTCTGGTCAGCAGGAGCAGACTGAGTCAGTCTGATATGGGTTCTGATGGGCTGTCTGTTTCCTTACTGAGGCGATTTGAAGACGTTGAAGATGAGCTGTGCACCCTTCCACTGCTTCCCCTGCATTTTATTCTCTACTAAAGCAAAACAAAACAAGCTGAAACACCTGTTTACATCAGTACTCAGCCTGTTATCTGACCTCCAAGTCTGATTCATCCCCACCACAGAGCTGACAACTGGGATCAGCTGTTTGTTTTTCCTCTAAATGTGCTGCTGTGCATTATGGGTAAAGAAATTCACTTTGCTCCAGAAGTCTTGTGGTATGCTTAGATTTAATATTATCATCCTGAACTGAGCTGCCGTGAGACTTTCTCCACCAACCTATCCAGGCAAGCCATGCATGCCTTTTTTAGTGTCCTGTTATGACCTTTGACCTTTAACAGCCAATGCCTGTAAAGTCTGGAATGGAGCTTGTAGGTTTTTTGTCATTTCTCAGATCTGTGACGGTGTGACCTCAGGGTGAACCTGCTGATATATCCATTCCTCAGTGGTCTGAAAGGTTTTACACTGATGGATTCTTTTTCAACCTTTATTTTACCAAGTAAAATGTTTGAGAAAATTTTCTCATTTACAAATATGACCTAGGCCAGATTTCTCTGAGGTAGTGCAAAGAGAAAAAAATACCCAATTACATTTGAGGAGATAAAAAAAGAGAAAACTGATGACAGAGCATATGAAAGCAGATAAATAAAAACATAATAAATAGGATAAAAGGCAGGTATTAGAAAATTCTAAATCATTAATTGGAGAACGTTTGCAAGAATAATCATGGCTTCATACAGGAATACAGACAAATCAATGTAAAAGGGAATATAATCTTATTCTATGTAGAGGGATGAACTCTGGAAAGGACCTTTATTGGGCTGTTCTGCCAGTTTGAAATGTGTTTTTCTGTAAAATTTCCAAATAAATTCAATCTTAGTTGTAGTTGACCCTTGAACACGCTGTTTACGTCTTTCAGGACTTGGATAAGAAATTCCTGCTGAACTGGATACTCCACAAGTGTTATGTTTAGCAGCTGCAGGGGATAGTTATGGATGTGAATACCCACATAACTCCATGTAAATGACCATGTTGTATGGAAATAACGGAGTTGTAAAGGTTTAAAGAACATCACATGAACTATTGGGATTTGAAGCTATTTTAATCTCATACCGTCCCATCTGCATTGTTAAATCTCATCTCAATAAATCCTGAGCTGCTTTCAACAAATTAATAAAGAACTGGAAAGTAAAGAAATTGTGCCCTAAGTCAGACTCAGAACCATAGACTGTATATCTAAAATGGAGAGAGCCTCCGCACTGTCACCCGTAGGTTTCCACCACCACCATCTTTACCGTGTCACGCGTCTCGTCATTCCCTGAAAATAACAAAATGGGCAAAGAGGTGGAGCTGACATTGGGGCTCTGAGGGTGGGGGCAGATGATTGTCACCCATTGAACTCTGAGCCAATGTAGCTACGAGCTAACTGAGCTAACCAAAGCTAACGGAGGTTGGCGAGTGCTTTTAGCCAGAAAACCACAATTGAGCAACTTTGCTACCCTCTGCCTTATGAGGACGAGGATGAGACCTTCCCTGGATCAAGCAGGGGGGCAAGCTGATAGCGCTAGCACTGATGGCTCATCTGCTACCTGTCAATCCAAGGGAAACACCCCTAAGTATTCATAATTTTAAGCTTTAATTACATCTAAACAAATGAATTAAAAATAATTCACCCCCCTCAGAGTTGTTATGATGGTAAACCTGACCTATTAAACCTAAAGTATTTTTTGAACCAGGCTGTAAATGTGTTTATTTCTGCTGAGAATTTGGCATTTTTAACATGGGAGTCAATGGGAACTGGCTCCTTTCTGGAGCCAGCCCCTAGTGGATAATGGGGGAACTGCAGTTTTTGTCTCTTCTGCTTCACCTTTGGCAGGTGGAGATTCCCCTTTGTTCAGAACATGTAGTATTTATTAGGGCAGCCCAGGACTTCTGTAATTTGACTGTTTTTTTAATTTTTATAGAAAACAAAAAAAGGATTTAATTGATTTTAAAAATTATTCATTAAATGTGCTGTATTTTAATAAAGTAATAAAAATAATTTGTAATAAAATAATCCATTTATCTTTTTTATCTCTTAAAATGTAACATCTTTGAAGTTTTCACAATCATAATCCTGATAAAGTTTGACTAGTTCAGTGTCTTAGTGTAATTCTATCCGTTGGTATTGATGACCTGTGTTCTCGTGAAATCCGATCTAACAGTTTGACCTGCCGTCTGCTCCCACAGTGCACCAGACTGACCGAGGAGAGGGACGAGGCCCAGAGACAACTCAAACACATCAAGAGAGGTGAGTTTTTCCTTCACCTGCTCAGCCTGATGCCTCCTTCATTAAAGAGCTTTTCAGACAACAAAATTTAGTTCATGAAAAAGGGTCGGCACACATATTTTGACTGATGTTTTGCCAAGATTTCAAGAACTTTAATTTACTTAAATCTCAATAAACTCTCTAGTCCTTTAATTTCTCACAAATGTTCATTTTTTTCCCACTTCTTTTAGCAGCAGGAATATCATGTTTACTCTTAAGGTTTTTATGGTTTCTGGGTAGATGGAACTTTTTTTTTGTATGTAGTTAATATATGAAATTACAATTTGGTTAAATGTCTGTTATTCAGATGTGTTTGTTTACATTCTCTCAGCCATTTCCTGTTTAATATGGTCTCTTGTTTTTTTATTTGTTGAGGACTTTGAGACGTGATGGAGGTTTAGTACCAAAATATTGCCGTACTGGTTTATTTTACTGGAGTAAAACAGTTTAAATTGTTACCATGTTAAAATTTTCCCCAGTTTTCAAATTTGAAAATGTATTAAAACCATATCTGGTGGTCACCCTATGGCACTGGCAGTTCTAGGGGTGGGACCACAGGGTAATTGCCCCCTGCTGTAATCTGATTGGCACCCCAGAAGTGCATCCGTTCCTGTCACTCGTCTGTCCTTTGCACGATGATCAGATTCTAGATGGATGCAATTCCAAGTCCAAACACTAGTGGCGCTAATTGGTGTCGTGCCTGAACTAGTTCAGTGAACTTGTTCATATTTTTGGTGAATGTGAACTGAACTTATATTTTGCCTGATGAATATTAAAGTGGGTGTCATATTTTCATTGAGCTAAAGCCATGGCTAAAAAATTCTGTTAACCATAGACATTATATTAGAGTAGACCTTGCTTTGGCTGCTGGGGCACAAGAAATGTGGCCGCCATAGTCGTTGATGCGGCATCTATTGCTGTTAACAACGGGCCTTATGGTGCATTCCATTTACCTCAGAAGAAAATAAAACTACATGTAACGTTGATTTTAGATGCATCCTTTCAAGTTAGTCTTGTAAATTAAACATGTTTTCCACCACAGCTACTGTTGTTGTTGATCCTCAAGGTCAAATTGAAAAAAATCTTCAGATTTTCTGAGTGAGTAAGTTTGTACTTTGAGGTACATCCTGCCTCAGCCTGGTTCCTACATCAAATTGTTTAACAATTCCTAATTTTTTAAAAAACCATTCAAACAATGAGTTAGTCCTCATGTTATTGAGAATATGCTGTAGAGGTAAATGCTGGGTATGAGTGTGGACTGAACAGGTGGCAAATATTGGAAAATGGCAGTATTCTGGGTAAGAGTGTGCCATAACACATTGAAAAACAGAACCTTAGTTAAAAATTAGAATTTTGAACTATGAGCTGAACTAATTGATTCACTTGGGGTAGGATTTAATAAGCATCGGCCTCTTCCTACTCCTTTTCGAACTGTATATGCATTTTTTTTGTTATATACATATATATATATTTTGTTATTTTTGTTATATATATTTTTGTTTTGACCATTCAGTTTTTTTTTGTTGTTTTATAGTATGTTTTCCTGTAAATATTTGTTTTTATTTTTATCTTATTTTTTAATGTTCGAATAAATAAATCAAATCAAACTAGTTCATTTTAAAATTTGTAACATGAACTTTGAACTAGTTCATAAGTAAATCAAACTTTCCTAACACTGGCGCTAATGAACCAAATAGGAAATTCAGGCATGAAATCCTGTGTGAGGATGTTGGACCCCTCTATTGTGGCCCCTTAATGGCCCCATAATCACAAAAATCCCAGATCCGCCACTGCCCTACGGCCAGCTTTTGATTGTCCAACAGAGACAGGAGATGCAGTGAGAAAGTACCAGGGGTTTTTAAGTATTTGCAATAAAAAATGATCTGAACAATCATAATACAAACTTTTTATCCCCATAGCATCAGTTTTGTTGAAAAAACAACAACATATTTTTGTGACAGTTTTTAACACCAACTCAAATTTTCACACACTTGTAGACTGACTGAGACATCATCATACCCACACCAACAACGGATGATGCCTTCTTTCCTCCCCACCTCACCCTTCACACCTTCCCTCCTCACCTTTTTCGACATGACATCACCCACACCTTGCCTCCCTAGATGAGTGTGTTGTATGCGAGAGGAAAGGGCTGGGTTTCTGTTTCCGTGGCAACAGCCAGGTTATTTAACCCGAGGTAGAAGGGAGCTTCTGTTCAGGGACGTTTAACCTTTGAATCCAAAGAACGAGAAGCTGAAGCGAGGCCCTGCAGATCGATCCGTTATGACTATTCTCAGAGGTAGGACCACCTTCAGGCTCAGATATATCTGTTGTTTTATGATCCAAGGAGTGGGAAACATTATTTATTTTATCATCCTAACCTTTAGATGTATTTCTGCTGTTGTGAAGAGGATGATGATTTATTTCTCTGACAATAAATAAATATTTGGTTAGAGGTCAGTAGTTTTAGTGAGTCTGTGGGTGTCTGGGACATTTAGCTGAAAAGGTAACCGGAGAACCAGACACAAAAGGGCCTCCTACATATTTTGGCTACTACAGCGAGTCCTTTATGATCCTTCTGTTTGCTTTTATCCTAAGAGCACCACATCTGGGTTCACTAAAACTTTACCAAGAAAAAACAATCCAAGAAGTGCTCCTGTATAAACTTTATCTAAGCTACAGTACTGATCATTCTTTTGAACACATCTTGACAACATGTCATATTTCATGACTTTGTGCAATTTGTCAAAGCGTTGTGAATGACTCTCAGCAACAAACACATGAATGCTTAGCTAAATATCTGTATAACTGAGTTTGAGACATTTTTCTGTGTTCTCTAAGCTCAGTTAACTGTGGCGGCCATCTTGAATTGCTTTATTTAAGTGCTAAAATGTGAATGAAAAGTAAAAAAATGTACATGTCAAAAATGAAATTACTCTTGTTTGAGCAAAATATGTCATTGTAAACAAAATGAGACACATTGCAAAAATGCATTAATTTTGTGGAAGAGTGGTCCCTTTGTCTATTCTACACAGCGAAAGAGTCTGGGAACTCAGAGGCAGCGAGCACCTTGAGGGGCGGGACTAGCCAGCTCAAAAATAACCAATCCGAAAAAAGGCGGAAATGACGACTTACTGCGCGACGCTGTAGATTTTTAGCTGTAGTCAAAGATGGCGTCAAAGAAGCGCTGCTAACACTGTTCACCCCGAGCTGCATTGCAGTTAACCCCAGCTTTCCGGCATTTTTTACTTGTTGCTCCATTAGCGCAAGTAAAGGTGACACCATGATAAAATGTGTTTTTAGCTGGGTAAGCACCTTCCTCAGTAGAAATGAATGCACTGGGGGCGAATGGAGACCCATCTAAGATGGCGGCCGGCCACTACGGCAGTGCCAGTCCACGAGGCGTCTACGTATATATGTCTGTGGTTAGCACAGCACAAACATCTTTCTGTAGAAGAAAGGCTTTTAGCGCTAATTCTTGTTGTGGTTTTAAAGACATGTCCAAGTCATTTAGAACAGAGGAAAGAGCCGCAGCGAGCTCCGCTTCAGTCGCCATCTTCCTTGTTTATGAGAAACTGAGCGTCGCGGTGTGTGACGTACGCTGCTCAGCGCTGATTGGCTTGGCTATAATTCTCAGGGGGTGGGGTTATTTGAATAGGAGCATTACCAGACTAGTTCTCTGTGAAGAATTGACAGAGGGTATGTCTGGCAGGCCAGGCTAGAAGAGTGGGGTAGTGATGCAAAAACTGCAATTTCTTAAAATTAATTAAAAAAATGAATACAAATACAAATGGCCTCATGTCACAAACATGTTTCATGAGGAATATCTGGAATATGAAAATATTACAACTCTTTGTTTTAAAGATTTTGAAGAATAACAACCAGTTTATTGCAAAAATGCATTGATTTTAATTGGGGTCATTGTTGACCGCACTCGTGGAAGAGTGTTGGTATAGGTATGTTGTGCATCCGAGGGTTCAAATCTGTGAAGCGGTTAATGAGATTTTTCAATAATGAATACACACAAACAGGCAAAAATATCTTTAAAGTTAGCTCTGGAGCTAGCTAATCCGGGACTTCTGGCTGGACTTTCACAATGGAGGTGATAAAATAGCGTTAGCATAAACCGTTAGCTCATCTTTTCCGATGAGGCGTAAACTCTCTTCAAACAGGTTTTTCTATTTAAAGCAGGTAAGATATTAATTGTTCATAACTTATTTAAAAAATACACTTTAAAAGATTCAGAACTGTCATTTAAATATTTTTTAATAACAAAAATAAAACATTTTTATGAAACACTGTTTGACATCAAATATTTCTTGGATTTGAGGCTTTTCTCTGGGTAGATTTCAGAGTGGGGGGGAACCCATATCAGCAGCTGCAGAACTCAAGCTAAAATCCTCGTTGTTGTCAGCAGACTCTGATCCTCCTTTTCATGGCGCTCCGTCACTTTGTGCGCTCAGTCTTTCATTCATTCACTCATTTATTCATTCACTGGCCTCCCCCCAGAGGGAACAGCGGTCGCTCTTGTCGTGTTATTCTCATGAATTATTAAAAGCTGCAGACATGAATTATTGAGAAGTAGAAGATGTGGAGGGATTAGTGAGCGTTTGGGAGGGTTACTGCTTCTACCTGCTACTTCACGTCTTATGGTCGTATTCTAATGGCTTTAATGAGGGACGCTCGGCTGCAGGCAGGTACTTCGGGCTCGTCTGAGTCTCAAAGGCCAGACTGAGTGAGTTCAGCTGATTAAGGAGCTATTAAACAGAAAAAAACATGACCCGACCCGAGACTTGGTGAGATAATACACTCGACTGGATGATGGATGACCAGTCACACTGAAATGAAATTTAATCTGTATTCCATCTGAGTGCAGTCTCTGGAAAGATGGAAAGATGATCTGCATCTGTGAATTTTAGTTTACTGAAAGTATTTGTATTATTATTTTAAGTGCGCTGGGTTTTTGGTTTCAAAGCATTTACGTATGTAATAATAATAAACCCAATATTTTGAAATTATTTTTTTAAAAAGTTAAACTTTTTTTTGTCAGAGATCAGCAGAGTTCTGCAGGTTGGAACCCAAGCAGTTTGTGACAGAGTTGATTTAATTTCACCTCGAGTTTAATTAAAAATGCAAGTTTATATCTGCAAAAAAGTGACTAATGAAATGAAATCAAATTAAATTAGTATTAACTAATATTTATATTTCAATTACATATGTTTCTGTTCAGGTTTATCATGCATTTATAGTATATGGCTAAATAACCTGAGTTTTTGTTTGTTTTACTCTTTTCTTTCCACCTAGCTAGTTTGGATAAATAGGGCCTTATATACAAAACAAATAAACAAAATGAATCATCCTCATTTGCAAATGCAGGGTCTAAGTTGGTTTAAATAAATAAAGCTGTCAGTTAAGACATTCATAGTTTAGCATGTTTTAAACATGAGTGTCAAACTTCAGTCCTCGAGAGCCACCTGTCCTACAGGTTTTAGTGGTTTCTCTGCTCCAGCAGACATGAAACAATGGTTGAATTACTTCTGCAGCACCTCCAAGTTCCACAGAAACTCCTTTGTTTGTGTTTGAGCAGAGAAACATACAAAACTGTAGTATGATGTGTGTTTTGCTAAAGAGAATGGTATTTGATATTACTTGATTGTCACTTGAGAATTAAACAGAATAAAATCTGAACTGCCCTAAAACGACTCAGCGCCCATTCAGGGGTTTGATTGCTTAATGTTTTCCAAAAACAAAAAGAAAAGTGAGAAAGTAGTTCTGCTATTGTTTAAAGCTTCAGTTTTAATTGTAGCTTTAAAGCCCCAGTGTGTAATATTTTTACCTGTTTACTACCAAATTCTGTGCATCCAGTGCACAAACTTGTCCTTTTTCATTAATATTTCTCAACAACATCAATTCTAAATATTCCTCTCAGCTTCAAATTTTACATTTTTAATACATAAATTGTGGTCGACGCTCCATGGTCATCCTCCATCTTGAAATACGGTAGCTATTTAGGGACATACGAGCTCTGAGTTACGCGTTTGCACTATGACTGTAACCTGAAAGAAACAGCAGAGGGCAGCAGTGCGCCGTGGAAGCATGGCGTCTGACAATGCAACTAAGAAGAGACGAGACTAGCTGCTACACCGTTGCTGTACACAGTTAGTTTGAATAACAAACAATGAAATCAAAAGACACATCAAATATGTCAGGTCTTATTGATTTCCAACACTCAGCAGCTGCATATGATGAGAACCCCGCCCGCAACAGCTAGACACCAGCCTCCAAGTGTGGTTTATGACTCACCTCAAGCTGATTATTTCTTTTCTTCATAATAAAGCTCCCAATCCGGTCCCAACGTATCAGTTCCAAAGTCCTTCTTCAAGAAAGTTCCTTCTATTAAAGTCTCCTCTCTTAACGCAGCCTGCCGTGTCTCTCCCAACACGCTTCAGTGGTCGTCCGCTAGCCGGTAGCTATGTTAGCATTAGTTACTTTATTTCCACAGCGTGTCCCCGGCTCCAGCCAAACCTGATCGGCTATCCGATCGCTAAACAGCCAGTGGTTGATGTTAGCTCCATCTCGATCTTCACTGCGGCTCACACCGTGTGCCACGATCAGCTGATGGCTAACCAGCAGACTCTTGTTTACTCCGCTGCTCTGATCCACATGACACCGGACGGCACAGCTGATGCCACCCCTCCTCCGTGTGTGAATCAGTGACAGGCAGCTATGCTAGCTTCCTTCAGGACTGGTAGGTTGATCTAACAGCTAACAGCAGTGTTTCCCCTAGAAATGTTTACAGCCGTGATGTTTGTTGACAGAGATGGGAAATAAATCAATCTCATGCTATTTATAAAAAAATGAACCAGATGGCTGGAGTGAACGCTGGAGTTGTTGCCTTTTTGAGTGGGCCACCGTAGCTGCAATACTTACTCTGAACTGCATGGCGCTAAAGAGTCGCAATTTTTACCATGATTTTGATGAATATCACACATAGCACCTTTAACACCAATTTCATTTATCTTTTTTTGCTTCAAAGCTTTGTGAAAATAAACAGGAAACCCTCAGTATTCACTTGGTTAAAACCATTAACTTAATTTCCTTTTGTGTGTCTTACTTTCACACCCTGCAGCGTTACTCATCGACCAACATTTAAACTGTTGGTTATTATTTGATAAAGTCAGGATTGGATTCTGAGGGAAAAGCAAGGACTTTTAATTGGAAAATTTTTTGTATATTATCTGTTTCCTTTTTTCTTTTTTTCTTTTTTACCTAACCTTCTCCCAAAGTTCTCTAGTGTGTTCACCAGTTGTTTGCTTCTGTGATGAAATGAGACACAAAGCTCCGTCTGGCCTCCATCATAGCTTCTGACACACTGAGATGAGGTAAACCTGAAAAGCAGTCAGAGGCTGCTCCGCTCTGCTGCAGGCTGGTTTTTAACTCTCAGAGTTTAAATGGTTTCTGCATCATCCAGAAACATTTGAAAAGAGGTGCTGAATTAAAACCCAATTGCCATCCCCAACCTCATTTTCTCTCATTTCATCCTCTCTTTACTCACAAACCCAAGGCCTCGTCACTCAGACATTTCCACTGATATGATGAACTAGCACTTTCTGAGTGTTCTCTCTGATCTGTTATTCTTTGGATATGCCGGTTTTGTTCCTTCTGGACTTTAGCGCTGTATGAAGCACCACTTTTCAGTTCTTGTAAATTTGACACTGTTTTTGGTTTTCTTTACCCAATTTTATTTCTTCTGCTTTTCACCTAAATTTCAGTCCACAGAGATGTGACTTTATAAGACATAAGTGCTGCTGTGGTGGCTCTTAAACACTTTAACACTGAATGTTTTCATTAAACATATGTTTCAGATTACTGTACAGGCAGGTTACTGCTCACCATTAAAACCAACCCCCTTCACTGGTCTGTGTCCCAGTAGATGGTATTGTGTTCCATTTAGACCACATCGTCCACTGAAGCGTTGTGAAGCTGCACCTGAGTAACATGAGGTTGGGTCAGAGCGAGGTGGAACGGGCCCAGAGGGCCTCGGGCCTTTGCTGACACACATCAGGTTTACTGTGACTCACTTGGCTGATGGCAGGTTGGAGCCGTGATCTCATGTCTGAAACCTTCTGAAGCTGCTTTTCTGTCCAAAACAACAAAGCTACATTACATCATGACTATAAATTTCATTGACAGATGAAAGCTGACTCTACCGCTGCAGCCCAGACATGTTTTACATTTGTATGCAACATTTGGGGACTGATGTTCAGTTGGAATCACACTAAACATCCAACACTTTGACAGAATTCTGAACAATCATACAAAAATTGCACATTTTTATAAAGAAAGTTTCCAAAATACCTCTAAACATTTGCAAAACAAAGTATTGGATTATTTGAAAACATTTTTTTATAAACTCTTCCCCCATTTCTGGTGTTTCTCTGGTTTCCTTCAGCTTTAATAAAACCTGCAGCTGAAACTTGATTCTGAGTTTTCTGGGACTGCATCCTCCCAACATGACGGTATTTAATAACAGCCTGCTTCAGGATGGATTGATAGTTGTGTTCCAGGCTGCAGATCCTTCTGCTGCTGGTTAGAAACTGGACCGTGAGCTCAGCAAGCTCAAGGGTTTCACTTACAGCCTCCTAACGACCGGTGTGAAACCTGCACAGCTGCTCATTAACAGCTGAGCTGATATTCATGATGCACGTTTACACACAACCCGTGATCACGAGTGTTACTCATGCTGTGACTGTGCTGAATGTTTGGGTTTGTAAAGGATGACTGCTCTTTGATTTGTCTTAATTAGAATAATTTTTAAAAGAGTAGACGTAGTTAAATGTGTTCAATGTGTGAACGTCACATGTTTAACTTCTACATCAAGAGTAAAGCTGTACATTTTTTCAGCACTCATAATTCATGTGGGTTATTAAAGGTTAAAAACTATAAAAACAATCATCTTAATAGTTGATCAATTAAAGTGAGGTTTTCATTAAGGTGAGTTTTTATTCAAACATCCAAGTTTTTTAGAATTATTTTAATCTAATATTTTTGTTAAATTAAATTCAATGCATGCTTTTTAGTATGTGTTTAACTTGCCAGTTAAAGAGTTAAAAAAAAGGCTGCTGAAAGTCAAGTTTCAGATCTTTTTTCTTTTCTTTTCTTTTTGTTTTGTTTTTTATTTTTTTTCTCACATTTCATCACAACTTGTTCTACAGAGTATGCACATATTGAAAGAACAGTAATGAACCTAGAGTTAAAACTGTTTAGTTTAGAAACATGGACATCCTAAATCTGTTTCCTTCTCAATTACCGTAGTTCCAATTCAGTGTGAAACCAATAAGTTTCCCCGCTTCTCCCTCCTACTGGCTATAAGCAGAATTACAACTGATGTAAACAACCCTGCCACAGTCTGTTGTAGCTAGCGCTATCAACAAACTAACACTAACACGAGCCAGCTGATACAAAAAAAAGCCACAAAGTAAAAAGTCCAGTAACAACAAAGCCAGGTCACCATCAGTCTATGATTTAGCTCCCTCAAACTAGTGTAGGCCATGTCAATGTTCATTCTGGTTTTAGCTCTTTGCTCTTGCTACTCTCTTATTTTTACTTCCAGGCCCCACCATGATGCCAACAAAAGAATGTCTTCTTGATCTTGTGCTTTTTATTGACAGTTGGCAAACTGAAAAAGCTAACTGCTAGCATTGAGCTACAGACACAGTAAACAGCTACTGCCGTAAAGCAGGTAGAGTCCTCCCACCAGTGTTCCTACCTGAACCACAAAACTGTAAAGTTCAGTTTCTGGTCAGCAGAGGGCTGCAGGGTGCTGTACAATGTGAAGTTACTCAAGTTTATGGCTGAAGAATCACTGAAACCAGTTTGAAAGCAATAGCTTAAAGTGTTAAAAAAGAAACTATTTTGTGTTGCTTTAATAGGAATGTTTTGTCCTTTTGCATAAGCTAATTATCTCTGTCATCAGAACCTTTCTGAGAATTTACACCTATGGTGTTTTTCCCTTTTATCTGTGTGTGAGCTGGTTTTGAGTCCAGTACTTTAATTTCATTGGTCCAAATATCAGTGAGGCAATGTGCCTAGTTGATCATCCTCTCAAGCTTTTGGCTCATTTTCTGCAAGCTAGGAGATGATTGGTGGCTGCTGACATGAGTGAGTTCTCCTACATCCCAGAATGCAACACAAAACATGGCTACAGGAAGGCATTTGGCTCAAACTTGCAGCGTACACATGGTCATTGTGTTGGCCGCGTTCAGACTAAATACAAACTGCCATGGAATTTTTTTGGAACCACCTGGTCCACCCCTTTCAACAGGCCTCAGTGTGGTTCTTCGGTTCCACACAATAATGAGATTACTGTGTTCAAACCATTAGAGGGGGAAATGAATCAGAGTTTGGTTTAAACTGAGTAAACACTGCAGGTGTGAAAACACCCTTTGTTTGAGCGGAATGGGATAAACCGTTCAGCTTTTGGGACAGATACCAGATTGAGATCAGATCACTTTTACACTCAATTTTACAGATTTTTTTTAAAGCTGTTGAAAAGATCCTTTAGCTTCATTCCCTTTACAATTTCTTTCATTCATTCATATTTTATCAAAGAAATCAGGACAAACACAAAAGATTAGAATCCCCTTGTGTCTGCTGTGTTCTGCTTTAATATTCATTGTCTTTTTATTAAAAGTGTTTGCTCCTAAAATGCTTCATGATTAAAAAAAACACAATATTAGATATAAAATGAGAGGCGTCTTGATTTTTCTTGGTTTTTGGATTATTTCAGTCATTTATTCATCAAACAGCTGGTTTCACTGTGAATCATAAATCATCTCACATAAACAAGTCATGCATGATAAAGACCCACAGGCTGTTTGGGTGGGTCGTGTGGCCTTAACGACTCACAAGGTGTGTCTGGAAAGAGGTCAGAACCTGAAACTCTACATCAGTCAGTCAGAACTGAATTAGCCTTTGGAGCAAAATGTGAAACGTCTTAAACAGCCAAGAAAAGCAGGCCAGGTGTTTTTTTTTAAGGAGCTACGGATCCAGGACACAGTTTCCTACTGAAGTTATGACTCAAAACAGAGGTAAAGTCATGATTGATATTTTATTTTTCCAGAAATCTTTCAGGTTTAAATCAAAACTGCCTTTTATTGTTTATGATAATGAAAATTAACCTACTTATCGTCAGGATGGTGAGGAGGAAACGTTAATAAGACCAAATCCAGGTCTGTTTTTATCTCTGTGTGAGTTTGTCCTGTTAATCTAGATTTTCCACATGTAGGTCATTTTAAAATAACTGAGGGGTAGTGGAGAGATTGTCCTACAGCTGTGTGTGTCTGACAGATTCAGCTAACTTTTCTGTTTTAGCTAACAGATTTACACTGAAACCAGGATCAGGATCCAGTAAAAACATGAATCTGTTACAGGAGAGATGTGAGGAGTTCGTTTCTAATTTAAAGCAACAAAGGACCAAAGTTCTTGGACCTGTTTGATGAACCATTCCCAACCCTGCTAAGTTTCTGCGTTTCATAAATAAATTCTTATGCATTTTTCAGTGCTTATGTCCTGGATTAATGTTTACATCTTTGTTATTATTTATTGTTCTGGTCTCATTAATGCTGCTTTGTTCAGATACTTGCTGGTTTGCTGGTGAAGTTCTTGTTTTGTTTTGAGTTTTTCATTCAGAAAAGCTGCATGTTGATATCCCTGCTAGGTGGAAGTAACATGAAACAGGAACTAGTGATATTCTTAGACTCAGCAGACTTTCAGTGATGTTATCTTCACACATTTACAACTGGAGACACTCGCCTCACAGTTTGGGAACGCTGAGTTTCTGCTTCTTGGTGTTCATGATCAGATTGTTTATAAAGCCTAACTCTGTCAGGTTTCACACCTTGTCCCTGTGCTGGCTCTTTATGATCAGAGTAGTAAGCAGTTAAGTTTAGGCTCAAATGGAAAAAGGTGGAATGCTCCATCTGGGTTGGGAGTGGGTGTCTTGTTTACGTGAGGTGGTTGGATGGAGTGAGACTAGGGAGGTGCTCAGAGCTTCATCTGCTCTCTGGTCTTTAATTTACAGAAAGAGCTGAGCTGAAAGACAAAGCTCTTGACTCACTGGTCCAGCCACATTCCAACCCTCACCTATGGTTGTGACATTTGGATCAGAATTGATTCTTAGCTAGATAAGAGGCGGAGGTCAGAGCTGCTGCTGACCTCTTACATCAGCAAAATGACCTTCATGAGTAGATGTTGATGTTTGAGATGTAAAAAGCAGAATTAAAGCTTTAGAAAGTCATCCTCTCGTGTAAATATCATTGTAAAAGCACTCACAGGAGGTGTAAAATGAAGGCTCTTGATCTGGTTTATCTGTCAGATCTCAGTGAAGAGGAATTTACAGAAAACTTTGTTTTAATGAGCTTGATATGTATGGTTCTGTAAGTAAAATCTTTCACATGGACAATCTGATGTTGCCCTTAGCGATGCTTCTCAGACCAGGACAAAAACATTTTATTACATATGATAAAGGTGCATTTGCAAATCATCGATTCAGCCGATTGTCCCGAATATCAGTGTGCTGGAGTGCTGCTTTGTTTTTGTCTTTCACATTGACATTTTGCATTCATACAATTCAAAATAAATTTGGTTACAAGTGGTTGGCTAGGCACAGAGGTGATGGACACACAGCTTATACAGTGTGTGTGTGTTGTCTGTCAGTGTCTCAGATGGTGATCGAGGAGGTGAGCGTTCTGCAGACTCAGCTCGAGATCGAGAAGTCGTGTCGGGAAAATGCTGAGGCCCTGGCCACCAAGGTCTGTCTCACACTCAAACACTCTGATCGATGCGTAATCAGCTCCATCGCTGGCGTCAGCAGTGTTTTGGGGGCTAACAGTTGAGTCAGGATGACTCTGCAGAGACCAACTGATTACATTATCTGTGTATCTTTAAAGGTGGATGATCGATTTGTCTCTGTTCTGTTTGACATCCAGCTGAACTGTGAGAACAGGAAGTTGAAGTATCTGAGCCTGTCATCGCGGCCGTGTTTGGACGATCTTCTACCCAGCATCTCTGACTGCATCCCGCTGGAAGCTGACGGAGACGCTGCAGACAACAGCCCCGACACCTTCACACAGTGCCAGCAACAAGTTAAAGGTGCATGTACACTTTTAACTGTCAGCCAGAATCCTCTGAAAGGTTTGGCCCAGGAAGTCTTGGTTGAAATCACTGAAAATGCTTGAATTTTAATTTAGGATTTCGAAGGTTTCAGAGGTGTTTAAATCTTCATTACAGTTTTTGATTATGACTTTGTTAAAAAAAATGTAAAAATGCAGGATTATTTTCTCACCGATCTCTCTACTTTATTTATGTGGCACATTACAACAACTTGTGGAACAAATTTCAGTCATAAAAATATTAAAATAAAGCAAAAATGAATAAATTCAACAGAAGTAGAAATAAAAAATGTCCCAATTTAAATTAATTTAAATAAATTAAATAAAATTACACACAGGAATGATACTGGATGATAAACCTGGAGTGAATTTAATAAAAACTTAATTTTTTTTACTTTGTTTGCTCAGATCTGAGGGAGACGGTAAACAGTTTGTTGGAGGAGAAGAAAACCTTCGTCTGTCAGATTCACGAACAGCAGCGACAGATCGAAGAACTGACAACGCAGGTGAGGAGAGACTCATGCCTACAGACCCACATTGAATAATTTTGATGCAGATTTCCTTCGTTTCTTCTAACTAATCTTTTCTTTGGTGTTTTACATTTATGCTGGCAGTCAGAGAAAAACCAGGCAGAGATGAAGGAACTTCATGAAACCGTCGAACAGCAAAGAAAAAACATCAAGAGATTTAACAGAGGTGAGTCACAACCCAAATAACATATCAGTGAATTAAAAATAAAAAGAAGACAATTTGGTTTATGCATGATAAAACGTATTAAAGGAGCAATATGTAAGAATTCTACATTGAAATAATCACAAAACAGTCTGGTCTCAGTCATTTGGAAGGAAGGTGGCAAAAAGTTCCAGAGTTGTAGAACCGAAGCCAGTAAACAGGAGCGACCCAGAAGTTATTTCTTGTACCCCTAAGAAGCCACGGCATCTTCTTGTTTGACTCTAATATTAGGTGAAGCAGGCTAGAGGCTAACATTGAGCTAACAATGCTAATGATGAATTAATGATAATAATGTCTTTCTGCCTGTAGTCTCCATGATGGCAGCTCAGGAGTACGACGGCATGAAGGAGCAGCTGGACTTGGAGCAAAACCTCAGAGTCAAAGCTGAGACGTTTGCACACGAGGTAAAGATGAAGTCCTTGAAGGAATTCACAGCTTTTAGAAATTGTGGAACTGTTGTTGTTTTGGTCAAACCTGGAAAATACCTTTCTAATATTATCTTGCACAATCTGTTCTGCTAGTCAGTGTGTCTTGTGATTGACTCTCAGCTACTAACATATTGCATTTTTGCTGAATATCTCTAAAATTGACTGAGATGTTTCCAGTTCTGTTTGATAGAGTTGATTAGGGGTTGTAGCCATTTTGAATGAGATTGACTCTAAATATGAATCAGCTGTAGATGCTTCTCTAATGAAGATGATCTGTGAGTTTCATTAAAATCCATAATGAGATGAGACAGCATCACCCACATTTCACCATCCAGCAGTGGGTGAATCAGGAATAGAAAGGCCTGAAAATTCAAGGAGAAAAATCTGTGATGTTAATCGTCTTTGAGGTTTAGTCTTTGGAGAAATCTTTGGCTCCTACTAAATAAAAAAATCAAGATAACTGCTTTATCTTTTCTAAAAGATCATTAAAAGTTTTTCTTTCTGCACCACTGGGAGTTGCTTTAGCTACTGCTAAGTGATGTGTTTATAACCTTGTGGCTGATTTGTTAAAACAATAACCTTCTTTTTCTGACCTGAAAAGTAAAAATCCTCCAGGATTTATTCACAATAAAATAACTATCCTTATTTCTCCCTAATCTCAAGCCTCCTCCTTTGTGTTTGTCAGATGCTGGTTAAACAGAAGGAGGCCAACAGGCAGAGCATGCTGCTGCTGCAGAGTGCTGAGCCCAGCATACAGCTGCTCAAAGCTCTGGAAGACGTCGCTGCCATCACTAAAACCCTAGAGGAGGAGCGTCTGCAGCATCAGCTAAAAGTGAAAACTCCAAAATATTTTCTCTTTTTCCTCCAGCCTCACTTTTGTCAGGGTTTGTCAGCTTATGTCGTTTGTTGTCGGATATTCACCCACTTCCAGTTGCAGAGAGCTCACAGTCACATCAATGGTTGGATATTCATTTTTAAAAACTAAATAAGAGCGAACACCAAGCCCTAGCAGTATTTTCCTAAGCGTGTACTGTTCAAAACGTTTGGACATATTTGTTTTTCTATGTAAAACAGTTGAAGCGTCAGAAGAATCAGTAAAACACAAAAAATGTGAAGCAAAAAAACACAAACAGGTCAAAATGATCTAAAAATAGCACAAACATTTTATAAAACATGGAAAACAAAACAATGTATCCGGTTGTCCTAAAAAGGATTGTCACATGTATCACCGTATTTAAACACGGAGGCAACACTGTTGTTCATTAAACTTTTGTTCTCAGGTAACCTTTTTATCAGATCTTAAAGTTCAGCCTTTCTGAAGTGTTTCTGTGTAAAAGTCCTAAACCATTCCTGTTTTTACTCTTCCTGGATGACCTTAGTTCAAAGAATGGAGTCTCTGTCCTTCAGGACTCCAGACTGACAGCTAATGAGTGTTTCTGTTGTCTTAAAACAGCTCCCGTCTTCTAAATGTCTCAACACTTGAACATTATTTAATAATTCTTTACAAATACACCAATGATGCGTTATACATAGTTGTCTTACAAATAGAATATCCTGCTGGACTTGACCCCTGCCAAAAATGCACATTTTCATTATTCTAACCAAATTTTCTTGTATAGTTATAATTTTGAAAGTGCATTACAGACAATACAATGGGTGAGAAATGAATTTTGTAATATGTAGTCATTCTTCTAAAAGGTCAAACTTCTCAGATTTGGAAACCAATGAGTTCAAAACATCTGAACTGTTTTATTTTTCAAAAGTTTGGAGATAACTGGTGTTTCTGCTCTAACAACCTTCAGCTGAAGCATTATGCATGTGCTGCACTGAAATTAGGTTATCATTGATTTTAGCCTCTTTGTTCCATTAAAACAAAGAAAACACATTGTTTGTTTATTTGTTTATTTTGAGGAGGGGTACGTGTAGAGTCCTGATTTCAAGGTGAAATAAACTGAATGTAATAGCATGACCACAGCTAACTCCAATCTCTGAACCCAGATCGTAGTTTTGATATTCAACACTGAAATTCGTGTAGCTGTCTTCTGGTTGTGTTGCTGTGTTGGTAATCACGCTCTGTGTGTGTTTTGTGTGTGGGTGTAGGTGCAAAGCCTGGAGGCTCAGTTGCAGGAGAACTGTGTTCAGGAACAGCTGGATGACCTCCAGAGACAGCTGGAATTGCTGGAGGAGGAGAAGAAGGAGGTGGAGGGACGACTAGAGCAGGCAGAGACAAAGAACGAGGAGCTGGAGAAAAGAGGTGAGAAAACTAACATATTTACAACAGCAGGTGATGTTAAAGGGGGTCGTTAGCAGGCTGTGAGAGAATATGTGTACAAATCATCTATAGCAACAGGAAATAATCAAAATAACAGGATAAAATAAGAATTAAAAAATTATATTTTTATAACATTTAGATGTTGAGGGATGCCCCGATCAGGATTTTTGCTGGACTAAGTTCTTTAAGCATCTGTTAATGCAACCAGTAATGTTTATAAAGCAACTGAAGGCAGCTCTGTGAGGCTTTAAATAAGTGGCTGCTGATTAAAATGTTATTCATGCTAATTTCTCTGTTGAGCTCCTTGAGCCTCCAGCTCCTGATGAAAGGATGTTGTTTGAAAAAAGTGTTTTTTCAGCAAAGAGTTGGGGATGTATTACAGTAGCCTGGCAAGCCATCCTATATATGTGAATATATAGTCTGGCCACGACTCATTGATGGCTCTCAGTCGTGAGGCGGGATCTACGGTTGTCTTTCAAACTGTCAGCACGCAATTGGATAGCGCTAGGACCAATCAGAGTAACGAACAACGTGACGTAATCACAGCAACGGAACAGAGGGAGGCAGCAATGGCGTCTAACATCAATGATTTCTGTCGTGTTTGTATGAAAAACGTGAATATCAGGTGTACTGGGACATTGCACTACTTAGTTTGATAAAAATAAGAAGCCGCTAAGTATATCAGACAGACTTACGCACGTTGGAGTCTAAATAATCCAATGTTGATGACAAAGCCGTTTCAAACGAACGTGGTTCCTGCGTTGCCTCCATGTTGTTTGTGTTCGCGGTCACAGCTCTGACGTCATTGGCTACTCCCGCTCTGTGATTGGCCCAACCAAAACTATAGCGAGCTGTGATTGGACAGCCACAGCAGTGGATCGGGCTGCGAGGGTTCCAATGAAGCGTGCCTAGACCAAACTTTGCAAGGCAAGAATTTGGTCTAGTGCACTAGGCTAGTATTACAGCACAGTTGACATAAAACAACAACAGGTAGAGATTTAGGAGCTGAGTGTGGCCAGCGATTCTGATCTTCTCAATGAAACCCCTGACCTCTGACCTCTGATCACTAAATTTAAAACACACGTAGAGCCCAACTCAATAACATTGATTTTCTATTTGATCAATCTTTAACAATGCTGCTCCATGCCCATCTCAGAAGTCATCAATATTCATGAGTCCATTCCATTATAATTAAAATGCAAACAATGAAGCAATCCTATAAATAATCTCAGACAGTCATCGCATCAAATGTAAGTTTTAGAAATCAGCATGAGTATGTGAGCAAGAAGGACACCAGCGTCTGTGGAGGCTGACTGCTGAACTAACACCAATGTCAGGGTTTTGCAGCTTTTATTGAGTCAGGTTTGACTTTAATTTTAATGTCATGTTTGGAAACCTTCCCCTGGAGGAAATGAACGCATTGAACCAGTTGTTTAAATGGTCAGGCCCCGGCTGGCTGATGGGGAGCCTCAGAGGGGCTGGAGGTGCTGTACACCAGAAAGGTGCAGCAGCTGGTCAGCTCCATCTGCCATGATGACACCCATTCTTTATTTGATGAGTTCATTCTATTCAGTCTGGTTAGATTTATGCTCCCTGGTATAAAAACCAAAAAAGAAGCTGCTCCTGTTGTTCATTCATTTATTTTTATTGTTTGTATGTTGTTTATAAAGATCCAGGTTCATCCTTGATGTTTTTAGGTATTTTAGGCAAATGTTTTTCTATGTTTGCTTGTGATGATTTTAATTTACATATCTATATAATTAAATAGATGCTGGTCTCTAAAGGTATAAACAAAGTCCCTATACCTAACCCTATAAAAGCAGAGAGGAGCTGCTGCAGATGCCCTAAGATCCAAACAGGCAGTGGGAGTAAAAATGTGTGTTATGAGTGTTAAGACAAGATTTGCAGGACAGTGTGGTCATGAATGAATATTGTTGAAGGCATATTTTAAAGGCATCATTATCATTATTTTGACCTTGTTCTGCCACCTTTAGTTGTGCTGACTTTATAAAAATTATTCACAATTTATTCTCAAGACACGTGTGAGATCATTCTTCTAAACGGGAGGAAGTGCTCTGTGACAACAAAATAAAAGCATTTACTTGCACAGCAGAATGTTAAATAATGAAATGTGTAGATTATATTGTTTTTGTGATTAATTAATGAATTTAGCCTAATTTCATTCAAGTGTGTGTGCGTGCATGTGTGATAATATAAGATATAAATGCTGATTGCTAACCTGTATTTTAACTTTTGTATATATTTTATACCTTAAGGGAACAGAAGTAGAAATACCTAATTAATGTAAACCAAAAAAGCACATTTATAAGTGAAATCCAGATATTTTTCACTCCTTATTGGTTTTTTATCGTTATTCCACCTCCAACGCGAATTACTGACCCATCTACTGCAGGAAAACCTGGCAAAGAACTCTTCATGCTTCAGTGTGGCATCTGTCAAGATTTATTTAATTAGGTCACATGATTTCTGAGGCAAAACCACCACCTGGTTCAGCTGTTTAGGAGCTCGTTTACTGTTTAAGTCCAGAAGGGAGACTCAGAAAGGTGATTTGGGTCAAAGCTCTGGAGTCAAAGATGATTTTAACTTGATGTGTTTGTATAACTGCAGTAAAAGCAGCTGCTGTGATCGTGTTGTTCTTGCAGATGTTTTGATTTGAATGTTTTTATCTCCACAGTCCAGGAGCTCCAGGAGACCCAGATACAGCTGACAGTCACCCCTCCCCCAGCACCTGGGGTCGCTCCGCCTCCTGCACCTCCCCCACAGCCACCTCCACCCCCTCCTCCTCCTCCTCCCCCTCCCCCACCACCTCCCCCGTCCAGATGCAACCCCCTCAGGTGAGAGGAAATGTCCCTTGTGGATGCTGCCAGGTTCAAGACAAAAATCTCATTTAACGTTCAGAGGAGATTAATAAGAACAAAATGAAAGGAAGGAATGAATATAAAAATAATAAAACAATTTATTGTTTCTGCTTCCTCCAAAGCTCTCTGATAGCCATCATGAGGAAGTCCTCTAAAGTGTCCAAGGTCAAGGTGGAGCAGACTCCAGGTGAGAATCTTTTTAGATTTGTACATTGACTCCTGCTTTCAAATGAATAAAATAAATTATCACTATTATTTAAGAGCTGCTATAGCGAATGTACAGAACAAGCTAGGTTTTGAACGCAAACACGGTCACGGAACACTCACCCTGAGACGCTAGAACCGAGAACCCACATTGAGGAAGCAAGATAGCGCTAGGGGTCAAACGTCTCTCCAATGTTCTGTTTGGTAGCCTAGAAATCTAGACGGACAGTAGCAGAAGCAAAATGAATTTTGCTCTGCAGCATGTCGGTCTAGCCACGCTCCATTGGAACCTCTACAGTCCCGGCCTCTTTTTCTTTGATTAATTTGGGTCAGTAGAGGTTAGAATGCAATGTAAATTGATAATAATACAAAAACATTAATATTATATTAACATTAGTGTAAAGTAATAATATTTAAATTGTATTCCAACATCTCCATATTGTTTAGAATATCTAAATTTTTAGGAGTTTTTATTTAAGTTTGGTGATAATTTCATGAAGATAAAATCCCTAAAAGGCGCTCTACCAAGCAGTTGATCTGTGAGTTAAAGGATTTAGTCAAATCTGTTTAATCACAGCTTTGGTTTTATCATTTCTGTTAACAAGAAAGACATTTTTCCCAAAAAGGATGATTTAAGACGTTTTACCATTTAAAACAAATGTTCCTCTTAGTATAATTTTAAGAACTTAATTTTATTCAAGAATCCAAACATTGTGACCGTAAATGCACCAAGACCTCCTCAGTCAGTGTTTAAATGTGGATTAGTTCAGGTCAGGCTCATGACCTGGTTTCTATGACTCTCCTGCAGCCGAAGGCGTGGACGACGTGAAGGTGAAGGCGGTGAACGAGATGATGGAGCGAATCAAACACGGTGTCGTCCTGCGTCCCGTTAAAAGTCAGGAGACCAAGGTGGGGGCTCAAAGGGGTTTTATTCCTCACATTTCTGCCGGCTTTAAAACTTATTTTCTATGTAAAAGAGTCCACTGTGAGGATTAAAAAAAACTACATTATAATAAGAGTGATGAGTTTTAAATCTGATTAAAGGCAGTAGGTCTGTGTGTAAAGATAATAATAATATGCATAAAACACAGAGTAGAACACCAAAATTATAGAAAAGACATGTTTTTGTGTTGTAGTTTTTGTTGAAGTGTTTGTGTTCTCATCCTATTCTATTATGTTTTATAGAATAGAATAGAAATCCCTTTATTGTCTTTCAGTAGGAAGATTTTAGAGTTACAGTAGAAATCACAACAGGAGCAAAGAAGAAAGAAAAAAACATTTGTAAGAAAGGCTTCAACTGAATTTACCCACCTTTCCCTGTTGGTTGGCAGGTCATAAAAAATACAGAAAATGTTTTAGAAAATAACAAATGACTCATTGATCTTACATTTGACTCAGCTGAATCTCTGGATTATTGTTAGATGACAAGAGAAACCTTGTCCAGTTGAACCTACTAGAGTAACGGGATTCACTGTATTCCTGACAATGAAAGCCCAGGATATCTTATAATTCTCCATCTCTCCTGCCTAATTTCTCTGTTTTCTTTCCTCATCATGTGTCGTCTCCATGCGGCCACAGAGAACCGTGGTAAAAGTGAGTACACTGATGTTTCATTAATCTACATAGAAAAGCCCACCCACCATCTAATCCCACACCTTCACACCTCCTGCTGACCCTGGTTCTAATCAGGTCACCTTAAAGGAGCAATATGTAAAACTTCTCCAGTGAAATAATCACAAAACTGTCTAAATTCTCAACCATGTTGGAAGGAAGGTTACATTGAAACAGATTTCCTTGTCAGCCGGCTGGGGGGTTGTCAGTTTTTCACCTTTTAAAAAAACAAAAGAAGGGCCTAGTTACTGTTTACAATCTGAGTTTGTGAGGTTGCTGATTCTACGTCGAGCTAATGCTGTAGCATCGGCATTTGTAACTCAACACTGGCAGGCAAAAAGCTCCAGAGTTGTTTAAAGAACCTAAACCAGTAAACAGGAGCGACCCAGAAGTTATTTCTTGTACCTCTAAGAAGCCACGGCATCTTTTTGTTTTACTCTAATATCTGGTGAAGCAGGCTAGAGGCTAACGTTGAGCTAACAATGCTAATGTTGAATCAGAAGCAAATAGTCGACTCTAAAAATATAAAAAGCTATTTTTCAAATAACCAGCTCGATATTACAGTGAAATCTATGTGTGGAGTGAATAATGAGTCAATCGTGGCGTTTTACTTCCTTATACGAGTAATTTAGAACTATAACAGCAAACTAACAGCAAGACAGCAAACTCCTCTAATGCTGAAGGCATACTAAGTAGTGTAGTAAGTGCTCCCTACCTTAAAACACCCAGGAGTGCCAACACCGGATATGAGAATGTATTTATCTATTTATCAACTTGCTGTGTGACTCGTCTTTGCATCTAGAATCATCTGGTGCTGATCCGTAACCGGCTACAGCCATGAAACTCACGAAGCAGCAGTGAGATAGTAGCTTTTTGTTTAGAAAAATGGATTGCAGTAACCAAATGTGACCACAAGATGTCCTTCTTACTTCATTCTTACATATTGTGGCTTTAAGGTTGTGGTGCTAGGCTCTTATCCCTGCTGTGTTATTGAAATTTAAATGTTAGGTCAAAGTGACGGCAGGAAAAGTAGATATACTCCAGTAGTTCCTGTTCTCTTATCAAAGATGAAATCAGTAAGTCATTATTTAATGTTTTTTTTTCCCTGCAGACTCCACCCTGTGAGGAGAAGCAGCAGGAGAGTGCCATGGACGAGCTGAAAGGCATCCTGGTAAAACGGGCTTTAATCAACTTTCTGGTGTGTTACGGTGAATACAGCGAAGCACAACTCCCTCTTTTCTTTTTGCTTGCTTCCTGTAATTTTGTAAAGTTGTTAGGAGCAGAACTTATAAAGGTTTATGAGTGTTTAGTGGAGTTCGTCTGTTTTCTATTTCTGTTTCAGTCCATCTACCTGTACAGTTTTTGGTTAAGCCACTTAACTCTGACTTCTGTCATAAAAAGTTTTAGTTATTGATCTACATAGATAAGTTTATTTATTTATTTTAATAAAACACTTAAGCATCTAAATTGTAGTAGATTAATTCAGTTTAGGAAATAATATAAAAAATATTGCTTAACATGTCAAGTTAGACTTTATTTAAAATTTTAGATCAGAATTTTTTGTAGGAGCTCTGATGATCTTTAATCATTTGGATTATAAACTTCCTGTTTTCTCCTCTAGGAAACTGTGAAGCGAAGTCCCAGTCGAGGTTCCCAGGAGTCAGGGCCGTCTCCACCAACGAAGAAGGACAGCGAACTAGAGGTGATCCTGAGACGCCGACGCAACAAGGCCGGAGAGGCCGGATCAGGAGGTACACCTACCGGAGTCATGTGCACTCATCAGCAGTTATTAAAATAATTATGAATCAGTCAGAGGACTTGGAATGACAGAAAAGTGTCAAAATTGGTTCCCAGATTCATTAAACCAAAGTTTAGAATGTCAAACCTGCAGCATCACTGAGTGGAATATGCAATAAAGGTCAAAGGTCACAGCACAGATCAGACGAGTTTGTAATTTATGGAAAAGATCTGCCGACAGGACATATTAAATTAAATAAACGTAGCTGTTCAAAAAAATCATGAACAAACTCTCAGCTAGAACATAAACTCAGATCTGAGATCAGCTCCAGAACCCACAGCAGGTTCTGCTCCTGATGCTGCATGTGGGTTGATTTTCATACGTGAGCCTGGGGCCTGAATGCTGCACAGGTCAGAGGTGTTGACTCCCAGCAAGGCTGCAGTCAGAACTATTTCATGCTTCCAGGTTGAACCCAGCTGAGATTCACTGAGTCAGGATAACCATCATCTCAGCTGTAGGAGTTCACAATATCTGAACAGGATTCATGTTTAAACAAGCAAAAAAAAACATGCAAACGTGTTGTTTGCTTTATGTTTTACTTATTTGATCCGTTTTTCATATTTACATCTTGCTGGCTGAGATTTAATGTTTTTGTTGTATCTGGACTAATTAATTTTCAAAACTGTAACAGTTTCTTTGAGTCCAAAGTAGAATAATGAGGCGTTTTTTTTTTTTTTTTAATTGTTCGTTTTTAAAGATTAACAGAACCAAACAAATGCCAAAGACCAGACTTAACATTTTTAATTTAATCTCCAGACGAGCGTGAGGGCCAGATGAGCCATGTCTCGTCCTCAGACAGCCTGAACGGGCAGCGCACCAGCAGTGACTCGGGCAAGGATTCAGAGGGACCCGGTGGGCTGAGCGTCCCCTCAGACCCAGCCGGTACCAAGGTCAGCCCAGAGAGACGGGGCTCGGGACCGGGACCTGTTGTGGCCCCAAGGAAAAGCTCTGACAAGCAGAGGAGGTCTTGCAGCTCTCTGTCTGAAAAGGAAGTGTCTGAGAGTCCGGTCAGCAACGGCTGCATCAGCAGGTGAACACCAGGAGTCATGGGGGGAAATGTCTACACATTTAGTCATATTTACTATTGACATAAAGTACAAATACAAAGTTTAGGTCCCCTAAATTATAGCAAAACATCTGTCAAACCAAACCAAATGAGATGGTTCAAGAAGCCAATGTTTTTGGCTAATGCAGGGCCCCATTAGGATACAGACCCTTTTCTCTATTACAAAAATTAAACTCACTTCATTTCTAAAAGTAAAACATCACACTTGATCGATTTAAGTCTGTTTTTTGTAATGTTCTTTCCACTGGAACTACTTATGATAGCCGTAGATGGAGATGTTAGGATTTTGGTTTTATTGGACCTATAGTCTGATAATGACGACAAAGTCACTTTAGTAAAGGGTGCAGGAAGAGTTTATCCTATCAAAGTTTCAGGGTTTGTGACCAGATATTGCTGCTAGATACTTCTGGCTTTAAACATTATAATCAAAATAGTTTAAAAAAAATGTAAAATTATCAGAAATTCTCAAGAAGTTTGAAATTCCAGCGACATGATAGCAAAAAACTGAGAACTGAACTATTTGGGAGATTTTAGAAACTTCCTCACAAACATCTACAGCTACAGCCCAGTGAGACTCCAGTTATATAGATGCACTACCAAGTTCACAATTTTTACTTATTTTGAAATATAATCAGTCACTCTGAGTTTCATATGCATGTTGAACGTGAAAATAGTCTATTTCCTACATTAGCCACCAATAGAAAATAGACGGGGAAACTCTCAGGCCAGCCTGACAAATCCACATCACACAGAAAATTAACATTCATGGACTCACCCACCTTCAGAGACAGGGAAGGCTGTTGTTGGTTTAGCGTCCAGGAAACAGCAGAGAACGTCTCGGCTAGTAGAAGCTAACCGTTAGCATTAGCAACTCCACCACACAGCAGAACTCCTTCAGAAAAAAATTCTCTAAATTTTAAAGAGAACATTTACAGTAAATGTTTTTTCATGTAATACACAAATAAAAAAATTATACAAAACTAACATTAAAATTGGTCCAAAGTTTGATTACAAACGTGAATCTGTTTTGGGTCTGACGTGTTCTTTACTGTTTCTGCTCATCAGTGTTGGAGAGGAGCATCAGATAAGGTCAAATGGGGTCGACCACATGGACCCTGGTGAAGACGTCTCCACCGAGCCGGTTAACGGCAGCGCCGATGGTGACGCTGAATGCTGAGACGGACTCTGAGGATTTCACCTTTGGAATCAGACGTGTGTGTCTGCTGATAACAGATCCGGTGGTTTAGGGATTCTTTAACACTTTTGCCTTTTATGCTAACTGTATCAAAACCAGAATGGAAGAAAAAAATGTTTGTTTTTAGATTAACTCTCAAACTAACCTGCAACATAAACCCGTCAGAGAGTTAGCAGAACATTTCCAAAATGTAACAAACAAGAACTCCTAAAATAAATGTTGATAGTTCAGAGAGTTCTGGATGTGAAAAGGGTCGGACGTGTTCAGCCACTGCAGACCCTCTTCATGAATCTAGATCAACATTTAATCATTAAATAGGCTCCTTCTCATGGATTTCTTTCTGTTTTACTTCAACTGTTTGTCTTAAATTCAACCTGAAACTGGATACAATTTTGGAAAGAAATTATATAAAGTAAATGTTTTTTATTAAGTGTTTTGTTGCTGTTAATAGGCAGGTCAGCTGCTTGATTGTTTTGATCCCGTTTTCATTTAGAAACAAACACTAAACTTAAAAATAAAATACTAAACAAAAAAAAGTAAAAGTAAAAAAATAAAAACATTATTACTTTAACATAATCGATTTACATTAAATTATAACCTCATTGCCCCAAATGAATAAACTATGCCAAAAAGTCATATATTTCTCTTTCTTGGTGTTATTTAAAGGGTTAAATATATAATAATCTCTTGTGAAAACAAAGTAAATAAAAACTGTTTACAATTGTTAAGGTAAAAATGTGTAACAGTACTGTAACAAATTTAAAATGATGAAATAAACCCAGTTTCAGGTGAAAATTAAGGAGCACACATGCAGAGTTTGAATGAAAAATTATTTTACTGAAATTATAATAAAAAAAAAATCTGTCAACATTTTTCTATTCTAAGCTTTGGGTCTATAGTGATTCCCTCCTTGATAAAATATATTTATTAAGCAAAGATTCTGAAAAATATTCGTCACAAATTGTTCAGCAAATGTTCAGAAACAGTCTGTTTTCATTGAGTCACCATTTTTTAACTGATGAAAATCTTCAGTGTCTGAATTTAAAACCAGAACTTTCCTAATGGATAAAAATGTTTAAATCCCAATGTAGATGTCCAGAAACCTCCTTCTGGGTCTATAATGATGCTCTAAAATGTGAACTTTGGATTTTTTCTTTATTGTTTCTGATCTATTTTGTTAAATAATATTTAAAGAACACAGAGACGTTTCAACAAAAGCTAAATTTAGTAAAAACTGGAGAGATATTTCTGCAGCTTGGTCCCAGCACTGGTGCAGTCAGTCAGGTTTCCTCTGCAGTGGCTGAAACTTTCCCCATCAGGAGTTTTCTGAGAAAAGTTACTGAAGCTGCAGCGATTTGCACAGAAACTCCGTTTTCTCCCTTTATCTACAGATTATTTTCTGTTTGATGCACAAATGATGAGTTTTGAATCACTTTGTGTCATCAGAAGGAATGCACTAAGCTTTTTCAAACAGTTCTGCTGTGTTACCTTTTCTTGTTTGGTCTCAGTGAGGATTACACTGTTCTGCAGCATTGAACCACTTTTTCATTTATTTATTTATTTTACGGTAATTTTGAATATTGTTTTAAACAGTGCTGAACATTTAAAAATGAATAACAGTTAAAAACGAATTAATTACGGGTCTAGCTGCTACGTAAAAACCAGTTCAGCCATCTTTGTGGTAAATCTAAACCTGTGTGCTTTACTGGAGTGAAGGTAATGGGTATATTGATAGTCGATTGTAGAAAAGTTCCAGCTGATACTGATTGAAACTTTGATCAATTTCAAATTATATCTTTTCCTGATGATTAAAGGTCATGAGGTCATATTCACATTTATACCAAATTTTAAAGGAAAACTAGACTTTTTCTCACCAACCACAACCTGTTTGATTTTTTCCTTTTCCTGCACGTCTTAGCTGAACCTGGTATTTATACGTTAGCGTATGTATCAGTTGATACCAACAATATTGTGCATTTAACAATAAGATCATTTGCTAAAATTAGCACATGTCCACTAATTAGAGAGAAAGTGGATGCATTTAACCTCGAAACTTCTGGATTATCTAGTTTTATCTTTGGGTGTGCGATTTGTAGAACGAACTCTGTGCGCCACAGGTTCAGATCCCCGACTGGCGGATGCACTCCACTCATTTTTTTTTAATAGAAGCAAAACGTAACCACAGAATGAAGCTGTTAACCTCCGAAAACCCCAGGTTATTGAGCAAACGTATGTTTAAATAGTCGAGATGCCTTCCGTTGAGAGAGCCTCTCTGTGTGCAGTCCCGACTCTTGTATCAATCATAAACTTTCTCTGAACCGAAGCCTCTTCCTGAGTGGAAACATCCAGGAACGTTTTAAAAACCAGGGTTCCTCTCTTCCACCTCTCCTGCTTTGGTGTCCGTTCCAGCGTGTCGACTATCAGCGTGTCGCCAGGGTTTTGAGGAACTCGTAGCAGGAATGTTCTCAGGGTCCATTGGACAAACTTTCACCACGTCAGGGGCCTCGTTGAGAAAAGCTAACAGGCAGCCATGTTTTCTGGTTGAATGCAAAGTAAAAAGAGCTTTTGAGGATCGAGGTGCTTTGGTTATTTTCTCTACCTCTCCACAGACTCCTGCCTCTTCACCTTAAGACCATTATAGTGTGTGAAAACTCGTGAGATCCTAGTCCCTCTCTTCTGGAGATAAGATGTCTTCCTGCACTCCAACAGCACTGAGCCCTGTTTGCACACAACCTGATTATGTATCACCATCAAAACCTATTGTGCATTCCTTGGCTTTTATTTTGTAGGACCTGATACTTCCTGTACAGTTACAGCTTTTCTGACTTGTGATGCAACAGTCTAAACGATTCTAAAAAGTATGCAACACATTTGTTTGAAGCTTTCACTCTTTGTTGTTGTTTCTAAACACACGTTTAAAAGTGCATTTGCCTGTTTGCTTTACTCCCACACAGAAGACCAGACCTTTCCACTTATGCTGCATATTAAAAAGTTGCTACAGGTCTGAATATTATGCACACTGAGGCCTTTGCACAAACCTCCAGATAGCAGAATTCAACCTGCAGCTCAGTGAGGTTTTGGGTCCTCTGATGGATTGCATTTATGGTCACCAAAGTGGTGATTTAAAGGGATTTCCTGTGTCTGACCAGGTAAATACTGTCTGTTTTGGGGACATAAATGGAGTGTTGAGGGGTTTTTTGTATTGATTTTCATTTTAGCATCACTTGAAATAAAATATTTAAATACCTGAGATGAGTTGTTTGTCTCTCTCTCTCTCTCTCTCTCTCTCTCTGTGTGTGTGTGTGTGTGTGTGTGTGTGTGTGTGTGTGTGTGTGTGTGTGTGTGTGTGTGTGTGTGTGTGTGTGTGTGCTTGTGTGTATGTGTAAATAATGTAGCATCCTGTTGTAGTAAAGCTCTATTATTGTTTTTTTTTTACTTACTTTGAAATCCATGCAAATCCAGTCATTTCTCAGTCTTTTTTTTTCAAAGGCAAATTGAAAACATCTTTCCAAATAATCATAGGCTTTTGAGGTTCATTTCAAAATGTGTATTACACAAAGGTTTTTTTTTTAGGGCTGTCAATTGATTAAATTTTTTAATCGCGATTAATCGCATGAGTGTCCATAGTTAACTCACGATTAATCGCAATTTTTTTTCTTATTCAAATTTTCAAAAAACTATGGAGTGGACAAATATACTTTTTTAAGAAAATATGTTTATTATAACTGTACCAAACAAACATGATAAATACACTCCAGTATCCTCCTCAGAAAAAAAATATTCAAAGGTGCAATTAGGTATTACCTCCCATACAATAACACCTTATGGTTCCACCATAAGGACTGACAAAATCAACACATGTGGTACTAAAACAAGGACAAAGGGAAGAGTGTGATAAAGAACTAGGACACTGCCTATTTAGCACATTTTAAATATATCTTATTATTTTTAACAAAAATATAAGGCAACACTTCTGTTTTCTTTTTTCTTTTTGCGTTCTTAATCCATTGAACTCAGACAAAAATAATGCAACAGGGGCCAAACTCAAATCAGCTGATGTTGCTGAACTGTGGCCCACACACACACACGCACACACACAATTATTCTTGTAAGCTATCAATTAATTTTTCCCGGATTTTTTTCCAGCGGCAAAACAGGCAGCACATTTTTTTTATTTTTTTGTAGATTATTGAATTATATTGGGACAGAATGATGACGCTATCTCATCAGCTGAGAGGTCTCGGTTGCAGCGCTTCGAACACAGGAATTAAATACTCAAAAAAAAAAATTATCAAACTACCATAAGCAAGTTCTCCTCTACTGGAACATGATATTTAAGCATAATTTCACTCCACACAACTCACCTTTGTGGAACAATAGATATATTCTATCAAATAGGAAGTCATTGTTTTTTGGAACTTGGTTAGATAAAGAAATTTGGGCAATTTCTCATTTATTGGATGAACACGGCAATTTTTTAAACTATGAGGCTTTGTGTAGAAAATTCGGTCAGGTATGCTCATTAAATGAATACAAGAAAGTTATTAAAGCTGTTCCAATTCCCATCAGAATGATGACTCAACAACTTATAATACATGCAAATGTGGCAGAGATGAGATCGCTGTGTGTAGAGGAAGTTAGATTAAACAGTAAAGAATTCTCCAATAAATTTGCCCGAAAGATTTTAACAACTCAATATTACCTAACTAAAGAGAAAATATATTTTACGTGACTTTAATGAAACTGAGAAAAAAACAATAAGGAAGAGGTATTTGTCTTATCCAATCCCACATAAAGCGAAAGAGGTAACATTCAAAATTTTAAATGATATTTATCCATCCAACAACTTTTTGCATGTCCGATTTAACTGGGCCAATAATTCATGTGGCTTTTGTGAAAGTGATTTTGAAAAGGTCGAACATCTTTTTTTGAATGTGATTCTGTTAAAGATTTCTGGTTTTCTGTTCACACTTGGTTGTTGTCTAAAAATATAACGGTGAATCCGTTAAACTGGTCTGCTATAAAATTTGGAGTTTTTTTGAAGGACAAAAATTATGATTTTTTTGGTAAATGTTTTGATTTTGCTTGGAAAACATTTTATTCACAGGTGCAAATTCCTCAAGGTTGAGCCTCATAAATGTATGGAAAAAGGACCTGGAACTATTCAAGAAAAGTCTGTTTTACATGGAGATGAAAAATGCCCAGAAACTATTTTCTTTGCTGGAAACATTTGACTTTTTAGAATGAGGCCCTCACGAGTTCAGATTTTCATGTTTTCTTTTGTTTTTGTTTGTAAAAGCTGATTCAACACGTTTGGATATTGATTGTTTGTTTGACCTGTTTGTTGTATAATAAAACTTATTCAGAAAAAAAAAAAAACTACAAAAGTGCCCAAAAGACAGTTCTTCATGTCAGATAAATTGCCTTATTATTTATATTAACTATGTAACAACCTACCCAGAACTCATGGTTGAATCAATTAAAATAAATATGGTTGGATTCATGAGCACAATGGGTTTTAGTTTATTCTACTACTACTATGTAATGGATTGGATTTATATAGCGCTTTTCAAGGCACTCAAAGCACTTTCCATTATTCATTCATGCTCACATTCACACACTACTGATGATGGTAAGCTACTATGTAGCCACAGCCGCCCTGGGGCGGTCTGACAGAGGCGAGGCTGCCATTCTATGCCATCGGCCACCACCAACACAGGCAAGTCAGGTTAAATGTCTTGCCCAAGGACACGACAGCGACAGACTGAGCGGGACGCGGACCTGCGACCTTCTGATTGCGGGGCGTCCACTTAACTCCTCTGCCACCATCGCCCCAAATTCTACTACTACTACTTTGAATGTTTTATATAAAAAATTGTTTTTCGATTTTTATTTAGAAATTTAAACTTTACTCTGGAAAAACGATGTCGACACACCCTTTTTTTTGTGTAACACTAGTCTTCTGTCATAATTAAATATTTTTCTGTACGTACAGGGGAAACTGGAAAAATTATAATATTGTGCAAAAGTTTATGTCAGTAATCCAACTCAGACTGAGAGACCATCTAAAGGCTCAGGAACCCTTTGCAGGTGTTTTGGATTCATTAGCTGATCAGAGTGTGACACTTTGAGTCTAGAATATTGAACCTTTTCACAATATTCTAATTGTCTGATATTTTGAATGTGGGGTTTTCATCAGCTATAAGCCATAATCATCACAATTATAACAAATAAAGGATGAAATATCTGGCTTTGCATGGAAGGAGTCTATCTCCTATATAGTTTCATCTTTTAAGTTGAATTACTGACATAAATGGACTTTTGCACCATATTCTAAGTTTTTTTTGTTTCACCTGTATGGACAAAATTATACTGCCGAAAACTAATTATGACCCTGTTGGCTTTCCACACTTTTAACTAAACACATCCCATAGATATATGATATCTATGAACACATCCGAGTCAGCAGGCGGCGCTCGCGCGCTCACTTAACATCAAGTTCTTATTCCAAGATGGCGTCTCAGTACTACCAGAAGATGCAGGACAGCTTCAAAAATAACAATAAAAGTCGGGAGTTCCAGGCTCATACAGCCAAAGTTCATTCGGTGGCCTGGAGCTGTGACGGCAGGAGACTCGCTTCTGGTTCGTTTGATAAAACCGCCAGCGTTTTTATCCTGGAAAAGGACCGTTTGGTGAGTTCCGGTTGAGCAAGCTGCTGTGTGTGTTTGCTACTGCTAACGTTAGCATTTAACTGTTTTCGCCTTTTTACACCAGTTTTCTTTCACCATTAACAATTACAACAGACATGAATACTAGTCCTTTTAAATGTGGAATGGATTTACTGAATTAAGTTAATTTATTTTAACGTGAGAGGCCTTTTCGCTGTATGAAACCGGGTCAACTGTATGAAAACAAGGATCTAGTGGGCTAGAAGCGTGAGAATGAGATTCAGTCTGCATGAGACAAAACTGTGACGCCTGTCTCATGCTTTGGGACATTGGTTAAGGAAGATATTGAGTTAAATAAAATTACCGACTGTTAAAGGACTTCTATAACTTCATCTTCAGTATCCTGCTTATTTGTGGCTAAATAAATTCAGGACGAAGTTACTTATTATAAAACTAATCTTCATGCATAAAACAGATAAATTCAGATGCTGTCAGGTTCATGGGGAAAAAAGATGCAATACTGAATTTTATTTTATTGATTTTTTAACAACATAACTGACATTATTAAGTTAGATTTTTTTTCCCACCAGGTGAAAGAAAATAACTACAGAGGACACAGTGATAGTGTGGATCAGCTGTGCTGGCATCCAAACAACCCTGACCTTTTCGTCACCGCATCTGGAGACAAAACCATTCGCATATGGGACGTCCGCACCACTAAATGCATCGCCACAGTCAACACAAAGGGTAGGATGATCTCACATGTTGGAACTGGAATCTGACCCAATGTTTTCCAGCATTTATACAGCAGTGCTTTAAACAGAGAGACGGTTTTTAAGCTGCATCACATCTGCAACCATCTCTGTTCTGGTGGGACTGGTTTCTTTATTTCTGCTGTTGCTTTCCCCACACTTTTGTTAGTCATGAACAGTTTAAGATGAAGCATCTTTCACAGCTTTTTGTTTTTGTAGTTGGACAAACTAAAGCTATATTAATTGGAAATAGTTACAAAATTATCCAGAAGCATCAGGACTCTTTTTACCTCAAATTCTTGTTTTTTACTAACAAAATTATGCCAAAGCATAGATGTTGTTTACAGCTATTTAAAACTAATGAAAGGCTGCTGGGTAAATAATTGACTGGATCAATAAAATGTCTGATATTTTCTCAGATTTGCACAAAACCCAAACCTGCTGAGCTCTGGTTAAAATCTCAGATAAACAGCTGCAACATTTAGATTGTCTTGTTCTTTAAAAAAAGCATAAGGAGGAAAATCTTAAAATTGTTTTAAAATACAGTTTGAGGAAATTGTTAGAGGCCAAAAATCGAAACAGAATTTTTTTTACATATATTAAGAAAAAAAGAAATTTTATTATTATTATTTTTAGGATATGTTTTACTGTGATGTGTTTTAATGTTTTATTGATGTTTGTTGTAGAAAATGTTGTGTAGAAAGTGCTATAGAAATAAATTTGGATTGGATGTATTAAAATATTTTTTAGTTTATTTAGGGTGATTTAATTACACACATGGGTCATGATTTGTACAAAAAATTAATCTAATCTAATCTAGCTGGTTGTTACAGAAGAAAATGTTTTATTTTTTTGTTTGTTTTGTTGATTTTGACTTTAGGGGAGAACATCAACATCTGCTGGAGCCCCGATGGTCAGACCATCGCTGTTGGGAACAAAGACGACGTGGTGACCTTTATCGACGCCAAGACGCACCGCTCCAGGGCGGAGGAGCAGTTCAAGTTCGAGGTGAACGAGATCTCCTGGAACAACGATAATGACATGTTCTTCCTCACAAACGGCAATGGCTGCATCAATATTCTGAGGTAGGAACCAAACGAAGTAGACTTTCCTGTTACATTTTGTTTGGCTTTCTGTTTTCCAGCCATCAAAGTGTTTTAATTGATGCTAAATAAGAATAAATAAAGCTATAAACTGAAACACACCATGATCTAGCTGAATGAATGCCCTCTTTCCCAAAGCAAAGTGAAGTAAGTACAGATTTTGTTTTTATTCTTACTGACATCTGTAGTTTTAGTTTTATTTGTTCTAATTAGCTAGATGGACCAAAATCTTAGCATTTTCTGCTTGTGTGATTCATTTATATTCCTCTGATAAATGTTTGTTTTGTCTTCAGTTATCCAGACCTGAAGCCCATCCAGTCCATCAACGCTCACCCGTCCAACTGCATCTGCATCAAGTTCGACCCCACAGGGAAATACTTCGCCACAGGAAGTGCCGACGCCCTCGTCAGCCTGTGGGACATGGATGAGCTGGTGTGTGTTCGCTGCTTCTCCAGGTATGTTGGTTCTTCACTTTTCACAGAAAATACTCTCTCTGTTTGGCTCAATAAATTGTGGATATTTGTTTTTGTTCTGCTGATGCTGCAGACTGGACTGGCCAGCGAGGACACTGAGCTTCAGCCATGATGGTAAGATGTTGGCCTCAGCCTCTGAGGACCACTTCATCGACATTGCAGAGGTGGAAACAGGTCAGTAAACAGTTGTGTGTCATTTCTGCAGCATCAGCTGCATGTTTTAGGATGTCTTCATGTTTTGTGTTTTTAGGTATTAATGATTTTTCTCTTGCAGGTGAGAAGCTGTGGGAGGTGCAGTGTGATTCTCCAACCTTCACAGTTGCCTGGCACCCAAAGAGGCCCCTGCTGGCCTACGCCTGTGATGACAAGGAAGGAAAATACGATAACAACCGCGAGGCGGGCACCGTCAAACTGTTCGGCCTTCCTAACGACTCCTGAGGCAGATCAGCTGTTCAGGAGGGAAACTGGAATGAAAATCCTGAACAGTACTGATGATGAACTGCAGTAACCTTCTGTCACCAGCAGATGGTGCCGCTGTATTTACCTTCTGAATCTGTTGACATCATTCCCTGTTTTTGTACACAGTCAAACCCAGAACACAACCTGCTGTATTATAGTATTTTATGTAAAATAAAAGGTTTTTGATAATAAAATTGGTCTTTTTATAAAACCTTATTTCTTTTGGACATTAAACCTCCTTTTTTCTGCCCGCACTGTTCATCACATATTAAATAAGAACGGTCTGAGGGGATGTGAAATAAAATCATAGATTAAATAATTAGAATCCCTGAATATCTGCTTCTATATTTGAGCCAAACTATTGACTGAGTTGATTTGAAATGCCAGCAGAAAATGAGATTAAAAGCTGTTTGATGTTTAGCAAACCCATTTTTCCACTTATATAAATCAAAGCTGGTTGGGTTTTATTCATGTTGCCCCACATATTTTAATAGTATCAATTAAATTTCAACATGAAGCAAAAAAAACCTTATTTTCACCCATCTTAATTTCTTAAGCGTATTAAATAACAGCGATTACTTGTTTTCTCAAACCTGAATCCCATCAGAGTAATTATGACTGAGCTTAAAACAGACATCAAGTGTCTGCCAGAGCTCTGTCGAGGTCCTCCTTCACCCAGACATACGTGCACAGTGTGAGCCCAGATCTCAGGCTCTGGTCTGGGCCTGTGGCAGCTGGTGGCTCTCGTTACTCAGCGTCCGAGCCCAGCAGGCCCACAGGATGTTTTTGCCTCACAGCTTCCTGTCAGCAGGGTCACTGAGGACCACACCTTCCTTTTTTAATTTGTTTATCACTCCCCAGGGGTGTCATCCAGAAAAAACAGCAACTGAAGAGAATGAGCCCAAATTGTTGCCTTTGGGGGAAGTGTATCTTTTAACTTATCAATATTCTTCAAAGCACACTGGAGCTGTGTTGAATAAAAAATTCCTACATTGTATCTATAAATGACAAAAAAGTCAGATGTTGCATTGATATTAACATTTGAATGAGTTTTTACTATTGTCAGTAAACAAACATTCGTTTAAAAGGTCCTTCAAACTGTGCAGAGTCTGAGCAACTTGCAAAATCAGAATAAAATCCCCTAGATGACAACAGGTGACGTCTGTAAAACCCAGGCCAGTGAGTTTGTGGATCTGATTGTGAGAAAGTTTCTGTTTAAAGGCAACTGGACTTCTTTGGTTTCTTGAAGATGTTTCGCTTCTCATCCGAGAAGATGTATTGACAAAGCTGCTCGGATGAGAAGCAAAACATCTTCAAGAAATCAAAGAAGTCCAGTTGTCTTCATTCGAACCCCCTTTGGATTACCATGACCTGGATGACTGAGAACCTTCACCAGCATATTTCTGTTTAAAGTCACATTTTATAACAACTGGTTTGAGGAGAACATGCAAACTCCAAGTAGAAAGGCCTGAGCTGGGATTTGAACCTGCAGCTGTCTGGCTGTGAGGCAACAGTGATACCAGCTGCACCACCATGCAGCCCAGTTTTAATTCTAGTTCATTACAAAAATATATAAATACATTCCTCTGCAGTTGACCCAGCCTTGAGGAGCAGTGGGCTGCCTTTAGTATGACTCCCAGGGGGCAACTTTAGGGGTTCAGTGCCTTGCCCAAGGATATTTCAACACATAGCCGGGACCTGGGATCGTACTCACTGTGGACACCCACACAATGAGCCCTCACATTTTCCCAATAAAAATGGATTTTAGTTAGTTTGTGTTTTAGTGGACTCTAAAGCTAATCACAACATGGAGTCATTCAAGAGGTTTGTTGAGTTTATTATTATGGTTATCAGCGTACCATTAATGGGGTCCACATGTTTGCAGGGATTATACATACAGATGCACCAAGGTGCATTAGTGCCATGTCAGAGAAAAATCTAAAAAGTTATAACGTGTCAAAAATAAAGTAAAAATGTTGAGGATCAAACTATTTCAGAAACTTCAGATGTTTCATATGTTGCAGACGTTTCTAGTGAAAGATTAAAAAGGCAGACACTGCTGTGAAGTCAAGAGAAATGGCCCATATCATTAAAAAAAAAAAAACTTGAAATCTTTTGTTTAAATTCAGGTTTGGTTAAATGTTCCTTGTAAATGAAAATTTACAGACAAAAATGGAAACAATATCATTTTTAGCTGAAGATTTAATTATTACATATCAGTAGGAATAACAGACAGGCAAACGGAAAGATGAATCTTTTATTATCATTTAATAATATCATGATTCTAAGATCTGAATGACTTCAGTCAGAACAGACATGGAAACACTGCTGTGGATATGTTCTGAGATCAGTCTTCCAAAGCCGACGTGTCAAGCACCTGGACTTGAGTTCATCTCAGCAGCGTGATGCTGCTGGATGGCCCTTGAGCGTGTCGCCCCATCGTCTCCTGTGATCAGCTGTTATTTATTGTAGCTCAGAGTGAAAGGAGGTCAGTCAATATTCATGGATGTGATTGCTAACGAACGTCATGGGATGATAAATCCAATCTAGCTGCCTGTGGGGTCTCCTCCACCAGTCTGCCCATATGAGAGGAAAAGTCTTTTCACGTTTTAATGCAGCTCAGCAGAAAAAACAGTTACAGCTAAATAGAGGAATAAACTTGTTTTCATTACATTAATGCCACTAGACAAATATGTTCATTTGTTTACTGTACAGTTAGTGTTTTTGTATATCATCCATCTGTGTGTTCGTTTTTCAGAGCTATAATTTACCTGCAAAGTTAACAAGCCAGCACTGCAAATCCATAGTTTCCTACAGAATAAGCTGCTTTATTTTATCACTAAATAGCTCATATTCTATATTTAACTAGATAAAGTCCTATTATTCTTAATGCCGGGTGACTTTCATATAAGTTGTGAAATCATACTTTCATGGACAAATCTGGAAGATAACCTGAACAATCTCACTCTGTTTTGCAAGCTCTTGCAAAATGTTAAACTCTGAGTATGTCGATAAATCTCAGCTTTGACACCAAAGCAAGGCAAAATATCTGTAAAACTGAGTGAATTGTTGCCCTTGTGGCATTTTCTATTTTTGATTTGCTGTGGTAGTACTCCTGAATGGTGCTGATTCATCTTTGTAAGTGAATGACATACTACTAACACAGGTCAGTATCCGTAAAACTGTCTGAGCTTTAGCCACTTTGTGTGTGCTATTCTTGATTAGCAGTGACGGCCATCTTGAATTGGGTCAACTCTAAACGATAATCAGTGGTCGATGTTCATCCAATGATAACTTTAAGCCTTTTTCACAGAAGACGTTTTGAGTTTTATGTGTTTAGGAAGCCATCCATCCATCCATCCATCCGTCCATCCATCCATCCGTCCGTCCGTCCGTCCGTCCGTCCACCCACCCATCCATTTTCCTCTACTTATTCAGTGTCGGGTCATGGGGGCAGCAGACCAAGCAGAGAGGCCCAGATTTCCCTCTCCCCAGCCGCTTGGACCAGCTCCTCCGGAGGAATCCCAAGGCGTTTCCCTGGCCAGCCGAGAGACATAGTCCCTCCAGCGTGTCCTCAAACAATCAAAACAATGGATAAAAAGATGAAGAACGAACGCATCCCTTACAGGGATCAACTTGTGAAGGAGGCTAGGGATCGATATTTTGAGAAATGGTCTACAATCGACAATGTAGATCCCTATGGACTCCACGTAAACAAATGGAGCTCAGACATTTCATCACTGCCTCCAAGTTACCGCGTTGGATATCAAACTATCTGGTGTTCGGGATCAGCGCATACACGTGTCAGCAGTTTAAAAATGACAAATCATCCAAGGCATATGGACATTTTACACAAGATATGCTAACATTTCGACCGTAGGACTGCAAAAACACAGTCGTCTCTGCCAAGGTGAGCATTTTCAGGGATCCCCTTTCACTCGAGACCAGAGTAGAGGAACCGAAAGTTGTACTGAAGTCAGAGTAGCGCTACCTCAACATATTTTTACTCAAATGGCAGTAAAAAGAAGCCATCCCCAAAATTACTAAAGTAAGAGTAAAAAATTACTCATCAGACAAAATTAAACAGTTATGTGCAAAATCTTATATTTTTGAGACTAAATTGAAAGGAAAATGACACTTAAAAAACATAATTACACATTAACAATTTATAGGCATAATATAGACAAGCAAAGCTCTTCAAATCATATGAAGAAATCTCTGTTTATACACCAAGCTCTCCCATCATACAATGCGCCACAGCGCCCGATACGTCATCTGACAAAGACCTATACACTGTCCTTATAATAAACATTGTTTCTGCATTCATTCTTTAAATTAAGATTTTCCATCTCATCTTCCAGATTTTTCTTTCTTGCCTTAATTAAAAGCTCTCCACATTTGTATGTTTGTCACCTTTGGTTAACAGTTGGAACCTTGCAGTCATGTTTACGTATAGCCAGGTTGTGGTCAAATGTTGCCGCTCAGACACATCTCATCTTTGCTGCAGCCACAATGTTACCTAATCTCACTGTGAGTGTGATTGATACAGACAGTAACTTTGATTTTTGCCTTCAGCTGCACTAGCACAACTAGCAATACCTTTTACTATGTTTTGTTCACATTTGCATGTAGAAAACAAATATCATAAAGAGTTTGCAGCATCAGCATTTTCAGTTGGATCGATATTCTCATTGGTTGAACAGCAGCTTACCCCTAAGGTAAAGGTGTTCTGTTAATCAGAGCTCAGATGTGCTCCTTCATGGTGATCAATCTGTTTACATCCTAATGTTTCCAGACAAAGTGTGTTTGTGTGTGTGTGTACGTTTAAGGAAGGTCAGCTGCGTGCAGAGGAATAATCAGACCCACCCTTCCATTTGTTTCAGTCTAAATTAATTAGGCTCCAGATCAGTTAAAGGGCACTTCCGCTGTCGTGGATAATTGGTGACCGGAGGCGTCATCATTGATTGTTGGAGTTTAAGTTTAATCCCAAACAAGAACTCAGCTTTAGTTTTGCTAAAATATTTTATATTTTTAACTGGTAGCTTTCACCAGGATGATGCAGGCTCCCATGTCCTCCTGATACTCTTAGATCTCTCGGCCGCCTTTGATACGGTGGACCATTGGATTCTTTTGGGTAGATTCTGGATTGGATGGCCCAGCATTAGAATGGTTTAAATCATGATTGACTGGGAGATCTTTCTGTGTCCAAATTGGTGACCACTCCTTGTCTTACCTGCCACTTCCATGGGGTGTTCCGCAGGGATCAATCCTTGGACCACTACTATTCACCATCTACATCCTTCCCCTCGGTTCTATTTTTGCTAAACACTCTCTTATCACCTGTATGCTGACGACTGTCAGATTTACCTCTCGCTGGATCAACCTGGGTCTCTTAGCTCTCTTGAAGAATGCCTCTCAGATGTTAAAACATGGCCATCATCTAATTTCCTCAGTTTGAATGAGAACAAGACTGAGGCTGTGATTTTTAGTCCTAGGTCTGTAAGCAAAATAACAGGTTCAGGCCCCCCTCTTCCTGTAAATGTTACCCCCACAGTTATCAGTCTGGGGGTGAGGCTGGATACAGATCTGTCACTAGTCCAACAGATAAATGCCACCGTGAAATCTTGTTATTTTCATCTGCGTAGAATAAGGCCTCTAAAAAACATCCTGAAAAGAAAACAACTGGAGTCATTCACGCCTTCATAACTTCAAGACTTGATTATGCAAACTCTCTTTTCATTGGTGTAAATGAGTCTGCAATCAGCCGCCTTCAGAAGTGAAAGTTAAAGTCCCAAGTCATCATCACACACTGGTGAAATTACATCTCCGCATTTGACCCATCCCCGTGGTGGGGAGCGGTGAGCTGTGGCCGCGCTCGGGAACTATTTGGTGGTTTAACCCCCCAATCCAACCCCTTAGTGCTGAGTGTCAAGCGAAGAGGCATTGGGTCCCATTTTTTCAAAGTCTTTGGTATGACCCGACCGGGATTTGAACCCCGATCTCCCAGTCCCGGGGCGGACACTTATACCACTAGGCCACCGGAGCTGGAGCTGGAAAAGGTCCAAAATGCAGCTGCCAGATTCCTCACTGGGACAAAGAAACATTCCCACATCTCCCCAGTTCTAGCCGAGCTGCACTGGCTCCCAGTGTCCTATTGGGTGAAATTCAAAATCCTTTTATTTACATACAAAATTGTCCATAACAAAGCTCCAGGTTATCTAGCAGAACTCCTCAACTCATATGCTCCCTCTAGGTCTCTCCGCTCAGCTGATCAACTCTTGCTGTGTATTCCAAAGATGAGGTGCAAGACTTGTGGTGAGCGTGCCTTTGCTCACGCAGCTCCGAAGCTTTGGAATAGCTTGCCACTCTCAGTTCGTTCAGCTCCGTCTATCGCCCTGTTTAAATCGGTTCTTAAAACTCACTACTTCACTATGGTTTTTGGTGTTTGATTCTATGGACATGACTGTAGGGTTAGGGTTAGATGAATGAATGACTTATTTTCTGATTTTATGGTTTTATGGTTTCATTGTTTCTTGGTTTAAAATTTTAGTCTTTTATGTTGCTTTTAGTATTTGTTTTTACATACATTTTTATGCTATCTATTAACTTGTATTCTCTTGTTATCTTAATCTGACGTACTTGTTTTATCGCTGTTTTATTCTATGTTCAGCACTTTGGTCAGCTGTCATGCTGTGGATAAATGTGCTATATAAATAAATCTGGATTGGACTGGATTGGATTGATTTATGTAAAAATACTGTACCATAAGATCCGGAGGAACTTCCACAAACAGTGACGAGTTTCTGCTAAAGTTTAAAGACAAAGTTCACTTGTTTTTTCAACACATCAGCAGTGGTCTCTAGTATAAATGAATGCCTTGTGAGTCAATCTCTGTAGAAGAAAAGCTCTGGCGCTCCTGTTTCAGTTAGTAGAAGTTAGTCAGAGGACGACAGTCGCTAGCGTTTACTAGCCACTACTAGGCTCTGCTTTCTCCAGGGCCCTCATTCATCAAACGTTCGTAGAAATGTTCATATGAACGAAATTTAGAATGTTCGTACGAACGGTCAAAATCCTGATTTATGAAACATGCGGTATCCTCTCGTACGCACGTTCCTCCGCAGTCGTCTGATGATAAATCCCACCTGTGCGTACCCAGATGCTCATGTCCATTCACCGTCAGTTACATACAGAAACGCCCTCAATTAACCATATTTGGTCACACTACGTTGTAGCTCATAAGGGGATTCCCTGGGTTCTTCCCAAAAAAAAAAAACTGAAAAACTTTATTGACAGCGAGATCGAGGCACTGGCTGCTGATTTAGAAGAGAACAAACGTTTCAGAGGTTGTAATTGTATTATTGTAAATGCGGTCAGGACAGAGGAGAGGTTCCTGTCAGAAATAAAGAAATAATGGTTCGATATAAGATTAAATATGAAGAAACGTAAAGAAAACTGACTGTTCCATTCTGTTGTCAATTACAGTTTACATTTAAAGAGTTGTCTGCGTGTTCTGTTTTGTTCTTGTTAGAAAATGTTTGTTGATACTGCAGCCTCCTCTGAGCTGAGGTATCTGCTCAGGAACCACTCTGGATCCTCAGCAAGCATCAGTGTGCTCACGGTCCGGAGGACGCGTCCCCTCCAGAGTCTCTCTCAAATCCTTCAGTAACACGAGATCAGCCATGCTACAATGTCAGACACCTGTCTGTCACATGTGTCTTTTATAGGTTTTAGCACCATTCATGCGACAAAACTGTTTTTTCCACCAAAATATGTATTTATTGGGTAGAATAATTAGT
>SSNS01000255.1:401546-478274 GCA_006937985.1 Aphyosemion australe
GGATGAGGGACACGTATGGATGACTGAGACCTTCAGAAATGAGGTTCTACCGTTCTACCACTAGATGCTGTTCCTATGCATGGTCTGAAGTTTTCTTATAGGAACATTTTCACACACAGGTACAAAATGATGAATACCACACAATGCATACATTGTTCATACGCACGATATACGCACAGATCTGTGTGTAAGTACAGTTGATAAATGAGGGCCCTGGTAACAACATCCTTCCATGTCATGAGCCAAGTTGGGTGAATGAATGATACTTTCACAATGTGATGTAGATCTGACAGGCTTTTCTAACCGGAGCGTTTCCCCAATTATTTTCTACTGGTGGCTAATGCAGGAAATAGGGGTAGACAACATTTTTTTACAATTAGTCTGTATGTTAAACCCAGAGTGACTGATCATATTTCAAAAGAACAAGTAAAAAATGGTTTCTCAGTGAACTTGCTCTTTAACATTTTAACAAAAGATTCACATTGACCTTAAGGGCCATGTTTCTACCAAGTCCCCTGACAGGAAAGGTCCAGACAGCCTTATTCACATGCTGTAGTATTGTCCAGTGGTGGCAAATGTTTGGTCAGAAGGGTTCCATTTGACTTTAAAAATTCTGAAGAAAAGTTTATTTACTTTCCTAGTTCCTAAACTAGGAGGAAAGGAGTGTCAAACCCACCCCAAAACATCAAGAAGTCGGCAGGTTTAGCTTTTGATTAATTTTCTGGAGGGTCACAGAGAGCTGGTGCCTAGCTCCAGCAGTCACTGGGCGAGATGAGGGGGACACCCTGGACAGGTCACCTCTTCATCAACAGGCAAGGTAAAAAACAAATATAATTTGGAAAAGACTCCAAATAAACCAAATAGAAAATAGGTTATTATAATTCTTTTGATGTTTAAACTTAGAATTTCAGCAGTGGAGAAAAACTCCGGCATAAATTGGTAAGATTTATTACAAAGAACCAAAAGAGATCACATATTTAAGTTACTTTCTTTTTCTAATAAAAAATAACCTATATTGAGATTTTATATCTTAATGTTGATGCCATACCATGCCTGTATTTGGTTTGTCTTTTATTACTGTCAATGAGGTGAATCAGGCTTTTTGTTGCATATTTTAGATTTTATATAAATTTGTTGCTGATTATGATCTTGTGTAATATTATATTGAAAATGATGGAGACCAACTTTTAACTGCGTTCTGTTTTAGATATCTTCTGCATAGAAAACTATTGGTTGCAGGGTTAAGCTGTAATTTTACGGTAAAATTTTAGCCATCAGTAGAGATTAAATACCACAACTGTTTATTGATATTGGTAAAACGGAATCCAGATCCCATTATGTGTTTACCCATTAGACAAGTCACAGCAGTTAAATAAATGAAACCTGTTTAATGATCTCATTCACTGGTGAAGAAACACGAAGCTGAAACCTGATCTGAGCAGGTTTCACACGATCCTCTAAAGACATTTAATGCTGGGTGGTTTAACAGCTGGAATGAGATTAGAGCAGCAGACAAAAGAGCTACAATTGATCTTCCAGGTTTGACTTTCAGGTAATTCACCTTTGTCCTCTTAGCTCTTAAATGACTGATGTAGGAGGAATGTTTGTGAATCTTTTCTGCTGCAACCAAAAAGGGTCACTTAATATCTTATAATTATGACTGCAGTCATAATATTTCCTTTCAGTTATAATTGTGTCTTTAACAGTAATAATAGCTCCTTATAAATATTTGCTACCTGTTTTAGACTTTTATGCAGATGAGTTACTGATGAATTGATTTTTGAGCTAAAACGAACCCAGAGTTCACCTACTGTATGTTCTCCTTTGCTGCTCCTCATAGTTTAACTTGGTTTCTTAATTGGAAGTAATATGTTAATAACAAAGAATTCAGAAGGGCTGAAGCACCATTTATCTGTTTCCTGCAACTCGTTCAGACAACACCAGCATGTCTAAAGAGGTCTGGTAGAAGATCCAGATGTCAGACTCGGTGAGAATTAGACATAAAACTGATTCATTATTAAAATTTAAACCACATCATAAAGGCTCTTTGGCTCCAGTGGAGTTAATGACCTGGTCTACCCGAGCGAGACATGCGGAGACAATATCCAGTGTAAATGAAATAAATACAGATAGACGCATAATGTTTATAGGAAGCAGCGTATGTGCTCAGCAAGCCCTCAGTGAATAAATAAAGCAGCTGTAAACTCAGAGTTTATCACAGACAACAAAGAAAAATGTCCAAGGTTGTAATTTGTGATTCTGACCTGGAGGGAAAGAGCAGCGGGACGCAGATGAGTTCTTTAACTAGAAGTGCAGGAGTCGAGCTTTTCTTTGTGGAGAAGCAGCAAACTGCTGACTGCAGCTATACGCTCAGCTGGCTTCACCAAATGCTCCGGATTAATACCAGAAGCTCCAAATATCACTCACATCAGCGCTCACACGAGGAGACAGAAGAGAGGGAGGAAAAGTGCAGCACAGCATGTTATTAACTCAACTTACACATCTTTAGTTCTAACAGCAGATTTAGAAAAAACCTTTGTTGTCATTTCTGTCAGGAACCACAGACGTAAAGAAGGAATAATTCAATAAAAACAATGAGTAAAATATTAACAAAAAAGAATCAAATAGAAAATAAATTAATCCTTAGATGCATAAGTGGGTCTAAAATGACCTGGTGAGGCTGTTTTCTTGCAATTTTTTTGAAACAAAAAGTTGTTATTCCTAAAAATGTGTTGTTTATATCATACAATTTCACATTTGATCTCACCTCAAACACATTTTACAAAATTTAAAGGCTTTCATTACTAACCAAAGCTTCCATAGGAGGGTCAGAAATGACCTGCATTCATTTCCTATGGAACAGCATTGGAACACTTTATTCAGATCAGCTGTGACTGACAGAAAACTATACTTTGAGGACCAGACAGATTTTTTGTCATACAGCAACATCTGATGCATATAAATGGTAAATGGCCTGTCTTTGTATAGCGCCTTCTTAGGGTTCTACGACCCCCCAAGGCACTTCACAACACAATCAGTCATCCACCCATTTAGTCTATTTTATGTTTTACTAAACTAGTTAGCTTACCATAGTCATAGTGTCTGTGTGTCATTCATGACTACTGTGTGAAACACTGTTTTATTGGTTATTACTTATCATTAAATTAGCCTATTTCACAATTATTTAGCTGTCATTACTGTGTGGAAGATCCCAATGCATCACAGCAAAATGGTCGATGAAAACAGCAGAAAAAGAGACAGAAGTTATCTCTACAATGAGACCACAGGAGGTGTACACCATGGAACAGAAGGTTGGTATCTACACCTTCAAGTGTCAAATGCAGAGGTGACCCATGGTGCTGTTGTACATCACTGACATCACTACCCTGAATGCATAACTACACCTTTTTCACAACTCAGCACCTTGAACTCAAGGTTGGAATCACTACTGCAAGACGGCTGTTCCTCACCAAGCTCTTCGTCACAGCACACAGGATAAGATGACTGTAAAGTTGCCTCCAACTACATATACAACAGTCATTGAAGGGGGGGCACTCCCTTCTATTTTATCTCTCCTCCTGCCTGGGCTGGTTGTTGCTGTTGGTGGATGGAGCACCTCATGGAAGGCCTCTTGGTGCCCTATGGTTGGTGCGTGATGAGTGTGGGCGGAGCACCAGTGCTGATTGCATTCGCCTTCATTCTTTGTCTATAAAAACAATATGCAGGCAACATATTTACCTCAAATTTAAGAAACTAACATATTTCAGTTATTTCAATTATTTTAACATTTATTGTTTTACCTTTTTAGAAGATTAATTCATCTGTTGGTGTTCTAACACAAGCATTCACAAACTTATACTTTTTGATAATGGTGAGTCTCTCCCTCCCTCTATATATATATATATATATATATATATATATATATATATATATATATATACTTTTTTCCTTTATTATGATTTTTTAAATTACTTATTTATTGGGTTTTACATTTATGTCTTGATTATTAAATATGATTGTATGATTTGCGTGAACATGAATATGATTTGTTAAAATGGGGGAGATCTTCCCTAGGGGGTCAGTAGGGGGGCCAGCAATTTCCCAGGTAGGGCCTTGGCTACCACACGTCAGCCCTTTGGGGCACCACTGATGAAAAGATGTTGCACACGTTGACAACAAAATGTTATAATTGTGCATGGTGTTTGACGGGTTTTTGCATTTGTAAATGTGTATCAGACCAGGCCAGGAGGACTGGTGAACACAAATACCTTCTGCTCATCGATAAGAAGTCATGACATTTGTGTTTTTGTGTTTCTTCTAAACAACCTCATTTACAAGCCGTTTATCTCCACCACCGTCCTCGTCTCCTGTTGTAATCAGCTTGTTGTGTTGGTATTAATCTGATGTTTTGTTCCTCCGATCTGATTCTAACAGACTAACATCAGTGATGGATTGTTTCCAGAAGTAGGAGCAATGGTTCGCTCACTGATGATGAACTATCCTCCTCTCTGTGACTAATGGACTAATCAGAGTTGTAAGGCAGCACAGAAAGGAGGAAGAAGAAACCCACCAGAAATACTGGAAACAAATTTAGAAACTGCATCAGGGAGGGAAAGTTAGGTCTCTTATCTGTTGGAAGTCTCTAATTATTATCTTAAGTGTTTATTTTTTCCTCAAGCCAGAGATCGTCTTTGTTTCCTAAATGTGACACCATAAAAGTATCACTGAAGCTTGTGACGCTCATGGATCTATCAGTGTGTCTCAGCTTCTGTTACGGCTAATTTTACTGCTGCAGGAGGGAGAACAAAAGATAGGATAGAGGCATCTGACAGGAGGAGGGAGAAAGGAAAGGATAAATTAGGAGTAAAGAAAGGGGAGGCTGGGGGAAGAGGAGGTGGATATTAAAGAACATAAGGAAGGAAGTGGGAGAGTCTGGGCTGTACAGAGGTTGACAATAACACACTTCCTGGATGAGATACTCGTTTGTTACTGTAATATATTTGGGACACATGATTAAATGATCTCAAAATGTGCATGAAAGTTCCCAATGTCCTCGCCTATTCATAGGGCCTCGCTGTCATGTTGCAGGAATTATATGCAACAAAAAAGTATTTTCAGAGTGTCCAGAGGAAACCTCTGGAATCCTTCGGAGCCTTCTATTTACACATTTAAGCCAGCAGCTTTACCTGAGAAAAGAACAACTGTTTTGACTTCATTGAATTATCCGTTTTCCTGTTTAAACTGTAAATAATTTAAAACTTTGAATCGAGTTACAGAAAACTTTTCTTCATCCTAGAAAGCAGAGGTCAGGACCAGGATTCTGTTTGAGGATTTTAGTGAGTGAAAACAGGATAAAATGATCCAATCTGGTTTTAGGTTTGGACAGATGGAGGGCGAAGCAGCCGCTCCAGGATTTCATCTGAATTAATTATTCACTAAAATCAAACTTCATGAGTTTCTGAAGTGACATCTGGGGAATGAAAATCCAGTCTCTGCTCTGTGGGGTTAATCTTAAACTAAACAGCCACAAAATAAATCAGATTAGGTTTTTACTTCTGAACAGAAGATTTTTGAGTCAGGAGCTTTCATAAACATGTTTACAGGAGAACCAAATAAAGTAAAAAGTCAAATTTACATTGCCAAGGTAAATACTTCCCACATGTCATAGTTTTTCTGCTGAAACCTTCCATTCAGCCTGTTTGGTCATGTTTAAAACCGAACTTTTAAAGTTGAAATTGTTTGGTTTGTTTTCTAAAATCTGAAAATCTACTAAAGACGAGTCAACACAATTAATTAATGTGAAAAACAAAAAGTAGATGCCATCATAAAAAAAGAAGGCTCAACATATTTTTATTATCACTGACCAACTTGACTGTATTTAAAAATATTGAAAATGATCACTTAATTGTTTTTGTTTTGTTTGCATTAAATACAGTCCATTTACCATAAACAACCGTACATAAACATATAAATACATAATCAATTTGAAAAAAATCAAACATGATCCAGTTTCCAATAATTTGAATAAATTAAAAAATTGTTAGAGGTCATTCAGTGAGAAACCATTTTTCACTAATTATTATTGAAAATGATCATTCACTGAGTTTCTTATGCAGGCTAAATCTGAAAATTGTGTCCTACACTTGTTTCCTGCATTAGCTTCTGATAGAAAATAGATGGTGAAACTCTAGGATTAGAAAATCCTGACAGATCTATGTCACACTGTCACTTAACATTCATGGACTCACCCATCTTGACTCACGACGGGGAAGGCTGTTGTTGGTTTAACGTCCAGGAAACAGCAGGGAACGTCTCGGCTAGTAGAAGCTAACCGTTAGCATTACCAACTCCACCACTCAGCAGAACTCCTTCAGGCTAGAGTTATTTGTGGAGATAAAACATCAATGTTGCAGAGCAAACAGAGTCAGTGGTAGAATCATGTTGCTGTTAGCCAATCAGAGGCAAGATGTCCAAATATCATGAAATAAGACTCCATATTCCTGCCGTCGGAAGCTACTTTCTCCTCTGTGCTGAAACAGGGGCACCAGAGCTTTTTCCCTCCAAGAGTACGACTTACAAGGCATTTATTCCTACTAGAGACCACTGAAAATGTAATAAAATGAGTGTGCTACTGTACACTCTTCCCTAGCTACAGCTACACGTTCAGTTTTAAATTGACCTTATATGAGCGAGAAGCAGAGGCAGACTGGCAACCTGTGAGTTCTGGAGAAGTCCCAGAATGGCTGGTGTGCTCTACGGCCATAACTACTGGTTTGAAATTAGCGTTAATAGCATACTTAGTCTAAATAATGGGAAAGCCAGAATGTCTTCACAAACTACATAACTACTAAAACTCAATTAACATATGTTAATTATCTGTGTTCAACAAGATAAATCAATGAAGAGCTATTAGCAGCTAGCTACAGTGCTACAAACATATCAGATCATACGTCCTGTGGTGGCAACAAGGCTAAACTAAATCCACAGTAGATCTAGAGGGATTTTACTTAATACATTAAATTAAGTTATTAATAGGTAGTATAAAACTAATATATTTAGTTAAAATGTTTTACCAGCATACGTTTATAGTTTCTAATCAAACATGTCAGATATAAACCTATACTTTTTAGTTCAAAAACCAATAAATACAGAACTGCATCTAATAAACACACACCAACATTGATACCTTGTTTTTTTAAAAGTCTATATTTTATTTTAAACAGAAAAAGCATTAATGTATTTATAAACTACTCAAGTAAAATAAAAACCAAATACAAATAAAAAACATTTTAGTAAAAAAAAAAAAACTTCTGAAAAACTGTAAATGTTTGATCACATTTGATAAACTTGTTTAATCAGATAAATGAAACATTTTAATTATATGCAATGTATTATAATTATATGGTTTAAAATGGTTTAAAAAGCAAAGTCAAAGATCCGTAAAATTGAATAATTACATTTTAAAATAAAGAAAATCTTAGACTGTCTTAGAAGACTGCTCGACCTTCGATGCCATGACTATTATTGTCCCCAAGCAGCACAAACAGTGTGATAATAATCAATATGGGGGTGGTAAAATACACAGATGGGGGTGCTCGTCAGAGTTCAGCGCAGTGCTGAAATCTTGCCTCGTGGCCACAGGAAGTCCCTAAAATGTAAATGTTGGGTAAAATGAATTAAATTACAATTTAAAGTCAGCATGGTTTCATGTTTCATGCGGTTAACAAAACATAAATCAATGTTTTTAACTTTTGTTTTTAATTCCTGACAAAGCTGCCAGGTGGTTCTGATGTATTTATTCAGCGTTGTACCCTCATGGTTGGTTTTGTTTCAATCTGATGAATAACTGCAATTTGAGCTGCGTTCAGATCGAGCTGCTTCTGTTTCTTTAAAATAAACATCTTTATGAGTCTAAGGCACATCCTGCAGGCAGCAACAAACCCAAAAAGCATTCATTAGCAAGCTGGCTATTTAAAGGTATAGCTGGTTAATGCAATTACACCCTCTCATTGCTATTTCTGCTTGTATGTTCTCCAATCTTCCTGGCTATTTTTTACCATTTAAGTTGCGATACAGATAGGCTCTTCTGCACTTTTGCAACATTTCTAATTAGTCAAAATAACATAAAACTGTTTTAATTACTTCAAGTAACACTAGTTTTTTTACACTTTGAACTAGAGCTTTAACATTGATCTCAGTGATTGTAGAGTTAGAAACTTGAACAGTTTCATATTTGACACCACTCTGCAACCCTCTGCTGACCAAAAACTGCACTTGATAGTTTTGTGGAGTGGGTAGGTGTTCTAGGGGGTGCTCTTTACCTGCTTTACGGCAGTTTACCAATCGTCAATAAAAAGCACAAGAAGAAGAAAAACAAGTTTGCTTTTTCTGTTGGCATTATGGGATGAGCCTGGAAGTAAAAGTAAGAGAGTAATGTCTTTGGAGGTGAAGCAAAGAGCTAAAACCAGAGTGAACATTGGTTCAGCCTACACTAGTTTGAGGGAGCTAAAGCAGGCTACAAAATCACAGACTGATGGTGACCTGGCTTTGTTGCTACTGGACTTGTAAGTAATAATATTTTTGACCAAGAGTGTGGATCATTTTACTTTGTGGTTTATTTTAGTATTAGTTGGCTCCACCATAGTCCCTGTCCCCAAGAAGCCAAGGATCACTAGACTCAATGACTACTGACCTGTGGCTCTAACATCTGTGGTCATGAAGTCATTTGAGCGCCTGTTTTTCCCCCACCTCAAGACCCTCACAGGCCCCCTCCTGGACCCCCTGCAGTTTGCCTACAGAGCCAACAGGTCTGTAGATGATGCCATCAACATGGCTCTACACCTCATCCTGCAGCTTCTGGACTCCCCAGGTACCTATGCCAGGATCCTGTTTGTGGACTTCAGCTCTGCCTTCAATTCAATCCTCCCACACCTCCTCCAAGACAAATTGCCCCAGATGACCAGATGCCTGACCCCATCTGCAGGTGGATTACTGACTTCCTGACAGACAGGAAGCAGCAAGTGAGGGGAAAGAATGTCTCGACCCTGCAGACCATCAGCACCGGTTTCCCTCAGGGATGTGTTCTTTCCCCTCTGCTCTTCTCACTGTACACCAACGGCTGCACCTCCAACCATGAGTCTGTCAAGCTAAACAAATTTGCAGATGACACCACCTTCATTTGACTCACCTCAGACGGGGATGAGTCTGTCTACAAGATGAAGGTCAAACGGCTGGTGTCCTGCATGGTGCAGCCACAACAACCTGGTGCTAAACACTCAGAAGACAGTGGAGGTTGTTGTGGACTTTAGGAAGAACACAGCCCCCCCATCACCCTGTCTGACACTCCCATCATGATGGTGGACTCATGTCGCTTCCTGGGCATCACCATCACCCAGGACCTCAAGTGGGAACTTACCATCACCTCCATCATAAAAAAGGCCCAGCAGAGGATGTTCTTCCTGAGGGAGCTATGAAATTCAACCTGCCAATACAGTCGATGAGGCAGTTCTACACCGCAATCATCAAGTCCATCCTCACCTCTTCGATCACCATGTAGTATGCTGGAGCCACCATCAGGGATATGAAGAGACTGCAGCATGTCGTGTGCTCTGCTGTGAAGATCATTGGCTGCAAACCTCCCTCCATACAGGACCTGTACACCTCCAGGACATTAGGGCGTGCAAGTCAGATCACAGCTGACCCGTTTCACCCTGTAAACAGTGTTTTTGACTTGCTCCCATCTGGCAGGAGGTTCCGATCAATTCGGACCTGAACTTCTCGCCACAAGAACAGTTTCTTCCCCTCTGCAGTTGGACTCATGAATGACAATCGTAGGACTGCTCACTTCAGTTGCATTGTTCCAGTCACTTGACCCAGTACCTGACTGTTCTGCTCTGATCAGTACCTACACTGTCTTGTCGTTTTTCTAATTATTGTTCCTCTATATTATTAATTCATTGTGCTTATTTCTTATTTTTGCACCAAGTACTGCAGCAATTTCCTAATGTTGTGAACATGTTCACACATATGACAATAAACCATTCTGATTCTCATTTTAGTGTTAGCTCGTTGTTAGTGCTAGCTGCAGCCTGCAGCCGGATTGTTTACAACAGTTGTAATTCCACTTTCAACCAGTAGGAGGAGCAGTAAACTGTGCTCGGTGTTACTGAGTTCTGAAATGTGAACGTTTCAGTCCATGATTAAAGGTTGAAAAAGGAACACAAACAACAGAGCGACATCTAATTTGTAGAGGTTGTAGTTGCAACAACAACTTACCTATCCATGAGAAAATTTGCCATTTCCGCATGCATTTTGATGCCGTGAACATTTTTCATTTGGGTCCATCTATTGTAGGCTTCACCTAAACTCACTCTGGTTTTAGATCTTTTATGGTCGCTCCTCTTCTGAGAAGGATAACGACATCTTCTGGGCTCAGAAGCAGCTGCTTGACTTGCCGAGTCCGCCATCTTCCACAGTGTCAGCCTCGCTGTGCCGAGCGGACTGTTTACCTTATTTGGAAACCCGCAATGGTGCCCTCTATTGGCTGGTAGATATAAACATAAACCCAGTGTCATGCCCATCAAAATGAATATTTCATTATTTTTTAATTAAAATATATCTTTTATAGGAAATACTGTACCTTAATTTTGCACACCTCTAAACGTCCCTTGAAGTTTTTTTTTTAAATATAGCTTTTTATTAAATTGTTCCATATTCAGCCTTTAATTCTCTAAAAGGGATGGAAGAAGTAATAAAGCGGAAGGTTGAAGCTCTGCAGAAAAATAATGTTACATTTTCAAACACGAACTTCATCAAAAATGTTAAATGTAGTCGTGTTTTTGTTTGACCTGCTGCTCTGTTATCATATATGAGCCATGTTTTCCATTTAGCCATGCTGTTGGTGTTACCTACAGCACACCTGTTCTTTCTGTTTGCCCAGTGTTTGTGTGTGTGTGTTTGCTCAGAGATAAATGAGGCTGGTAATGACACTTTAACAATGAGTGCATTAGTGTTCCATTAGGTTTCACTTCAGCAACCCGCAGCTGAAAGCTGCTGACACCTGAATGCAGCCGAGGCACAAGTTTTTATTTATGAAGCTCTAAAGCTCCGTCTGCTCCCTGAGCATCTGTTCTGCTGCGGGTTCTGAATCTTGTTCTGGTGCATTTATTGAATTACCAACTCTGTGCTGCTGCATGTGTAGCTCTTGTCTTTTCCCATCAGCTTTCAGGTCCAATAACTTCAGCTGCTGTCAGGAGCTGACAGGGCAGTAATGACTGAGGAGCTGTTTTATGTCCATCAATTATAATTATGTTCTATGGGTAATATCTTTAGAACAAGAGGGGAAAAAAAAAATCATTTTCTTTCCCTTATTTACCCAACATCACACCTACTCCTGTGAGCCAGACAGGAACTCTTCAGAAACTGGTGCTGCAGTACGCATCCTGTTGGTTTCACGTACATATCCTGGAAAACCTTTGGAAGTAAACAAAGTATTAATTTGCCAAAACACATAAAAAGCAGTTTTTATTAAAAAAACATCTTTATTTTGATTAATATTGCATGAATATTAAAAAAGATGGATTTTTAAAATTTATTCATGAACAGATTTATCTGTTTTTGCTAATGAACTCTTAAATTCTACTCCGAACCATAAAAATGAAAACCTTAATGACTGAATGAGATAATTTCATTCGAACCAGCAATTTATTTATTACTGTATTCCAGAAAAAGGTAAAAGTATGTTTGTTTTGGGGCAAAATAATCTCATTATCCACTCAACAAGTCAGTGAAATGACACAACTACAAAGATTAACTTCATGAGACAACCAATTTCAAGATGGCCACCACAGCTAACGGTTAAACGCTAAAAACGGTAGCCGAGAAATCTAGACAAACCGTAGCATTAGCAAAAGATTTTGCACTGCAGGTTTGTCTAGCCATGCACATTTCATTCCTCAGCAGGTCTACCATTGGCTCGGTTGAGTTTGGGCTGATGGATCAATCACAGCACTCTATGTTTGTAGAGAGACACTAGGCGGGCCATAGATATCATATATATCACTAGATGCCTTAACTGGGAGTCGATAGCGTCCCTACACGGCAGCCATCTTACCTCGGACAGCTTACGTTCCGTTCTCAATGGTAGCAGATGGAAGGTGAGTGAACAACTTAAACAAAAACACTCTTAACTTGATGAAATATTAACGGATTTACAAGCGGGTTGCATTATTACAAACCTTATGACACATAGGCTTGATAGGACATACTTACACATTTTTAAATTAACGGTCCAAATCCATCATATTTCACAGCCACATCTCTGGCGTTTATGACAAATCAAACCGTTTGAAAATTGGTTGAAAATTGAGCAAGTTAGAGTTATTTAAATAGTACATTCACCATTGACACCAATGTTACGAAAGGGGGCAGCTGTCCGAAGTAAGATGGCAGCCGTGTTAGGGACGTTCATCCAATTGACGAACAGCGCGGGTAAGGCATCTAGCAATATATATGATATCTATGGGCTAAGCAGGGTTCAAATTATGGGGGAGCCAAAGGGAGCCTGGCTCCCCTGAAAGGGTGACGGGCTCCTGTGGAAGCCCTCAACTTACACACCCAGGGGGAGCCCGAAAAAAGATCCAGGTTCTACCTATATTACATTATTTATTTGGACTCTCAGCAAACCGGGGCAGTCTTCTTTTAGGCGGAGAGGATGGAGAGCGGCAGAGTGCTGCTGTTGATGCCCTCTGGGCAGCTGCTTCCTGCGCATGGCCACAGGAACATTCTCCAAGTGGCGCCACCAAAAAATAAATAAATTAACACATGATCGTTCATGTTCACTCATATTATCTGGTACTTTCTGTCTTTCATTTGTGCCTGATGCGCTCCGCTGCTGCAGAGCTCATCTCACATGCTTCGGTGACTTCACCTCACTGGCGTGGGAGCGCAGCGCACACTCCGCTATTTTTGCGATCGACACATCTCTTTGATCTGCTTAGTTCAAAAGTAACTCATGAGGTGAAAAAGGAAGAAGCCAGGCAGCAGTTTTTCTGTAGGATTTAGAGGAGATGCAGGAAGATCAGAGACAGACAGGACAGGGAAATAGTCGCATAAAAAACAAAACAAAAGTACTTGAAAAGGAAAATGTAGGTAGATATATCCCACTACACGTTTGTAACTTTATAAAGCAATAATTTATAAGCATGGGGGCCAAGGCAAAGAGCGCTAAACACCAGTCGCCGTTTACTAGTCCAAACGTGTTTTGTTTTTCGTGACTTCAAATGGTGTTTTCCTTTTTGGGACTCTGGTAGTTTGTCCTAAAGTTGAAGTGTCAGCCGGCTGTTTCTCCTTCTCTGATATTATTGAGCGGAGAACCTCTCACACCAGTGGTGTTCTGTTGATAAATGCACAAGTGTGGAATGAGTGGAGGACCCAGGTGAATGTGGTGGTCCAGTGAGACAGACAACCGGATGGTCCAATCGTTGGTTTCGGACCGAGCCGCATTATTGGCTGAGGTTTTTAATCAAATGCGAGAGAACCACTCCATTATTTTTTTCTTTGTTTTGTTTTTAATCTCCACAATACATTAGAACATTGTTAAGAGGCATGAAAAATGTTTCAAGCTAGCTTGTTTTGCAGATTTGCCATTGTAGCTTTAATTTACAGCAAATCATGTTAGAAAATCTGACAATTTCTATTAATTGAAATCACAAGCAACACACCTGACACCCCTGGTTTACATGAAGAAAGCAAGTCTTACACTTGTTCTGAAACCAGCCACTAGGGGGCAGTTTGTATTTCTTTTGTCTCACTCGTTTCCTCATTATTATCATTATTATTAATTTACTCATGTCTCTGTTCACAGAGCCAATAAACTGCAGCTCTTGCATTTACATTATTTTCAAGATTTTACCAAAACCACAAAACTCAGCTCCACCATGTGATGTAACTCAGGAGTGAATGGAGAGAGATGTCCTACAGAAATGACTGTAAAAAGTAACATTTATGTGCATAAAGTTTTAACTAAAGCTCTGAAGAGTTTGCTCTCAAGCACACAAATAAAACAATCCTTTTTAAAAAGTAATATTTGCAAAGTGGACTATTTTTCTATAACCAACGTGAAAAATCTTGAATCCTAATTATTTGTGTTTTTAGAGCTTCAGTTCATTAGGTGACTTTCTTCACTTTGAATTGTCTGATTCTGTTACTGTTTTTAAACTAAAACCACATGATGAGCGTTTCCTGGTTCTGACTCCGAGGCCATATGTTCCACCTCTCTCTCCTGACTCGGGAGGAGCGGAGAGGAGGCTGTGAGGTAATGTAGTCCGCAGGAGGGGGTGGTGGAGGAGAGAGAGAAGGGATATAGGACGGGCAGCGAGCGGAGGTCTGGCTGCAGACTCACCGGGATCCCTGTCGCCGCCTCGCCCTCTCCAGACGCATCAGGTCAGTAAAACCGAGCGCACAAAAAACGCGCCAGAAGCCGCGCATGGCTGCGGGGTGGGTCTCTGCTGGGCTCGCCGGTTCCTTTAAGGATCTGCTTCTCTGCTGCAGCTCATAGGCTGAGGAGGAAGCGGGTTCTAGTCTATTCTGTTCTGTTTTATGATATTGTTGTTGGTGTTTTAGTTTTGAGCTGCAGCTGTGTGTCGGTGCAGATAAACACATCCATGCAGGCTGCGAGCACAATCAGCTCCGCTCCTGCACGCAGCATGCGGCGCGCCTTCTGGGCACAAACCCGGGTTCTGTGGTCGGCTCGGTACAGGCTGCGGATGAGACTCCCCCTCCGTCCCCACCTGCTCCTCTTCTTCATCATCTGAACAGGTGAAGGCGGATCCTTTCGCCTCTTTCTCCGCCACATCGCATGGAAAGGTGTGAGTGAGCAGACTGGGAGGAGGAGGAGGCTGTTTCATTGAAAATCATTGATGGGGAGGAGGAAGAGGAGGCCGGTCGGTCGGGTCCTCCGCAGTGCCGTCACCAACCAACAGCAGCTGCATCTCAGCTGCTGATGGATGATGGAGAGCTGAATTATTTATAGCAGCAGATTGATCAGTTTTATGTGGAGCTGAGAGGGGCTGCCCGGGTCGAAGCAGCTGTTCCTGCGTTTGTGCATCAAGAAATACAATTTCAGATCAATGGTGTGTGTGTGTGTGTGTGTGTGTGTGTGTGTGTGTGTGTGTGTGTGTGTGTGTGTGTGTGTGTGTGTGTGTGTGTGTGTGTATGCTCGCTTAAACAATAGGGTTTGATGGGTGGTCCGTGAAAATGAAATTCACACAAATTGTTTTGCACATAAAACATTCTCAAATATTGACATATTAATGATTTTCATGTAATGCAGTGTGAACAGCTCCATTCTGACTAAAGAAAATACATTTGTAACTCCTCTGGTGCCCACATTAATCAGACAGCCACAGCAGGATTTTTCTAGGAAGGTTTTTACTCCATAAACAGTTTAAAATTTCACAATTCAGTGGTTTGTTTAAAAAGATCTAGATAATTTCTCTGTTTAAAATAACTGATGCCAATAGCAAATTTTTTTATTTTCTTATTTTTGTCTCTAATTATCATCACAACTGAGCATTTCCACAGGTGTTTATCAGTAAATAATAAAAGCTGCCTGCCACTAAAGCTTAGACATCAGCAACAAGAGCGATTAGGTCATCCTTTTATTTAACCTCCTGAGATCCAAGCTTTTGTTTGGTGCACGTTCGTCAATTCCTCGTCACCATATGAACATAAAGATAACTGATAAGAGAAAAAAATCTTAATTTTTAAAAAAAAATTATAAATAATGTTGCCTAAATACAAAAAAATGACTAAATTAAACCCAGGTCTGCTAATATATTTACTTTAGTGGATTATTATGACCACCAGGAACAAGAAAACAGGAAAATAAGTCAAAATGGAGACGAATAATCATTTTGTCTGTTTTGTAAAATGTTTTAGCACGCACCTTTGAGAAAATTGCACAACATAATGCAGAAATATGGGTCAGGGAAGCAACTGATGTAAATAGTGGAATAATCTTTATAAAGGGATTGTTGAAATATTTTTAAAGGACTTCAGTGAAAAAGCAGCCTCAGTTTGGCGAAACGTAGATTAATTCTAATAATAAATAAGGACAGAAGAGCTAACAGCTAGAAAGTACAAAGTACAAATACAATATTAATAATTGTATATTTTGTAAATGCATCATTCTAAGTGTTCAGAATCAGAATCAGAAGGGTTTTATTGCCGTATGTGCGAGAAATCACAACATTAGGAAATTGCAAAAAAAAAAAAAGGGAAAAGCAAAAATAAGAAATAAACACAATAAAAGAAGGCAATAATTAGAGAAACGGCTACTATATACAAGACAGTGTAGGTACTGGTCAGAGCGGAACGGTTCAGGTTCAAAACACAAACAGGGTCAAGTGACTGAAGCAAAGTGACTGAGGTATCCTACGATTGTCATTCATGAGTCCAACTGCAGAGAGGAAGAAACTGTTCTTGTGGCGAGAGGTTCTGGTCCAGATGGGAGCGAGTCAAAGAGACTGTGTCCAGGGTGAGACTATTTTATGACCGTTACTTCACTCAAGCAGAATTATTATAAAATCTCATTCTTGACTGCAAACAACCACATAGTTCTATAAAGCTAATCATCTGATGTGAACTTTATAACCTGTTTGTGTGAACTGCTGACATTTAGGAGTTGTTTTAAGTCATCACTTGTAACTGGACCCAACCAGACCAGCTGTCAGCTCATCTGATGGTTCAGAACCTCATTCTCTGTTTATTAAAGCTGAGGTTGTTCAAACAACTATCCGCAACTCATGACCCAACCACAGAAACTCTCTCAACTGCTGCTGTCTGTAAAGTGACCACTAGATGTCAGGAGACGTGTCAAAAGTTTGGCTTGAATCTTTCCTGATATGTTCATCCAAGCAGAAATGATATTTATGAGGATCAATCAACAGCACCCCCCCTCACCTTCCTGTTTTTTACAGTTTAATTAATCTCACATTTTTATTTTTAGCCTCCTTTCTTCCAATGTAACTTTCTGTTTATTTACAAACTTCCTGCTGATTGAATAATGCTCTTTCACCATCGCACCGCCCTCCTGCTGGTTGTGAGAGCTCGCTTCAGCTGTTCTGTTGTTGTTCTGTATCGAGTTGTGTTTGAGTGTAACACCAACTGCACTAACTGATGATTCCTCATCCCTAAACTGTTGCTCTGTTTTGGTAACACCTGGTAAACTGAGAAAACCCCTGAGGTTTCTCATCGCAGGGACCAGCGTAGCTGCAGCAGATTCATCCACTCGTTCTCCTGCAGGGCAGCTGCAGCTCTGGTCCAAACCAGCAACTTTTAGCTTAGAGGAATTATCCACAAATGCATCGGGAAAAGCATTTGGATTTCCTTTAGCAAGTTCCTACTGTCAGCAGCTTAGAATGAACAAGTTTAGCATCAGAGAAATTTCTCCCGAACCACGGAGCAGATTTTGATGAAAGTCTGAGAACGTAATCATTGGATAAATGTTTACAACTGATTTAATTTTAGAGTCAGTGTCACTTAAGAGGGCTACCAAAGTTAGCCAAACCTTTTAAAAGAAGCCAAAAAGTGACGTTAACTCAGTTAGCCCCACAGATGTGGAGCTACATTTTGGCACCTCAGAACACAATGTTTAAACGTTTGGATTTGACTGTTGGAGTCAACCTGTTTGTTTGTTAGCAAAATATCTCTTGGTGGAACCACTGAATGTGTTTTATTTGGATTTCCTAAAACTGGTAAAGTCCAACTGATTATGTTGTAGAATTAACCCAATTGAAGATGGCTGCCACAGCTAACTGACCTCTCAAACACAAACAGCTATAACTCAGGTATTTAACAGACACAATGAAGTGTTAGTACTAGGGATATACATAGTTAACCGGTTAATTGCCGTTAATGTTGTAACCGGGTAAACTAGTTTTGCCCGGTTAACCGCTTCAAGTAATTCTGCTGCGCTTGGGTGTAATATATTTTGTGCCACTAGAAGGTGCAAGAGCATCGCTATCAAAATATGTTTACTGAACAACCACAGAAGAAGTGAACGTCACATGATCAAACAAATGTACTCAAAAGATGAAGCGGTTGGTTGGTGTTTGGTTTCCGGTTAACCGGCTATTAACCGTTAAGGGGCGTCAATAACCGGTTAAAGAAATTTTGGAAAACGTGCATTCCTAGTTAGTACTCTGAGTGCTTACGGGTTGTTCAAGATCTGGCAATAATGTTAATTTCAGAAAATGACAGACAACTTTAAAGCCATACTATGCAATTTTTTCATAGTTTTAAATCATTTTTCTGAGCCAGTCTGTGTTAAAATGACCCTTTACAGGGTTAATGAAATGTCACTCAGACCCCCACCGCCCTCTGTGGCCAGAATACTGCATTTGCAACTTCAGGGGCGGGCCGCTCCCTGCTTGACTTAGTAAAGTGGAGCTGACATGCCTGGCGCTGCAGGCTGCTTCCAGCATGTTTCCTGCATGTTTTAGATCATGAACACAGCTGATTTGTTTGATTTAGTGATGAACCGCTCCTGTAGACACTAATGAAGGCTGAGGAGACATTTCAGCTGTTAGATTAAGGTGTTAAAAAGACGAACACACAGCGAGGAGATAAATTTTACTTTTGTTTTCGCTAATGAACACTAGGGGGTGCTAAAAACAAGCCAAACCTGCCAAGTGTGCCTTTAACCCACTTAATATTTAACATAAGATGATCTTAGTTTACAACGTTCCTTTGATTTGACTTTAAATAGCATTAAATGACAGTAAATTATTTTAAACACATTTATAGCATACGACCAGGCATGTATGCAGAGTCAAATGTAATTTCTGGATTTTAAACCAGCGAGGGTTAAAATAGCATAGAAAGATCTTTGAGTTAAAAGTTTTCATTTTAAATGTATGCATTTATTTGTATGTCTGTAATGCTAAGTTATCTAGAGGAAGCATTACTGTAAACTAAAAGAAACTCTTAAAATCCGCCTGTTTCCTCTGTAGGAAATAATTTACTGCTCGGAATATTTTCTGACATATCTGGACACACCCACTCGCTTTTGTTACTGAATTTTAGACTCTGGTTTTCATGACAGCTCAAGAAAAAGAGCACGTGTCTTTATAAGTAATCACTGCGTTACAGAATATCAACAACCAAACTATTATCTGCTTCCATCTCTGCACCGTCGGCTGCTTGTGTAGAAGAATACACGTCCATTATCACTCTGCTGTTTTCATAAAGGCAGAAGTGGCAGCGCCGAACAGACCAATAAAGCTAGAGCATCGCTGTCTTTGTTTTCCTGAGCAGCGAGAGTTTTGAGTGACAGCCAAACACAAAGGTTCGCCCCTCGTGTTGGCTTTCATGCTACGTCTGATGCCACAGAAACACACACACACACACACACACACACACACACACACACGCACACACACACACGTGTTCCGTCACAGTTGTGATTCGCCATCAGCCATCGTTTGACATCCACACTTTCCCTCTCTGCTCTGCAGCTACAGTAGAGGCTGCATCTGCTTGCTTATAATCATTTCTAAGTGTTTTGTAAATGATAAATGCACTTTTATTTATTTGTAGCACCTTCTAGAGTCCTACAACCCCCCAAGGCACTTTACAACACAAGAGTCATTCACACACATTCACATGCTGGCAGTGATCAGCCAAGCTGTAGCCACAGCTGACTGACAGAAGTGGAGCTGCCGTACGCACCAGTTCCCTCCGACCACCACCATCAAGCAAGGCAGGTGAAGCGTCTTGCCCAAGGGCACAACGACTGAGACACTGTGCAGGGTGCTAAGCTCCAACCCACTGGTTATGGGGCAGGCTCTTAATTGTCTTATTTAGCTTTGTTCTGTTTTGAAGTTGAATGTGTGAACATTTGAGTTTGTCTGTTGGAGCTTTTCTGCAGGATCAGGCATGTTTGTGGGAATTTAGTAAAATGAATTATTTATATCTACCTGTGGTCTGAAATCCTTTCACCTGCAGTTCTGAAAGTAGAAACAGAAATTAGGTTTTATGTTGAGCAAACTGCAGGTGACTTTTACAGCTCAGAAAACAAATGTGCTTACTTATTTATATGCTTTCACTCTTTGAAGGAAGATATGTCATCAGTCTAATGGACCAAGTTGAAGTTGTTTGTGAATAATCTCACATGATATTGTATGATCTTAGGTGAACATATGAGTAGGAAGGGATGCTCAGCCCTAATACACCAAATCTTAAGATCCGTAAATCTGACTGAGTTAGAGACATTTTTGTGTTTTCTGAGGTCATTTAGATGTGGCAACCATCTTGAATTGGTTGTAGGTGTAGTTCTAATACTTTTCTGACAGCATAATTAAAATCTGTCCAGTTTGAGATTTTGTTCATAATCAAAAACAAAAACGTTATTGCCTGCTGTGATGGGAAACACCCATAAAATCTTATACTAAAATTTGTTTCATGCTTTTTGATTGGAACTCATGAAAGTTAAGATAACTTTATTAAGTGGAACGTTCTTGGATCTGCTTTGGTGTCCTAAATGGTCTGTATTTGAAATAGTGCCTTCTAGGGTTCTACAACCCTCCAAGGCACTTTGTAACACATCCAGTCACTCACCCATGCACACACACACACACACACACACACACACACACACACACACACACACACACACACGGTAATGAGCCACAATGTAGCTACAGCTGCCCTGGGTACACTGACAGAGGCGAGGCTGCCGTGCACTGGTGCCACTGGCCCCTCCAACCATTACCAGCAGGCGATGTGGGTTATGTGTCTTGCCCAAGGACACAACAGCAGCGATAGACTTAGTGAGGCTTGAACCTGCAACCTTCCAATTACAGGGCAGGCACTTAACTCCTCTGCCACTGTTGCCTCACGTCCAAACATCAAGTAGATTTTTTGACTTTTTACACAAATTTCCCTAAGTCTCCAGACTTCTGTTTAAACTTAAATCACCCCCTGGGGGGCATCTCAAAAATTGTTGAAACTAAAGTAAATTGCTGGGTTTCACATGACGTAGCGTCCCCGCCTCTTCCCTGCCTCTCCTATTGAAGTCCACGTAAAAAAATGCAGACACGGGTCAAGCAGGAGCTGCCTCGGCACAGATCCCTGTTTACTCTGTTGATTTGGCGTTAAAATGCTCAAATTCTGTGTTGTTTATGGTTGTTACAATTGCTCTAATTGGGACAAAGACCAAAGTTTTTTTTCGTGTCCCGAAAGTAGTGCGCCACAAAGGACGTATTTTTTAAAAAAACTTACTGAAAGAAGACGGCAGAAGTGGATCAGTAATCTCCGGCTAATAACATTAGGAGCTGAAACGGACAATGCTAAAGTTTGCAGCGATGACTTTATAACAGTAAGGGTTTACTAAATGTTTTTATAGCATGTTATTGAACACAACCATAAAAACGGCAGGTAAACAGTTTGATACTATTTTCATGTGTCCGTACCGCAAATAGCTTTCAGCGTGCTATGTTAGCAGTTAGCTTAGTGTTGTAATGTGGCGTTTATACCCTATAAAAAACAAACGTACCAGAAATTTAGATTTAAATAGGCCTAATAAGTTATTTACAAGTAGATTCTAGCACGTAAACATACTTGTTATCAATAGCGATAGCATTATTATCATGAGCTAAATAGCACAACTCACTACTTACCTGAGCAAAAACAAGACAACAGCCATTTAGAGCTTCTCATGATCACTAAATGGTTAACCCTACCTGAAATAAAATAGTTGTAGGCTTCCAGGCTTATAAAAGGCTTTCATTTGGTTTGCTATATAATACGAGCTATGCAGCACAAGGTAGTTTGTTATGTCGATCTCTTCAACTCTGGGCAAATCCTCCAGAGTATGAAAACGCAGACTTTTTTTTAAACTATATGGGTCGTAACTTACATGAAGATGTATTTTTTCTCAATATCACGTCTGTGCCAGTCCATTTAATGCCTTACTATACTCGCTTTCCTCCATCGCGCTGTGTTTTGTACTGAAGCAAAACACTTCCTGACGCGTATTTGAGTTTCGCGCGACTTCCGGGTCACGTGAGTGAAACCCAGCAATAGTCCTTCTTACCTGAGCCAGAGTTGACAATCCACCCTTGCCATGGCCAGGAATTTGGAGGTGCTGATCTTCATGCAGCTGCTTCACACTTGGCTGAGAACCTCCATAGCAAACACTGAAAGTCAGTTTGATAGAGCTAAGAGGACATCAACAAAAAGTAGAGACCATCCACCTCACAGCTGCACCTAGGAATTCTGTCCATAAAGACAGTGAACAGAACCGGTGTTAAATGGCAGCCCTAGCTGAGTCCATCCCTCACCGGGAACAGGTCCAACTTACTGCAGACAACACGACTCACTCTCTTTGTACAGAGGGCCATTCTCCCCATACTCCCAGAGTAACCCCACAGGGTACCCATGGAACACAGTCTCCAGATCCACAAACCACATGTGGACTGGTTGGGCATACCATGTCCCCTACAGCCACACACACACACACCACACACACACACACACACCTAAGGACAATTTAGAGAAACCAACCAACCTGACAGTCATGTTTTTGGACTGTGGGAGGATGCCGGAGTACCCGGAGAGAACCCACGCGTGCACAGGGAGAACATGCAAACTCCATGCAGAAAAACCCCAGGCCGGGATGGGAACCCAGAACCTTCTTGCTGCAAGGCAACTGCGCTAACCACTGCGCCACTGTGCAGGCAGTCAGTTTTCATGTTCATTTTCATGTATTTGCATTTTTTTCACTCCAGAATTTAGAATCACTTCAATTAATTGATGTTCATCAAAGCTGAATCCTAAATTTAATAAAGTTCTTTTTATTGCTTCAAAGGAGGCCCGAGTGGCCTGATGCTTTTAGAAGAGTAAAAGATAATAAAAGTTTACTCCTTAGAGTTCACTCGTTTGGTTCCATTTAAAATGTGATTCCAGTAAAAAGACAAAGGAATGGTTCACACTGCTGTGTTTGGTCTAATCAGGATGAAATCCAAACTGTAATGATGAGATCAGATTCAATATAAGCTTTCATCTAAAGTCCAGAATGAGTCATCAGCCCTGGCCGTCTCTAATCTACCACTATTGATTTATTGTCCCTAGCTGGACAGAAGATGTGTAATACGATACAGACCAGGTCAGAATCCAGCAGATAAAAGAAAAAACACTTTCACTGCATTTTAAATTAAAACATGATTGAGAAAAATTCATTTTGTTGCATAATCATTGTGTTTTCGTTGCAGTTTTGACAAACATAAAATGTATCGATTCCAAATGTCTGTTCTCTATTTTTGACAAATTTTTGTTCCCATCTATATTTTTTCTCTGTCTTTTGGTCTTTGTGTCCACCTGTCGCTGTCCTCTTACTGGTTTCCTGCTCGTCTGTCTCCTATACCCATCTTGTCATCTACCTGTCTTGTCTCATACCTGCCTGTCTTCTACCTGTCTGTGTCTCACCTGTCCTTCTCCTACCTGCCTGTCTCCTACCAGCTTTCGCAGCGTCTCAACTCTAAATCGATGACTCATTTTGAGTCTGAGTCACTGACTCTTCACCGGCTGATTCTGAGTCTCACGCCTGAATTACGATTCATTTTGTCCCCATTAGGTGACTCACTGTAAAATATTTGACATTTATTGCTTTTTAATGACCACTCAGATGTTTAATGGACTTCTGGTGGACTAAAGGTCCTTATTACAGGACGGCACTTTGACCTCCTCAATTTCTGGTAAAATAACTGAACTCCCTTGTGGTTTTCTTCAGCTGCATGTGTGCAGTTTAATATTCAGAGCTGTCAAATGTACATTTTACCTCCAGATTTTGCATTTAGAGAAACTGAACACTTTATAAAGTTAAAACTGTAATTAACATCTTTTTAATGATCTTGTGAGCTTTATTTTGTCAGACTGCTTGTTGATAATTTCCTAGAATTCATGAGAGTTGCCGTTTTCTTCTCTCTTCTCTGTTCCTGAAGCCCGGCTGAACTCAGCAGCCCGCTGATGTCTTCCTCGCTCCAGATGATGCAAAGTGCTTCTGTTGCCCTGGTAACGATCCTGTGGCACCTGTTGCCGTGGATCACCGTGTTCACGTTTGCTAGTCGGCGACGTTGTGTCTGACACGGGAAAGAGCAGCCGGTAAAAGAGCCTGGTGTTAGTGGATTTTACTGTCTGGCTGTAAAAAGGCTCTTTTATAGGCCTTTAGCTCATGTCTTTAGTTTGTAAGGAAGCCTATTAAAACACCTAATCTCATGATAAATACTGCTTCAAGGGTTATGTTATAGCACAAACAAATATAAAATCATCAGCAGAGACCCACTGAACTTTGTCAGAGTGATGTAAGAAACAAAATTCAAGATACAAAAAATAAAAAATGAAGACAAACTGTGATAAAAAAGATTAAAAAAAGAAATATGAATGCATGAAAAATATTCTGATAAAGGCACAAATCAGAAAAGTTTAAGGACAATTTATCTTCTACTGACGACTGAAATAACACACATATTCTTACACACACATGTAAGTTATTGGCAGGATTGAACATTTAAAAAATTGTCCAACTGATTTTATGTTAAAAAAATTAAACTTTTTGACATATTCTGGTCAAAAATTAGATATAAATGTCTTTATTTTCTGTTTTGAAGGAGCTTGAATAGTAAAAATTGTGATTATTTTTTGCATGATTCTTTAAAGTGAGCCTACAATCATATCATTATTTCAATAAATCTGCTGTGGTCCTATATAAACTTTGTATTCTCTATGGAAAAAGAAGCTCTTGGCACTCCCGTTTAAGGTAGTAGAAGTGTGTGTGTGTGTGTGGGGGGGGTGTTTAGGGGCTTGCTCATTAATATTTATGATATGCAAACATCTCCGGCTTCTTATTGGCCAACAGCAACGCAACTCTTCCACTGCCTGTGTTTGCTCTTTCATGGGTAAAAAATACATTGCAGGTGTTTCTGCGATTTTTATCTTTTTTGGGATCCAGCGATTACCTTTTTCTTTTTGGTTTTTATTCACATTTTTTTGTATAAAATTTTCCTTTTTCATTATGATCTTTTTTTATTTATTTAATTTTTTTCATTGTTCTTGTGAAGCGCCTTGTAATTTTTTATCTTAAGAGGTGCTATATGTAAAAAATTGTAAATTCCACCCACCTTGTTGTGTTGATAATGCTAATGGTTAGCTTCTTAGCCAAGATGTGCGCTGCCCTCTCCTGAAAACTGCCTTTTGCGTTCGTTAGCCAATAGGGGTGAGCCGAAGAATGCATAGATCTGTGAGACTTTCACTGACCAGAGCGCTTCTCCATCAATTTTCCTTCAGCGGCTAATGCAGGAAATGGGGCTAGAAGACTATTTTCATGTAGCATGAATGTGAAACTCAGTGAGACCAATCTGATTTCAATAAGAACAAGTATACATTTCTCATTGAACCTGCTTCATCTCACTATGCTGTGACTGCTGGAGACAGAGTGTTTTAATATCTATTTCTAAAATGTCTCAAAATGTTCACGAGGGTTTTCTGTTTTCTATTTCAGAGCCTCGGTCGAATCTGGAACCCAGCAAAAATCTCCTCAGTTTAGATTGAGTGAGTGAAAGAGTGGAAGGATCAAGTGACCAAATTCCAAATAAACTGATAAATTGTAAAAAGAAAAATTGCAGAAAAGTCATGAATTATTATCAACGACATCATATGCTCCACATCACCTGGACAGATTAAAATAGATGTAAAAATTTATTTTAAAAAAGACTTGCAAAAGATTCAGATGCATCAATTCATTTTGTCTCCAACTCACAGTTCAGAGCCCTAAATCAAAGCTCATTATCCAGGTGTCCTCTGATAAAACTCAACCTCCACATTTCAACCAAGACTCCACCAAGTCCCTCTGAAAACACAGAGATTTATTGTTCATTCAGCCATATAATTAATCCCGCCACCCTTAATCCCTGGCTAATTGACTGCACAGCAGGTTCCACCCCTCGTTTAAGTAACTCGAGGTCGACTCAAACTGGAGCCGACCGACTTTGTTCCAGTTTTGCCATCTCTAACTTCCCTTCTGTTTCATGGTGAGCTCTTGGGAGCTCTTCAATGTTATGAAGTCAGCTGTCCAACGTGCCACTGTGTTTATCACGGAGCTCTGCACGCTGATGAGCAGTGACAGGAAGCAGGTCAGGTCCTGGCCCTGCTGCAGTGTTCAGCACCATGTTGGCAGCGTGACAGCAGTGTCTGATTGGCCCTGAAACAGAAATAGGGTCAATAATTAGATTCAGCCTGAAGCTTTATTTAAACCAGACAATCAAACACAACACTACATCTGAGGAAATTAATAAGTTCATGGGTCAACCTGCATGTCAGTCAGGGCTCCATATCTCTAACAGTGCCTCATAAATGACCTCAAACTGATCAAACAGAAAACCTGCAGCCAGATTGTTTCCTTCTGCCTCAGGAGTAATATTTGAATTTGGGTTGCTTTTTTTTGCTTTTAAAAGGTGCATTATAGAAGAGTGCAGATTTTTTCCTATATGAAAGGTGCATTATGTAAGATGAAGTTAGACTGACATCCTGTGGTCAGATTTGGTTACTGCAGCCCACAAACACGAGTCACTTTCTCACTCCCGTTCCAGTGCCAGAAGATTCCAAATGACGAGTCATACACAGTAAGTCGATAGGTAGATAAATACATTCCACTGTAATAATCCACTTGTTGGTAATTGAAAAGGTAGTGTGATCATTTTTTTTAGCCTTTTTTACCCGATATTAGACTAAAACAGAAAGGTGCCGTGGCTTCTTAGGGGTACAAGAAATAACTTCTGGGTCGCTCCTGTTACTGGCTTAGGATCTTTACAAAATACTGCTGCGTTTTGCCGGCCGACGTCAAAGTACAAATGCCAACGCTGTAATGTTAGCTGGCATTGACTCGGCAACCCTGCAGGCTCACAGATTGTAAAGAAACACTACGCCCCTCTTTTGCCATTTTAAAAAGAGAAAAACTGACAACCCCACAGCCGTCTGAGAAGGCAATCAGTTTCAATCTAACCGTCCTTTCGACATGATTGAGACATTTTGTTATTATTTCACTGTAAAATTCTTAAATATTTTACCTTTAACTATAGAGTTTTGCTTTAAGTTGACAACTCCAATCACTGGAGCGGTTTTAGGTTTTCCAGGTCAGAAATTGAGACCAGTTAATTGAATCCGTGATAAGACTCAACATCATCTGAACATTTGGTGGCATCCACTTTAGGCCTCTGGTAAGATGTTAAAAGATGTTTTTACACTATGGTTTCAAACACAAAATTTATTAAGACATATTTCAACATTTCAAAAGTAAATTATGAATAAATATTGAAATTAAAATCATGGATGGAATCTTTGCAGTGGTGTGTTTTTGCCATTGGGAGGGGGATAATTAAGAAGTGAGTTTAAAGTTAAATATGCAGAAAAAGGTAAAACGTGGGCCGTTTTATGACTAGTCAGAGGAAGCAAACCCTTCTGCTTTTAATTTCATTGTACCTGGAGGTCATGATCACTTTTTATTTTCCTCTTCTCACTGGCCCTATGCAGTCATGGATACCAGACACAACTGATCACAGACGACTCTGTTTTGTCAAAGCAACAATAAACCCTAAAGGCTTAAATCATAATTAGAATAGAAATAACCTTATTGATCCCAGGGGATAATTGCTTGTGCTAAGTGCATGTAAAGCATGAAAAAACACAAACACACACACACACACAAAAAAAAACACTTTATAAAAAACAAATGAATAAAAGTAAAATAAAAATGTTAAAAATAAAAATACAGTAGCTAAAATAAACAGAAATGTAAAAATAACAGTTGTGAACCTAAACTAGATTAAATTAAACGTGATAAAATTAAATTCCAGGGAGTAAATTAACACCATGCACAATGTTAACACAAAACCATGGTGCACCTTCAGCTGTTCTCAGCCTTGCTTCATGTTTTTGTAATCCAGTCATGTTGCTGTAAAAAATGACCCCGATAGTCTCATTTTTCGGAGTCTTCCTGGATCAGATTGTAACACACGACGTGACACGTTCAGCGCTGTGACACTGCGAGAGATTGCTGCTGAATATTAACGCCATTTGTTTCTTCACTCGGCTGTTTTTTCCTGTCGATAAGTGCTCACTTTGCCGCCCCTCCTCTTCACTCCATCAGGGTTAAGAGGGCTGTGGTAAGTGGCCAGCGGCATGCTGGGAGGGTGGGCGACGAGGCTGTGTGGGCGGCCGGTTTGTTACGCCTGCCAACAGCTTGAGTGCAGTGATGAATGCTGCAGGGAGACGGAGAGCTGCGCAGAGAAACCTGCAAAAACAAAAAGCTCTGGATTTAATGTCTTATTTGTAATATTTCTTGTTTGGTTTTGGACATTTACATGGTTTTTTACAGTGCATTTCTTTAAATGTTATGTTAAGCATTTGTGTTTTTAGGAAAACTTTTTACGATGGAGAAAATATATAAAACAGGACGTCTCAAGACTTGAAATGTTAGGGATAAAGTCAGTATTTCCAAAATTATAGTCAGTATGTCAAGATAAAAGTTGAAATACTGTTTTCAGAAGAAAAAAAACATTGAAAGTATTTTTTTTAAATAACCCAAGAAAGAAAATCATTTATTGTTATTATGTTAACTGATGATTCTGGGTGTGTTTTTGCAATGTAAACGAGACACTATATAGGTACAGTGATTTATCTTTTAGCAACTTCAGTCCACAGCAAAACTCACAACTTCTTTTAATCTTTCACAATAAAATGTTAGGTAGTCTCCATTTGATATAACACATTCTAGAGTCCTAGAACCCCCCCAAGGCGCTTTACAACACAATCATTAACACACGTACACACTGCTGGTGATGAGCTGCATTGTAGCCACAGCTGCCCTGGGGCTCGGCGAGGCTGCTGAGTACTGGCACCACCGGTCCCCCCGACCACCACCAGCAGGCAGTGAGGGTTAAGTGTCTTGCTCAAGGACAGCGACAGACTGAGCGGGGATCGAACCTCAACCTTCTGATTCTGGGCAGACACTTAACTCCTCTGCCACCATCGCCCCAAAGTCTAAAGCATACACGTACCTCAAAACACCAAACGCTTATAAAATAGTTTATTAATACTGTTCTTTGTGTTAATTTATTACTGTTGTTTCAATAATTTTTACGAGCTTTAGATGTTTTTAAGTACACTGTATATTTGGTGCTTTTATTGTGAAGGATTAAAAGATGTTTTGCTGTAGACACTGATATAGAAGTGGCCATGAGCCAGCATCTAGACAACAAAAACAAAACAAAAAACTTTATTTTGTTTTGATCTTTTCCCAGCAGATAGTATTTAGACATTTTTCTTGACATTTGAACTTTTTGTTGAACATTTAGATTTTTTCTATTCAGTTTTAATCTTGACACTATGTCTTGTTTTAACATTTTCTTTCTCCTGTACATGGGGCTAATGACCCTTGGTAGATTTTAAAGCACCAACTTTCTTTGTTAAATTTAAGACAGTTTAGGATGGCAACAATACACATGATCTGGATTGGCTCAGACTAGCCTTTAGCTCATCAGTCCACTCCTCGAGGGTATAACGTTTATTTCTGATAACTGAGGCCATTCAGGAAACTATTCTCACCTCAGAATAGCCAAAAACGATTCCCTTGATAAAATAATTACACCATTTAAGGAGGGCAACAGTTGCAAGTTAATGTAATTTAACTGATCACCAATTAATGTCCCATTTAGAACAATCTGAAAAAACAGTCTGCTGTAACTTTTATGTGTGGATTTCTGTATGAAGCTATGGGGACGATGGAGAAATAATTCATTGTGCGTATGCGTGTGTGTGAAACCAATTTTTTTCTTTTTGCCCCCTTAGGGACATAAAGAAAACAATCATATAATACCTGTATAAAAGCTGTAGGCTTACTGCATGTTTTCACCATAACTGCTTGATTTTATGTTTATTTCAGTCACAGCTTTGTCAGACATAAACAGTAAAATACATTTTCTGGACATAAGTTTTTTGTCTTTAATTTTTTTACCATTAGCCTTACTTTCGGTCCACCATGTCCTTTTATCCCATTCCCTCCCTTCATCTTTTAGTTTTTTTGGAGCTTTAATTCTGCCTTCCTCATCTGCAGCATCCTTATTTTTTTATCCCTCATTCTTTCAAACCATTCATCTTATCTCCTCTCCTCCCTTCTTTCGTTCAGCCTGTTTCACTCCCTCCTCTGTCCTCATTTCTCTTCTCCCCTTCCTCTTGCTTTTTTTTGGGTTTTCTCTTGTTTCAGTCATCCAACCACAAGACAAATGGACGAATGCCTGACTGGTGATGTATAGCCTCCTTCCTGCCCCTCCATCCTCCATCGCCTGGAGGAGGGAGGCGGGAAATCTGCAGCTACATTCAGCCAGTGTTCCAAAGTATCCAGAGCAGTGCCTCGGTTTCTGCGGATCAACAGATTATACTGCTGTGCTTTTATTTATTTTGTTTCAGAATTTTCTGTCTATACAAACAAAGACATCTATTGACTTAATCTGGCTGTATAAAGCCCTCTTGGTCTGTTTTATTTAGCTCTGATGACTGAAGCTGAATAATCTCACGTTAGGGATGAAAGAAAGAAGGGCTGAATATTAACGTCAGCTCATTCAAAAACCTTTTGATATAATTTTATTTTTAAATTTCTAACAAGAACATACAGATGTTCAGAATATTTTCTGAATATCTCTCACATCTCTACTCATCTTTATGTGGAATCAAGTTTAGTTTCCGATCCCTGTTCGGGTTTATCTTACCTGTCTGAAGACCAGTTGGGCCCAGTTTTCATGGACTTCTCTCTTATTGTCTCCGTTTGTATCCTGATGTCTTCATATTCCAGCAGGATGGAGCAAAAAAATAAATACCTGGATGTTCTGGTTCCTACATGTACGGAGCATTGCCACCAGAAAGTCCAGACTGCAATCCAATGGACATTAATGAGTGGAAGTTCCAAAGAGAGAAGGTCTGAAACCTGAAGAGTTACTGAAATCAAGAAAGGATAGTAGAAAATGAAAATGTTGCAAAGTTCTATTATGAGTTGTCTGAAGGGAAATGGGTGCATTTTCCCACTAATAGATGTAGAATGAAATCCCAAACCACTTTAAGTCTAAATCAAAGATGCGTAAAGATATGAAGCTGAAACTTTGGAAACACATTTAGAACATACGTGTGCTGAAGTCAGAGCATTTAGATCAGATATTAAATTGTTTTTGAAATAAAATCCATTTTATGGATCCTCAAATTTGCACCCATGAAGCTTTTTATCAGTTCTGCACTCAAACGCTTAGATTCAGTTTTCTCGTTCAAGAGCATCAACACAGAACCAAATAATCCACATAAATGTTTTGGTTTTACAAGTTTTTGTTTTGTGATGAAAGTTTGAAAAGATGAAACAACAAGTTTGCACTCATAAAGACCTGATGACATCAAAAACAAACTTGGAAGAATGTGAATAGACAAAGTTGAGTTTTTTTAATGGTACAGCAGCAAAAAGCAGAAAATCAGAGTCAAAGCACTAGGAGGGTGTGAAATGCAGCTAGAGTAGACAGAGGTCAGTGTTGATGCATTCAGAGGCTTTTATAGAAAACTAGAACACGCGTTTCAGTTGTTGATGAGTTTTTGGTGATCACCATCTCAGATGGAAGGATGGATTTGTAGATAAATGACATTCTGGATGAGTACTTGTAGTAAAATATCAGCAGACGATTAAATGTCAAATGAAAGGCTTCTCTTTGTGTCAGAGGCAAACGTGTTGAAGGATCTTTTGTCTTTTCTGATTCTTTTGTCTTCAGGCTGAATGAGTTCACTCAGAAAATGTCACCAGCTGTTTAGTTCCAGTCCATCACCAGCTGCCTTTAATGAGCCGTTGTTGCTTTGACTTTCTAGATTCTACATGTTTCATGCAAATTACACTCATCTGTTAGTGCTGCAGCGCTTCATTCTTTATTTGAGTGGTTTGTGATCCATCGTCCACTTTAAATTCCCATGTTTGTTTTTTACTCCTAAAAAGTCAGTGGCCTTTTGTCCTCTTCAGCAAAACCTATTACATAGATCATTTGATTATGTGCCGACTTTTGGTGCTTCTTTGGTTAATAAGCAATAAACAGTTATAATATTATATATAATATGTAAAATCTACTGTACAAGTACTACTGTATGCTGGTGAAGGGTCTCAGTCATCCAGGTCATGGTAATCCAAAGGGGTTCGAATGAAGGCAACTGAATCCAAAGAAATCCAGTTGCCTTCATTCGAACCCCTTTGGAGGTACTACTGTACTACTCCTGACAGCACAAAGACAACCTCCTTCATAGGGCTGGAAATTTCACATCTTGGAATAACTTTTACTTTTCCACATCTGATTGTGTTCTACAGTCACTTTGGTGGACCACCAGCCAACCCCGCTACCCCCACACATCCTTTCAACATGGTCATTCACACCTACAACTTCCCAGGAGGCACCTCACTAAAGGATTTTGAAATCACAGCTTTCATCATACTTGCATTTGGTTGCCATAGTTACATGCTATATGATGGAAAATATTCAGCAGCCTTTTCGGCTCAGACTCAGAAATTTTACTTTACATTTTCAAACCCAAACAGCTGTTGAAAACATAACTTATTCATTAAATTTAAAAAATGACTAAATGTGAAATATAAAGAGTAAAAAGATACTATATTTGGTTATCATCCATCACTAAAATGTTCAGAAAGAGCAAAATGTTTAATGCCAGCATTAAATATTCAATCAGATCCTGAGCAGAAATAGAACTTAAAGGAGGAGTTGATCTATAATAGGATGACAGAACAAGAAGAAAAAGCTTCATTAAAATCTAAAAGACGGAAGTTAAAATTAGCCTCCTCACAGAAACTCCTTTAATATTAGTGGCAGGTCCGTGATGTTGGAAGAAGAAAAAAATTTAACTCGGCTAATTTTTTTTCTTTGCAGTCTGTGCTGAGGGAATAATTTGTTGCAGGAAGTCATATGAATAAATAATGTCACCGAGGTCTGAGATCTCTGGTTGGCAGATCTGAGAGACAGTTAGCAGGTCATCATTAATTCATCCACCAACGTCTGCAGCATCCGTCTCCTGTCTTCTGTGACTTTTACGTCATAAAAGGTTCATTTAGAAAGACTCATTTCACTATAGATGAACACATCTGACCACGATGTTACTGTCTAAACTCCTGTTTCTGTCAATGAAAAATTATTTTAAAAAAGAATTTTATGAACTTTATTCAACAAAAGTTCAAATCAGAATTGATAGAGGCTTCGTCTCATAAAAATCTGGATTGTAAAAACTTGATTAAAAACATTTTTCTTAGATTATGCAAAGAGCAGGTGTATCAGGAAGCAGGCTGTGCGTGAACTCAAAACATATTTTAATAAATAAATCAAGGGCGAGCACCAACAGGCATAAAACAGGAGGATCTGACACAAGTGACTGAAACCAGGGTGCTTATATTGTGAGGGATGTGATTACTAAACAGGAACAGGTGAGCTGATGGGAAACAGGTGTGCAAAATTAAGTGATGGTTGCCTGAAATATAAAATAATTTAGTAAAAATGTGTAAATTAAAACATGAGGAAGATGTTGAGTTTGGAACTTTGTCCTGTTTTTTCTCTTGATTTTGTTTGGAATACCGTAGTTATAAAACATAAAGTTTTTACTCTAAATTTCCCCTTGATGCTTGTAAAGTTCTGGAGTTTGACTTTGAGGAAGGTGTGAGAACCTCGTTGGGGATCCATCTTGGTCTATTTGTCTAACTGATAGTTCTGTGTCCCCTCAGGATAACAGTCTTGCTGGAGGCAACAAAGTGTGTGTGTGCGTGTGTGTGTGCACGTGCGCGCTCTCGCTTGCACTACAAATGACTTATTTTCTCCATCTGTCCATTAAATTGGTTAAGGGGGACAACAGAGGCTCACCTGTAGTTTGTCTTCTGTAATTATGTCCAGAGGAGGACTTTGTTCTTGAAGTTAGATTTTTGTGGAGCTGAATCTTTACATGGATTTTTCAGAAGTATGTGAGTGTAAGACCCTTATGTCTTCCGTCTGGAGTAGCTCGTTTGTGTTCGGGTGACCTTCTGATGTCTTATACCTGATCTAATGTTTACAGAAAGGTTGTCTTGATAAAATCCCACAGGGTAACTCAGGTAATGATTGCTTCTTGCATTGATGTTATCATGCAGAGTCAGTTGGATTTAAAACTTGAAGTTTTTATTCTTCGAGAGGCACCGGGCTGGCAAATATTTAGGATAATCGGCCTAATCAGTTATAGACTAATCCTTACTTCAACAAAAAATAAAATAATTATTCTGTTATCTATAATCCTTGCAGATAAGTCATTTGGTCTGAGCTTTATGAAAACTGGTATCAGCCCCCAAAACCAGAATTGGTGCATCCCTTGTTAAACACACGGTTTAAAAAAGTAAATAAAAATGTTTTTTTTAAATCTGAAAACAAAAAATTTGTTTTTCTCACCATGAATAGAAAAACACAACATCAACAAAGTTCATTAGATCAATAGCATCTTTGTCCAAAGACCTTGCATATTTTCATCTGACTTCTTCCCATTTGCTTTTTCCAGCTTTTCACATCTTCATCTTCAGCCGTTAAACTCGGAAACAACTTCCAATTAAGTGGGAAGGATCAGCAAGCCGCCCTGCCTGGGCCTGATAACATTATCCAACGTCACGCACCGCTGCCAGTGCCGGGATTATAAAATAATGATAAAAACATTAGGAGGAGGAAGAAGAAAGAGTGGTGGAGGGAGAAGAGGAGGAGATGATGTGAGGGAGGGTAGCCCTTGGGTGCTGTCACGAGTGATCGTACGGTATATTTGGCTCTATTTGAAAAGGGAGGGTTATGTAAGGTTTTTAAAGCTCTCCCACCATCACCAGAACCAAAAAGTTCAGTATGCTGGAGAGCTGCTTGGGCTTCCGGTCCGTTCTAACCACCCACTGATGAATTCTTACATAACGAGCCAACGTTGAGTCCTCTGGAGTCTGAGGAGGAGGTAACTGGAGGCAGGTAGCAACGCTCCTGAATTTCACACCTGTTTCTTCCTCATGTGAAGGTTTATTAGGTGTTTCTGTTGTGTCAAAAAGAAGCAGAGATTGAAGGATGTCGCTTTAATCTGAATTTAATTTGTCCTGTCTGCTTCTTTTGGTTCTTCAGAGCCCTTCATTGGGACTGGGGTCCCACGAGTCCCGCAGGGGCCAGTGCAAATCTAGCAGGAGCAGGTGGGCGTGAGGCTCCTGCAGGTGGGAATGAACAGCTAAAAATAGACCACAGGATAGAGAGTACATAACAGAGCCCTGCATTCGGGCCGGGGGCTCACAAACTCGGTGCTGCCAATGGTTGTAAGACTGCAGCCTACAGAAGCAGTTGGCCAAAATTATCAAAAGGGGAGAGATCGATCCCCAGGCCCTGCAGGCCACGTGCAAAAGCATCCTTGGGCAAGATACTGAACCCTAAAGTTGCCCCTCGGCACGATACAGATTGCAGCCCACTGCTCCTTTACGGATGGTAAGGACGGGTCAAATGCAGAGAACAATTTCTTCAAGGGGATCAATAAAAATATAAATTTAATTAATTAAAACTAAGAGTGAAGAGTATAAAATTAATGAAAAGACAGAAAATCTGATATGTGGAAAATCTTGTTTATCTCACATAAAACACTCCATGCCCAAAATCATAAAGTACGTATTTCTGTATTAATAATTAATGGGTATGTTGGTGGAGGTGGGGTGATGGAAACAGACTGCGGGCGTGAGCAATGGTCAAAATCATCGGGACAAGCATGGTCTGTGCAGGTCTCTTTTAATGTTTCAGTTTTGGTGTTTTGGTAAGGAAAAAAAATTGTGTATTGCAGATATGCCTGTTGGTTTTTACTACAGTGAAATTTAAACCAGTTAAAACCCAAAATGAGCTGGAAAAAATCTAATCATTTAGGGAGGTCATCTGAACAGTTATTATGAAAGGTCTGTATAGAACATCAGCTGATAATCACAATGCAAAGCTGTTTATTCCTTATTAGTTACTATGTTTACCCCACAAACACATTTTTAACAAACAACACTTGATTCTGAAAGTCACATTGAAAATCCAGAGACCACCATTCAGTTTCAACTGTTCCTGTTTCAGGAACTAGAAGTGAGCCACATCAGAGTTGACAGGATTTGGAGTCTTATTTCCTGATATTTGGACATCTCACCTCTGATTGGCTAACAGCAACATGACTCTACCACTGACTCTGTTTGCTCTGCAACGTTGTTGTTTTATCTCCATAAATAACACAAGCCTGGAGGAGTTCTGCTGTGTGGTGGAGTTGCTAATGCTAACGGTTAGCTTCTACTTTTTGAAATGTTCTCTGCTGTTTCCTGGATGCTAAACCAACAACAGCCTTCCCCGTCACGAGCCAAGATGGGTGAGTCCATGAACGTTGTGACAGTGTGACGTAGATCTGTCAGGTTTTTCACATCCCAGCGTTTCACCATCTATTTTTTATCAGAATCTAATGCAGGAGATACTGTAGGTGTAGAAGACTATTTTCATGTTCAGCCTGAATGAAAAACTCCAACAGAATGACCGATTATGATCAGAAATAAGAATTTAAAAATTGCTTTTCAGTGAACTACACCTTTAAAAGACTGGAATTCCATTAAAACATCAATAGACAAGGTTCACCAATCCCTAACAGCATACAGGAGAGATATCTAGCCTAATAATTTATGGATGTTTTTGAGAGTACATAGTGATAAAATCTTAGAAAATATAACAGTTCAGGAGATAACATTTACTTTTTTAGAAAATGGAGTGCAACATGCTTAAGGGTTTGGGTTAGTCTCTGCTAGTGTGTTCACATAAAAAGATTAACCAGAGATGGGTTACAGGAATAAAAAGATTACAGATAATTAAACATTTACTGGCACAGATGAGCTAAAAGTGCGCAACATTGTGTCCTCAGAGCGTGTGTGTGTGTATGTATGTGTGTGTGTGTGTGTATGTGTGCGTGTGTGTGTGTGTGTGTGTGTGTGTGTGTGTGGTCCTTCAGATGTTGTTGTCTGACAGCAGGATCTCTTCTTTATTTTATTAGTGAATCTTGAAGTCAGTTTCTGTAACGATAACAAACACCAGACTCCAAACACCACAGGCTAAAACACATATGGGAACAATAAATGCATTAAAAAATACACTCAGTCCTCTTGTTCAGATTCATACAAGTGAAAAAACACCAACTGTTTTAGAATACAGAAAAAAATCAGTAAAATAGGAATAAATAATAATGTCCAGGTGTTTCTTCCAATATCTTTTAGGACTGATAAACTTTGTAAATCAAAGGTAATTTGAACACATTAAAAAGAGATGTTTGGTCAAACTGTTGAGTGAAGAGATTTCAGAGTGTCTGAGATGATTTATTTGGACTTTAGGCATGGAGTGCTACTTAGCTACTCTCACACGAAAAGTACACGTTTTTAACGAGCAATCAACGCGTCAACAACACATACTTTACGCGTGAAAATGTTGCGTGATTTCAACCAGCAAACAACAAGAAAACAACGTGTTGTTAACACACGTGCCTCCCGGTCACGGAAACGCGCATCGCTCCACAGCTGCATAATGAGGACGTAAACAATTTGAATCTCAGCTACTTTTAAATTTATTCATAATATTAACACGTTTTTTTTATTAATGTACTCCCTAAACAAGTGATGTAGATAAACTAAGGAAATGACATAAATACAGAAAAAAAGACATACCTAAATAATAATAAAAAAATTAAAGGAAAACTTGGACGTGTGTTCCCTTCATTTCTTCTTTTTTAATGCTTTGCTGAAGTATCAGATAGGGACTCGGTATCGGCAGATACTCAAAATCAAATGACTCGGACTCGGATCAGGAGCAAAAAAATGTGATCTGAACATCCCTAGTAATTAGCACTGCCATGTAATGCTCATTTAAGGAAGTATTGACCCTTTGCACCTATGTCACCTGATCACGTGGGTCCACCACATTGGAGGGCAAAAACATTAAACATTAACGACTTGGAGAGGATCTGCTGGGCAAAATCCCCCCTGAGATGTGTGCAAAACTTGTGGCCAACTACAAGACATGACTGGCCTCTGTAATTGCCAAAAAAGATTTAGCTTCAAAGTACTAAAGCACGCTTTGCAAAGGGATCAAATACTTTTTTCATTCATGCATCTTTTCTGTTTTTTTTCTGTCTCCTACTGTTGAAATAAATCTGCCATTCTTATTATATAATGACCATTTCTTTGTTAGTGGGAATACTTAAAAATCAGCAGGGGTTCAAACAATTGTTTCCCTGACTGAATGAGCTAACTGATGGTGTCTGAGCTTGCAGTTTTTCATGAGAAATGGACTGTAACTCCAGGTATTTTAGTTTAAAACTCAGTGAAATGGTGGAATTTCATTCAAAATAATGGTTTCCTTTGGGTATTCAGATTCAGATTCTGGACATTAAACATCCATCCAGTGTCTATTTTCATAAAAATACACATTTTTTATTACCTCCGTTCTGTGTCGGTGTACATTTGCACTCTTTAGTTTTGTAGAACCTTGCTAATGTTTGTTTTGGACAGAAAATGAATAGAAACGAAACTGGGCGCTTCTCCTGAAGCGATCGGTCACCGTTAAAAATGGGTTGTCGTCCCGATCGGCCCCATCTCCCCTGTTACCTCCCAGAATAAACGGCCCAATCTGTCACCCCATCCCATTTCAGCTCAGCATTATTCGGCTCTGGCACATATAGGTGCAGCAAAATGACAACGGACGGGCAGGAAGATGTTCAGGAGGGATCTTATCTAAAATACAACTACTGTTCTGTTTCACCAGGACCAATAAACAGGATTTTGTTGATGCTGGTGCTGTCAGTTAAATGAACGTGCAGAGCCACAGGAAACAGGAGCAGCGGACTCAGGCTGTGGGTTTCCTGTTCTAATGCTTGTGCAGGTTGGTGGGCATGAGTTGTTTTTAATGCTTCGGTTGGTTTTAAGGAATCTAAACTGACAACCATCCCAATCAGATTACTGATCTGTTTGTATTAAGTTACAGACTAATAAGGGAGGGTCTGCAGAAAGGCTCAGTATTGATCCACATTATTCCCAGAATGGGATTCATGTCACAGAGGTAATCAGTGTTTTATAGATCCTATTATCTGTTTAACACTCTGTGTATTTTCAGATTTATTTAGTCTTTAGAAGAACTGGAAATTCTACAGAGAAGGACCGGATTGCAGCCAGAATTATATTGTGTAAATAAAACTTGGTGATTTCCGCCTCTCGTGTCTTGTCTTCTGCAATTACCACCAACCCTAGAAGGCAAATAAAGAATATGAACACATTGTTTAAGGTATTTTCTGTCTCATGTCCCGCAGATAACCACGTGGCATCCCAACAGAGGAAAGGGGAAGTAAGGAGGACCGAGGCTTTCAGACGTCTTCAGCTTTGGTGGCTTCATGCTCAGCTGTCTTTGGTTTTAAGAAGAGGAACTTCACTAAGCAGAAGGAATCATGGATTTTGTGATGAAGCAAGCTTTAGGTGGTAAGTCATCTGCCTCATCACAAAAACAAAGAGGTTTCTTATGTATTGGTCTTCACATAGATGCTGCAGAGAATTGGGTGCTCATTTATCAGCCATATTTATGCACAGATCTATGCATATTTTGTGCACTGGAACAATTTGATGCATTGTGTGGTATTTACCAATTTGTACTTGTGCGTAAAAATGTCCCTAAGTGTAAGAACAGCTCTGACCATGTGTACGAACAGCATCTAGTGGTAGAACAGGGGAACAGCAATGCTGAAGGCCTCAGTCGTCCACGTGTTCCTCATCCACAAATTAGTGTGAATGTGTTTATCTGCACTGCAAAAACAGATTTCTAAGAAAGTATTCTTATCAAACTAAATTTTGATTTATTTGCTAGTTTTAAGAATTCTAGCTGAGCAACTTTTGCTTACCCCATTGGCAGATTTTTTTTACTAAGAATTCATATCTAAGAATATTTACTTTATTTGAAGTAGTGCTGTTTTTTAGAGACTTTATTTTCCTTTTAGACCAAAAACAAGATAAAATGTCTAAAAATTAGGCTTTTATTGCTTTCTGAGAAATCAGTTTTTGCAGTGTGTCTGAATTTTAGTAAAAGCTCAAGACTTAGTGTAGAAAAATATGAAAATCCTGTTTATTTTACATGTCGCTGTTTTTATTCATTATTTATCACACAAGTGATGCAGTCTTTGCATGTTTTTATCAAAAACATAACCTAGTGGATGTGCTGTATCATACAGTACAAAAAGGCATTTATTTACTTAATTCTAGTTAGCCAGAGAAACAAACAGTTTTAGATTTTCAAATATTTTTGTTAGTGGAAATATAACAGAGGATTTATATGAAAACCTGTTTTCCTGATTGAATATAACCCAATCTCTTCCATGAAATGACATCATAAGACTGTCTCTGTGGTGATCTTGATAAAGAGATTAATTTCTGTCCATTTTTTTGGAGAAAGTTGTACCACCTTAGTGTTTTTCATATGCTCTGTTCTTGTCCATGATGTTCGAGGCTATCCCAGGTGATGATCATGAACTCTTTAGGTAACCTTTTTACTTGACACAGTGGCGGTCAGAATAAAGTTGACCTGATGGCTGTGTTTCCTTTCAAACCCCTTTTGTTTTGGCTTGGCCGTGGGTGGGACTCATTCACTCAGAGCAACATAAAAATGTCGGAGTGAATCTTCCCGGATGTCCGGGGCCCAGCGGGCCCCAGAGGTCACTCCTCTTTAAATCATCCCTCTCATCTAGTTTCATCAGTTGAATGACCACCAGCCACGATGAAATGAGATTTATTCCTTTGCAGCTCAGCCTGCCCTTCGTTTTCCTCCTTCCTCCCAGAACTCGTTAATACCCTCCTCCTCCCTCCTCTTCCTCCTCCTTCTCCTCTTCCTCACTACTCATGTACTGTCTTCTGTCCCTTTTCATTTCGTTTACTCATTTTTCATCCAATCCATTCCTCCCAGCTTCATTTTCCTGCTCTCCTGACTTTTATTTTCCTCTGCCTTTATTATCCACCTGCTCTTTGTCTGAGTGCACACGGAGGAATTTTCTTATATAGCTTCGTGCTTCAGAGCAAATATTTCATGTTCCAAAACAAAAATATGGGGCTGTAAACGTGGAGTATTTCCAAGGATCTAAACAGATATTATAAGGATTTTAGGAAACACATTCATTAAGAACCCTAAAGACCTAATTATTAGCATACAGGGCTTTCAGCTCTGCACCTTTTGAATAAATTGACAACTCAGACTTTCAGAGATATTGTGTTGTCTAAATGCAAGTGAAGTGATACATGGGCTGTAAATATTTCACACTTTATGTTGTGTGTCATTACTTTATTTTGCAGAAATGCTAAAAACGTTTTGCTTTTTAGGACACAAAAATGTGCATTTGCATCTTGTTCTATAAGCGATGCAAGAGTACACAAACTAACAGGTTGTTCAGATGCACCAGAAGTCCACACCTGAGTTTGAGTTTCTCACCTGATGAAATCAGCAAAGGAGAAGACCTCCAGTCTGTCTGATGAAGGCCAGACATCTCTGGTGCAAGCACTATTACAGCTTCAGCCCAGTGACACACGGTCTCCTGCTTCACATTTCATCAACCATTCCTGATATTTAGGTCTCAAACAAAAAAGCTGTTAATTGAAAGTAAATCATTGTTTATTTTTGTTGCTCCATCAATCAGAAGCCAGCACATCTCTGCTAAACACATCAGGTGTGTCAGACTAATAGAGAGCCTCTCGTCCTTCCTTTTCTCGATTAGGGCTTTAACCTCCGCCCCGCCGCTGACCTTCTGTCCCGTTTTTCCTGCCTTCACGCTGCTGAGCACACACTCCCTCGATTATTCTGTGCATTTTAATAGGCTGCATAGATGGGCTCTGCCAACCCCTCACCCCATCAGCTCCTTCCATCTTTCCAGATTTAAAAGGTCGTAATTTACCTCCCGTCAGCTGCTGCTGACCTTCTCTCTTTGAACTGAGAGGCTCTTATTTCACTGAGACTCAGCTGGACATTTATTAATATATAAAAACACAAAGATCTGACTCAAGCATGGAGGAAAGAGAAGGAAAGGAAACTAATCAAAACAAGAAGACAGAAATCCCAAAACACAGGCTGGGCCTGGCTAATCTGATTAATGCCTGGACATGTCCTGAGTGGTTTATTACCACAGATTGACATTTAGATTTCTGTTTATGACATCAACATCCTGTTTTTCCTTTGGACAGGAAATCAAACCTCTGAGGTTCGATCCTTGTTTCATAAAGAAGCTGAGCTGAAACAGATAATCTCTGAAACATCAGCATGAAGCGCTCCTGACCAGGCAGGGTCAAGCCCTCCCTTTCATTTCCTGTGCTGCAGGTGTGATAATGACAAGCAGGCGACAGCGTTGCAATATCATAAGGCTGTTGGGAAGGTTTCTGAGTGGCCTGAAGGCTGGTTTGTGTTGCTCTGTGGAACTTCAGCAGGAGCTGTGGGCTTCAGCCTGGTGCACAGACACCTGATGGATGTTTCAGGATTTCAGACAGCTCAGCTTCTTGTGTGATTTATGAGGGTGTGACTAGTTGATGGAGTCGATCCCTTATTTAAATAATCTATTAATGCTACGGCATTGGCACTGTAATTTGTCTGATTGACTGAAAGGGAGGGGGGGGGGGGGTTGTTTATGTATTGTTTGCTAAAAATCTTTATTTAATGCAGAATATTCTCACTTTCCATATTTTTTTAGTGCAGAGGGATTATTACAAAGCTGTTTTAGCATTAAAACTAGAGGAAATAAAACTGAATGATTTAATGTTGTGATATTATAATTATAAAAAATGTGGGATTTAGATTTTGTTTTAATGGAGGAAAAGCAAAGTAAAATCAGAGGAGGCTCCATGTGGAGCATCAGAGGACAAACAGGACAGTAGAGGACAATAGATGGATGGAGAGAACATGTGAAGGTTAGATGTACTGAGGACAACGTCTCTGGAGAGAGGAGTTATAATAAAACCAACCACATTAAATCTAGCCTGAAGCCCACTGTCCCTTTGTCAAGATCATTCTGGTCCTGAAGCGCATTTATCCTTTTTTATCTTTTTCATTTTAAAGTGTGTGTAACTGTCTGTTGGTGGATTTGGTAGGTGGTCATGAATTTGTGTCGAAACAGAAAAAACAAAGAACCAATTCAATATGTTGGTGATTTTAATCATGATGACCTGAAAAACCATGTAGTTCATTGTGTAACATCTCCTGATGTGAGCACACCAGTAGAGAAACAGAAACATGTAAACGGATTCTCACTTTTCACACAACTGACTAACAATTTAAGAATTAATACTTACTCCCAAGGCCCTTCTTAAACTTCTCTTTTGGTTTCAAACGTTTTTACACAGATTAAGATATAAAAGTCCCAAAGTGTGAACATTTGCCACAGAAATATCTTGACTGACATTAAGATGCTTAATAGGTGATCAGGATTCCTTTAAGAGCTTTGACTGAATAGGAAGTGATATTGAGGGCTAAAGGGGTGAAATGATTGACTGAAATATTAAATTATAATGAAAGTAGCACTTGGCAGTTTTGGCTTGTTTTTAGCACCCCATAGTGTCCTGTTAGTAAAACCAAAAGTGAAACTTATCTCCTCGCTGTGCGTTCGTCTTTTTAACACCTTAATCTAACTGCTGAAATGTCTCCTCAGCCTTCATTAGTGTCTACAGGAGCGGTTCATCACTAAATCAAACAAATCAGCTGTGTTCATGATCTAAAACATGCTGGAAACATGCTGGAAGCAGACTGCAGCACCAGGCTTGTCAGCTCCAACAAGTCCAACAGAGACCAGACCGGCACTCTGAAGTTGCAAGTGCGGTATTCTGGCCACAGAGGGCGGTGGGGGTCTGAGTAACATTAAATTGTGGTGTACCACAAGGGTCGGTATTAGGCCCTAAACTATTTATTATTTATATAAAATACATTGTCTCTATATCTAATATATTAAAATGTACTTTATTTGCAGATGACACAACTTTTTATTATTCAGGAGATAATGTAGAACAGATTATAGAAATGGTACAAACAGAGCGGAAAAAAATTTAATTATGGTTTGATGGGAATAAACTTTCATTAAACAGTGAAAAATCATGTTTTATGATATTTAGTAATACAAATTTATTGATATTAAATATAGATGATATTAATATTAAACGAGTAAATGAAGTAAAATCTTTGGGAGTTATCATAGATGAAAAATGTCTTGGAAACCACATATAAACAGTGTCAAAACTAAAATAGCTAAAACAATCGCAATGTTACATAGAGTAAAATGGTCACTGGATGATAACTCCCTATATCTATGGTTCACTGATTTTACCATACTTGAACTACTGCATTGAAATTTGGGGAACAACATATAAAACTTATACAAATTCCATTTACATCTTGCAAAACAAAAGCAATAAGAATCATTACAAGGAGCAACTACAGAGATCCGTCCAACCCGTTATTTATAAAATTAAAAACATTAAAATTCTATGACCTAGTGCATTGTTTCTCAAATGGGGGTACGCGAACCCCTGGGGGTACGTGAAGACACTCCAGGGGGTACGTGACAAAATATACATATATTTAAAAAAATAGCATCCATGCAAAACTGAATACTTGAATCACTACATTTTAGTGATGATAAATATTTCCAATACATTTAGTTATGTATTAGTAACATTTAAAATGTTCAAAATAGTTTGTTTTTTTCCAGATGTTTGAATTTTGCACGTCTATCAGTTCCAAAGTTTATTAAATCAGGCACAGATGGCACAGTGCTCTGTTTTAGGTCTTTTTTTTTACAACCAAAAATGCTTTTGCGCTGGTTAGGGGGTACTTGGCTGAAAAAATATTTCACAGGGGTACATCACTAAAGAAAGGTTGAGAACCACTGACCTAGTGGACTATGATATTTTAAAATGTATGTACAATGCAAACAAATATAAACCATCCTGCAAGTTTAATTAAAAGAATTAAAAGGATACAAATTATTTATAATACCTAAAGGAGCATTGTGTCTCAATATATGGAGTCAAATTATGGAATAAATTAACTACTGAAATCAAGAATGCAAAAACAGAACTTACTTTTAAAAAACTGATTAGAAATGAAATGCTCAACTTATATAGATCTGTTACATAAGAGTGGAAAAAAGTGTTTGTATGCATATGTACAAATATTCGTATGTATGTTTGTGTATATATGTGCATACATTCTTCTTTCTGTGTATTTCTTATTTTGGTATTTTTTTCCATTACTTATTAATTGAAATTGTGATAGCCAACCAGTCCAGAAATCACTTTGTTCTAAGTTAACTTACTATTATACAGTTGTTTCATTTGTATTAATGTTATTTTAGTTAAAAGGGGCAGATAACATAAGTTTTCTTCTTTCTGTCCCCTTTTCATTTTGGCTTTAGTAATTCAGTTTTGTAAATTGATTTTAATGTTCATAAATGAAATTTAAAAAACACATTTCATTAACCCTGTAAAGGGTCATTTTAGCACAAATTGGCTCAAGAAAATGATTTAAAAATATGAAAAAGTTGCATAGTGTGGCTTTAAGTGGCAACAGTTCCATGTGTTGTAAGACACCAAACCAGTAAACCACATTCAGAGGAGTTGAATCTAAATTTGTAAATGAAAAACATGTTGACCTTTTATCGCTCCCACCTGACGTGTGTGTGTGTGTTTGCCTACTTATTTTTCCAGTCCATATGTTGTGTGTTTGAGTGTTTTCATACATTGAAGAACCCACATCACACAGTGTGACCTTAACCTGGCTCCCCCGGCGAGTCCGACGGAACATTTCGCTGCCCGTCCCTCCCACCAGCTGAGTGCTAATTTGTCTTCCTCAGGTTTGCTGCCACCACACTGCGCTGCCGGGCCATTAGGGCCTCTGCATGGGTCTGCTGCAGAGCGACAGGACCTGCCAGCCCTCAGTTCACAAACCCCAGAGCAAACCAGAGTCCTTGAAGCCACGCTTGACAGCAGTAATTTACTCTGAGTTGTTCTGTTTTGGCTCATGGGGAAGTAAATCCAACACTTTGATATACAGCCGTGTTAAAAAGTTTTCAGGTATTTCTTTGAGGTTTATTCCAGAAAGTAATTTATCTTTTAACATGATCTTTCAAAGTTTTTCAGAACAGTTAATCTGGTCCATATCCTCTGAAATCACCAGAAAACGACATGTCTTCTTTTCTGTCATAATCTCTCATTTTTACTGTCTGGTTTAGGAGAACTACTGGAGAACTGGTAAGTCACAGCCAACCAGCCAGGGTGATACAGCTGCAGTAGCAGCAAGTACAGTATTCTGGACGTTGTGAGGTTGAAACCACCAGCATCTTAACAAACAGTCTCGTGCAAATCTGTAGAGACATTAAAACGGTTAATAAATTGTTTGGTGTGACTTTTTTGAGCAAGAATTGTTTTAAATACTGGAAATTAGTTCTTAATTTCTTACCTACCTGGCTAGTCATGCGTATTGCTCCAGTCAGAGGACATTTTCCTGACAGGACAGACTCCTCTGGCTTTGAGTGGTTTCACCAGTGGTTAATTAACTTATAGAATGAAACTTAGAAATGGCTGAAATATCGCTTTAAGATCATCCTTAGAGAAACTATGATTATTTTTGTTGTTCAGGTTAAATCTCAGACGTGTGTTTGTCCATGCAATATCACAAGATCTTGTGAATGACTTTCAGCTACTAACAGATTCAATGTATGCTCAATATTTGTGAAATTGTCAGTAATATAGCCATTTTTGTGTTTGCCAAGGTTGATTAACTGTGGGGGTCATCTTGGGTTGACTTCATTGGTTAAAACCAAAGCTTTAGGCCAAGATCAGTTAGCACTTGGAGTAAGTGATAGGAATGACTTCAGGCTATTAAAGGTGTCCTAGAATGCATTTAATTAACAATCTAAAACAGAGCTTTGAGCCTCCAAAAAGCATAAGAACATTTTTTTTGGCTTTCATCTGTCCCAGGAGCCCTGATACAGGCCATTCTAAACCCCCTTACTCAGGCCTTCAGTGAAAAGAGCTGTTTACCCCGCCCACTCAGCCAGGACATGCTGATTGGTTGGTTTCCCCAGAAGGCCTCAGACACATGCAGGTTTGAGGAGGCGTGGCTCCCCCTTATGACGTGTTAAGGAAGGCTTTCTCAGAACAGGAGGTTTTCTCTCACCTTTTTCAACTTTCTAATTTACATAAAAAGTAGGTCAAACACAGCTTTGACTTTTTGGCATGCTACTGTTGACCACCCAAGCTGTCTTATTCAACAACAAGGAAAATGTTGGTTTACATTCTAGGTCCCCTTTAAAGCTGCTTTAGCGAATCTACAGAACAAGCTAGGTTTTGAACGGTCACAGAACACTCACCCCTCTAATATCAGGTAAAGAAGGCTAGAGGCTAACGTTAAGCTAACTTTGAGCTAACAGTGTTATGGGTTAATTAGAAAAAGTATGTGGTTTTAAACAAATCTCAAGCTACTTTTTTCAGTTACTAACAACTCGATATCACAGTGAAATGTATTTATCTACTTACATTATCAACTTACTGTGTATGACTCGTCTTCACTCGTCATCTGAAATCTTCTGGGTCTGTTACTGCCGACAGCCATGAAACTCACAAAGGGGAGGGGGGAGTGCCTGAGAGCGGGCTCTTCTGTTTTGATGCATGGGCTGCAGTACCCAGATTTGACCAAAAGATGTCACTCTTACGTCACGCACCTTAAATATAATTCAGTGTGGACTAAAATGAGCTGTGTGTGACCATCTTGTGTTGGATTGGCTCTAAAAGTTAACCACGTGTTGGTTTTTGTATAATATTATAAACTGAAGTCAGGTTCTGATTTCTGTAGGTCATTCAGTTCCAGAAAATACAATCATGTTTAAATCTGCACCTTCCCTCAAATGGTCAATCTGAGCAGTGAAACACGTTCAGCTTCTACCTTAATAAAAGCATTTACAGGAAAACCAGGCCACCAGCCGCGCTGCCCGTTCACCAGCATCTGAGAGGCAGATCGATACCCAGATGAAGTTTTCTCTCTGCTGAACGATCCATAATTCATACTCTCTCAGGTGGTCCTGTATTTACTATCGATCAGAGTGAGCTAACAACAGCAGTATTGATGTGCTGGAGGGAGCCGCTTTGACATCTGGGAAGCAGCTCCTGTCACAGGTAAAGATGTTAGCTGGCTTTAGGAGGAAATGGAGCAAGAAAAATGAATGAAAAAGTTTAGATCCAACATTTATTATCACACAAAATAAAAACGGCATTAATGGTAAAAATATGGAAAATAAATCCTTCAGAAAAAATCACTTTTATCTGTTTTAAACTTCTATTTGTTGGTATTTTTAACTTTGCAATCCATTCATTTGCTAATTTATTGAAATTTAAATACAATAAAATTACTGGAGTTTCAGTTTATCCACCACATGGTGCAAACAGAAGCTGTGACTTTTAATTCTGAACGTGCAACTCAGCAGAACACAGGTAGGACTGACAGATGGTGGACATCGGGTGGAAGGGATGTGTCTCATTTGTTCCTTGAAGCTCTTCCAGCTGGCTCTTCTTCTGCTTTCTTCTTTCCAAGACACCTTGAGAGTCTCCAGTGAGCCCAGTCGCCACATAATCCTCAGAAAATACTCTCAAAGACAGATGTGGATGTTCAAAGACCCAGCAAATTTAATGCTCAACAATAAAGTGAAATTATTAATGCAAATGAAGACTTCCTTTGGTTTTATTAATTGTTATTTAAAAAATGCCTCTTTGTTTCCGTCCAGGGGCCACTAAAGATATGGGGAAGATGCTGGGTGGGGAGGAGGAGAAGGACCCGGATGCAGCCAAGAAGGAGGAAGAGAGACAGGAGGCGCTGAGGCAGCAGGAGGAGGAGAGGAAGGCCAAACATGCTCGCATGGAGGCAGAGAGGGAAAAAGTACGGCAGACCATCAGGGACAAGGTAAACGCTTTAGAAAAGAAGATGCTTTGGTCTCTTTAAAGCTGTATTAACAGAGTTTTGTTTAACATAATAATTAAGGTTTTTGATTTTTGGATTGTTAATGACTTTATCTATTCCCATGACGTATTCATTTATATTTTTGTTTTGGTCACTGGAGTTTACGTTTTGAGATGTTTTGCAATCTGAACAAATATGACGTCACATGCTTGTTTTTTTGTCTGACAGTGCAGAGGCTGGAGAAGTGACATAGTTATAAGTGCTGCTGTGAGGTGATTTTCCTCCAAAAGTAGAGACAGAAACAGGTGTGACTGGATATAAGTATGATTTCACACAGCAGTAACTGTCACTTTTATTATTATCACTTCATCCTCGAAGAGAGAAGTGTGTGTATGATCTCAGTCTATCCAATAAATTGGAAAAAAAGTTGAATTCCAGAGCAGTAACTTTTCTTTTTTTAAATGTCTTTACTGTTTTTCAGTTTTTAGGTTTTACATGTTTTCTTACTTTTATACATCTTATTTTTAGCTTTTTTTTTAAAGTTTATAAGGTAGCAAATTAAAACAAGCATCCAAAAGTGATGAAATATGGTCACGTGACCTGTAAAGGGGAAATATCTGAACCTAATCAAAAGTGACAGCAGAGCTGTAAGGTAGAAAAGCCTTATCAGAAGTTTTACATGAAACTCACAGGCTTAGACATCCCTGCCATTGCCTTTTAACTTGCATTTTACAAACTAAGTACCTTTATTTACCAGTTTCCAACTGGACGGTTGCCAACACATTTTGAAAAGTATTCTCAAAAGAAATAAAAATATTCTTGAGAACATTTGCTAAAGTTCTCAGCTTGCTTGTGTGAGCCACAGGGCCTCTCTTTTGAGTCACTAGAATTCTGAATGTTCAAAAAAATCTGCAAGTCAAACTTCCTCTTAAAGACGTCAAACAGTCCTTGTATCTTCTCCATCTCAGAGAGTTCAGTGGGACAACTTTGACAGGAGTAAGAGACCAAATTGTGAACAAAAAAACATTATTAATGCAGGAAAATGTTTGAGGGCTGAAGAAAAATGCTTAAAATTAAATTCCTGTTGTGTTTTTCTTTACTTTTTACAAAAAAAAAAAAAAATCTGAATGCAAAAGATAAACCAGCTGCTCTTTATCGCCACCCTGTGTTTGACTTGCTGTACTGCCTGTTCTCAACTGCATTCTCCCTCCGTTCAGTACGGGTTGAAGAAGAAGGAGGAAAAGGAGGCGGAGGAGAAGGCAGCCATGGAGCAGGCCTGTGAGGGGTCGCTTACACGCCCGAAGAAAGCAATCCCCAGAGGCTGCGGAGACGAAGAAGAGGATGAAGAGAGCATCCTGGACACCGTCCTCAAGTACCTGCCTGGACCTCTACAGGACATGTTCAAAAAGTAAAACCAGAAAAACAAAAGCAACCAAACAAACCCTCAGTTCGGGGTTTGTTCTGGCCGGGGCCAGGCTGCAGGGCAAAGGGGAGCGGGATCTTTGAATTTGGGGACTTTTGGTTGAGTGAGGACAGACTGGGGGAGTTATTTGGAGGATTTGTGAGTCAGAGGGGTCTGATTGTAGAGTTTCAGGATTGTAAAAGGGGGAAAAGGGATGGGAGGGAGGGTTCTTGTCAAACTTTTAGGGGCTGCACACTGCCTTTCTAGAGATCTTTGACTTTGTTTTTTTTTCTACTCTTCGATGGTTGCATTATCCTCATTTTATTCCCCACATTAAGTTCTCCTGCCAGTTAGAGCATTTTTTAAATCTTTGTTTAATATTTTATATTCTTTAGATTTAGAAAAAACTCTTGACTTGATCCTTTAATGGAGAACAGCATTCCACAGTGGACACATGTCCTCTTCCTTCACTGCCACTGTGTTTTCCAGCATGTCATCATGACGAGTGTTTTCTACTTTTACAAGCCTGATGGAGGCGTTTCTGTTAGAAAAACTAAAAACAAAAAGAGAGGTTCATGTTTGAGTTCTTGGGACACGTGCCTTCATATCATCTCCTCTTGCAAAGAAAATGTAAATAAGGGTTTCATTTAGAGTCACATGTAAAGATATACTAAAATACTTTTGGAATAATGTATTTGCTATTTTAATGGTTGGTTAGGTTTACAAACGACCGTCATTTACACCGATGCTTCAGAATAAACCCCAACGTTTTGCAAAACCTGTTAAAAACACAAATTACTCATGAGGCCTGACACGGTTCTGGTTTGGTAACAGCTTATGGTACTGCCATCACGATAAAAAGAAAAAGGAGAAATTTTACTTCTTCAGACTGTTACAAGTAAATAAAAATATATTTAACTATTATATATATTTAAATATATTAGGTGTGTGGTTCTGTGGTCCAAGTGTGATCTGAAGAAGTGTTGCAACTACGTTCCTTGAGTAATTCTGTGGTGGGTGCAGTGGGAGTATGGAGAGCTGGGAACACTTTAAAGGTCTATCCGGTCTTTGTACAACCAGAACAAGGGCTTCATCCTCATTCTTGGCTCCAAGAGGAGCTCATTCCTGGTGTAGGTTGGACTCCACCAAGTCTCTGGTCCTGTGGTGTTCTAGCCTGGCCAGCCATGCCAATGCTTCTTTATGGGAAGCAAAGGGCCTGGTAACGCTCCCATTCAAATAACCCCACCCCCTGAGAATTCTAACCGAGCCAATCAGTGCTGGGCAGCGTATGTCACACACGCGACGCTCAGTTTCTCATAAACAATGAAGATTGCAACAAGAGGAAGCACTAAAAGCCTTTCTTCTAAAGAAATATGTTTGCGCCGTGCTACCAACTGGATTTGGAAAAAGTTTAATATACCAGCTGGCTCCGAATGTACGCCAGACGTCATCTTTGACTACAGCTTAAAAACGTCAGCGTCGCGTGATACAGTCGTCATTTTTTCTGATTGGTTATTTTTGAGCTGGCTAGTCCCACCCCTCATGGTGCTCTCTGCCTGTGCGTATCCAGACTCGTCCTCTGTGTAGAATAGACAGAGGGCGAGTCTGGCAGGCCAGGCTAGTGGATCTGAAGGTGTGGAGAGGAGGCTGTCTGGTTTAAAACCCTAGGATTTCACCTCTGCCCTTTTGCAGACGATGTGATTCTGTTGGTGTCTTCAGGCCATCCCCTTCAGTGTACTGAGGAGGTTTGCAGCTTCTCCGTGTCTGAGGCCATGACTCGTGGCTGTAAAAAGATGGAACACTTGCACCAAGGCGAGAGTCAGTTTTTGTCTCAAGCAGATGTAACCTGATGTTTTGTTTGGGAGTAGGATGGAGAAGAGATGGACCAAAGGATTTGAGTTTCTTCTGCGGTAAGGGGGTGTTTCTTTGGTCTGTTGGCATGAAGACTAAGCTGAGACATGAGGAAAAGCATTTGGTTTATTGGTCCATCTACGTTCCAACTCACCTATGGTTTTGAGATTTGGACCTTAACAAACAAACAAGATCCTGGATGGAAGAAAGACAATCCAACATTTGATGAGTAATAGAAATTAGGCAGATAAACTCTTATTAACTGGATGAAGAGACAATAGAATCCAGTTATCATGATTTAGGTGATCAGCTCCATGTAGACAATCAAATCATCGACCACTGATTACCTGAAGGTCATCATTTTTAACCAAACACCCCAAATTTGTTTATTGAGCATTGATCTCTTAATTGATAAATAATTTAAACAAATAATTGGGTTTTGTTTTTGCTTCTCTTACATTAGTACAAACACCATGGAATTTTTGAGTTTGTTTTAAAATTCTTTAATATGCTGCCAGTTTTTTTTAATGCAACCAAAATTCTCAGCTGAGCGAACTTTGTCATTATCTTTTAACCACGACTGAAGCTCATCAACATCAAGACCAAAGAGAAACTGGTGAGATCTTTATTATTATTATTATTATTATTATTATTATTATTATTATTATTATTATTATTATTTCCTGCTTCCTGCAACTGGTTTCTGGAGAAATGCTCAAAGGAGAAATTCTGTGCGGTACTTTGTAGATGGTGAACCTGTGAGTTTCTGCTTCTCACTGCCTGAAAAGCTAAAAATAATCTGCATCCTGCATCTCCTAATCCAACAAAAACACCATAGTGGTCTGTCTCATTGTATTTGAATAGATGTACTTTAAATTAAACTACATATTAATTAAAAATAACAGAAAATGCGGACAATTATTGATAAAGTGGAGCATGTTTCTCAAAAATCTGGTGGTGATTCAGTGATTCGTTTTGCAGTGGTGTATGATGAATACATTGTTCCACGAGTCTGTAAATTAGAATAACTTTAGAGATTTATAGAAATGATGATGAAGTTGCGCTCTATGAATTATTTATTTCTTTATTCTCATTTTCTAGCTCAGATAGGACTTTTCACTAGACAAAGCCATATTGTTTAGATCGCAATAATGACTTAAAATGTTAAAACAAGACATTATTTCAACATTCATAGTTACATGTCTGTCTGTTTTCTGTCAGATTTAGACAGTCTGTTTGTAAATCACCATTCCATCACCTTTAAAAAGTAGAGTATACGAAGAGAAAATCTACAGAAAAAAAGGATCCATTGTTTTACCTGTCTGTGTATTTTATGTGAACTGTAAGTGGGTTTGTACGTGTGTCTTTCTACATGTCTGTGATGTTGTGGAGTCATAGTCTATGTTTATACGATGTAAAAGTGTCTTGAACTATTTTGTGTACAGGCTGAAGCTGCGGCAGCCTCTTAGTTGTGCCACGTCTGAAAAAAAAAGATACTTAACACATTCCTTTCTAATGTTGAGCATGCAGATGTTTGGTAGAGACAAGAATACACCAAATGTCATCAACGAAAACAAATATATAAACATACAAAGAGTGTTTCTGAGCGTCTCCATGCAACAGAACCCATGCATTGGTTCCAGAAAGGTTGATTTTGTGATGGGCTCGAGGAGTGTTTGATGTTATTTCTGTCTGAATTGAATGAGAGGGGGATTGTTGAGGCTTAAAACCATTTCTTTATACTTTTAATTCCAGGAGCAACGCAAGCAGCAAACTGTTTTATTTCTCTAACAAGATGCACATGCTTTTGTTAAGGCTCTAAAATCTATTTACGACCTAAACTGACTGTTTGTACGGAGTTATGTTTGTACCAATTTTTGCACAGCAAACATAATCTAAAAATATTTTTGTTACATGGATGCTGGTATTCATTCATGCAACTCTTTATGATTAAATTAAATTCAATGCACAGAACTCAGCTGTCAAGCACATAAAGGATCCATCACACATGTCTGCTTAAAAAGACTGAAGGAGATACGCAGACGACTTTGCTCTTTAGGTGGAACTCAGCTCGTACCAATCACTGACTTTTGACGGTTTGAAGTCTGATGCCTAATAATTCACTGGCACACACATAATTGGTGATTTTTTAAATGATTTTATTGACTTATACATTAATAAGGACAATGATCTCTGTTGTGTTTTCTTCTCATTCAGCATTTGGGTGAATTCTTAAAATGTTACCATATTTGATCAGCTCTCTTTCAAACTAAATAGTCCAAACATGGACTGGATTATTTTACACAGAATAGACATTTATTAAAATTCAGTTTAAAATTTGTGAAATTTTTATTCTATTTTTAAACGTATAGGGAGCCTAAGATTTCTCCCTTTACGGTTGGACCATGGGTCCCCGGAAATGAGAAAAATTGAATGCAAATCAATGGAGATACAAAGCTTTTTTCTAATCCCGTTTGATATGTGCCATGGATTTCACATATGATGTCCGTGAATTTTAGAGACACATTTTCATGCCAAGAAAGTGTTTTTTTTTTTTTTCGAACGGCGGCAAAAGTTATTTTAGGTTCTGTGTGAAAAGACATGAAGGACTACAAATGTTCGTCTCGCCATATTGATGTCGTCGAAGCAAACACGGAGAATAGGGGACGATTAGCGAGCTTCAAATGTTTGATGATGTCATATATGCGACGTCTGATTTGTAGTCTTTTTATTTACGAATTTTTACAAGCTAATAAATCTTAAATTACGTAACAGGTGTGGTCGAAACACACATTACTTTTAGATTAAATTGAAGTACAACATATGTGTGATTCAGGGCGTAAAGCAAAGCGGATTAGAAAATAGCTCTTTTAGCTCCGTTCACTAACATTCATTTTGTCATATTTCTGGGGACCCATGAGCAGACCGGAAGGGGAGGAGACTTAGGCTCCCTATAAATCAGAGTCTTTCCAACACATTTGCTGACATTCTTTTTCCATATGAAAGGGATCCAGTTTAAGCCCTTGTAGAGCATTGCCGTAAATCAGCATCAAACATCTTCTGGCCTTAAAGCGTCCAGATGTAGTATAAGGATTAGTACCTTCATTCTAAACTGTTAACAATATAGACAATTTATTTGTCTATTACTGTTATATTATTATATAATGTTAAAGATGTGGGTTGTTGCTGCTTAGTCTTTTGCTGCCACTTTTTGAATGGTAACTTTATTATTTTGAGTCAGGCTGTTTAACGATCCAGGAAATCATGAATTACCTTTAAGACAACTGACAAAACGTGTTGGAGTGGTTTTAAATGAAAATGGGACGTGTGCAATTAAAACAAATGTTTTTGGTAGATTCAATTGTTTTCTTTACTTCTCCCCAACATTTTTATTATAAATTCAAAAACCAATAACAAAAGTAAGTCTTGTGTGTCTGAAGGGAACGTACCTGCAGAGGGATTTATTTTAATTCAGCTGAACAGTTTAGTTCAATGTGCTTCAAACGGACGGTTTGAGGAAAATCACTTGTGCTTCACACTTCAGTCACTTCACTTACAGCCCATGGAGTCATTCTTGTTTAGTCCCTGGAGGTTAGAAAAGAGGCACGTAGATCCTGAAGTGTGTTGAAATCATTGGCCCTTTGTGGAAACTACAGCCATACACCCTCTGTATGTAAAACGGTCTCTCGGCGGGACTCATCTCAAGGCGTCACGGCCCGTGAACTGCCTTTGGAAAGGGCTATTACCTCGTCATCTGTGTGTGAGCGTAGGGGAGCTGTTTCGTCACGTCTGTGCTCGTCCCGGACTCGTGTGCTGTCGTTTTATTACATCCTGGTTGCATGTCATACTTGAGTGTTTAAAAAGGCGTGAAACGTTTAAATAATGCTTGGTTTGATGTACGTTTTTTCTTATGACTAGATAACTAGGATTGATTGAGGTGAAGACAGAAACAGAATGCAGGTTTGCTGGAACTGAAAGCCCAGAATCACTTCAAAAAGAAACATCAAATCCTTCCTGGTGTTCCTTGGAAACATCTGAAACGTTAAGATGATTTTAGGGGGAATTGCAGAAAGAGGAACTGGATTATCAAAGCATCTTCTGTTGTCGGGAGCTTAGAAACATCCGTTACAAATCACAGTTCACCTTCCCCTTTAAAAGATTCTCCTCATGAGTTAAATTTAAACAAACTGACCCTGTGTTCCATCCATTGTGTCACTTTCTTAAATGTTTTGAGTGATAATGAGAGAATTCTGTAGGAAACCTCTAAATGACTTAGTGGAAGATGTCATAACATGTGTTTTTGTAACATTTTACATACGTTTACTGCCCTGCTGAATCCTGCCAGTGAAGTTAAATGTGTTGTTTTTACTCGTCACCCTGTTTACTCTCCTGCAGAAGCTGAGAGCTTCTCTTTGCCCAGGAGAAACTATGAATACATTCCAGACTTTTTTTCACATTTGCACAAGAATGTGTTAAAATGTTACACAAATAGATGTTATGAACTCTGAACGATGTAGTCTAAAGTGAAAATATGAGCTTTTTTTCCTGGTGTTATGCTCACACTAACGCAGCAGGGGGTGGTCACCTGATTGTTTACTCTTCTCTGATTGTTGAAGCAGAAGTCGTCAGCGATTTGATCTGTGCAACAACAAAAGTTTAGATGCTGTGGGAATAACTGAAAATAACTAAATCCAAAGGAATAAACAGATTGTTTTTTTATTTTTATCCTTATGTTCTAATTCAGGGTGAAAATAATTTCAGGGTGCAGAAGTAAAGAATGTAAAATATGAGTTTGAATGCTGTTATTCTTATTTTTATGCATGTTATGTACTCAGTGTGGAGCCCAATCACTGTAAACTGTGTCATCAACTCAACTGAATCATTCTCTTTGGAAATCAGATGCATTAAACTAATAAAAAACAGAAATGTTTGTAAAAAAAAAAAAAAATGACTTCTAGTTTTTCTGTCTCCTTGCTTTGGTTTTTTTAAAACTCGAATGGTTTCAGAATATACAAAAGAATAAACAAATAACGTTAACATCTTTCACACACATAAATGTCTATTTACAGAATATTGCTGCTGAATCACAGAAAATTGTGATTCTACATATAAAGTAAGAAATAGTTTACATTGGAATATTTCACAGGTCACCTGTACAGGTTTTCAGTAATAAATGGATCTTTTCACATACTAGCACCACATATTTATAAAATATCTGAATACTTATACTTTATTCTGTAAAAACAAACCCAGAACGCTCAATAAAATAATAAAAAACAATAAATACAGTTGGCTTCAGGAGCACAGTAGGTTGACTTCTGATAGAATTTTTTTATTTATTTATTTTTTCTGAAAGTAGCTTTTTATATGTTATGGACATTTCAGTTAGCTTTCATTCTGTAAATACTGTGGACTTTTTTCTAAACTTTTGAGGTAAATTTAAACAAAACAAAAGGGGTAGTTCATTCCTCTCATCTTTTATTCACATCATAAATTTCTCGGAGGGACGAGTAGCACTGAGGAGTCCAAAGGTTTGCCGGACCAGGACCACAAACCAAATCCAGGATAAAGAGGTTGAGTGAATGCCGTGTTGAAGGTGTGGAGGTGGATCAGAGTGTCAGATGAAACTCTGTAGAAGGATAAAGTACCAGCAGGATGGTCTAGATACCCTGCTATTCTGTGACCCAGGGAAGAGAAGGAAGAGGAAACAATCGACGCTCCTTTCTTATTGTGCCAGACAGAGTAACCACTGCCATCATAGAACAGAGTCCAGGATTGGTCGTTGCCACCAAACCAACCATTGTTTCCTTCTCCTTTCCTGGTGATTCCTTCAAAACTGACTGAAATATGAGCTCCTCCCGTGAGCTCAACCTCCCAGTAGCAGCGACCAGTCAGACCATTAGAACAGAGGGCCTGATGATTCTTGTCAAACCTGTCTGAATGCTGCGGGTATGGCTCATCCGTTTCTACAAACGTCATCCTTGTATTGTTTTCAGACAGCTTCACATTTCTGTTTACAGTGTTTGTGTTGACTGTGAGTTCACAGAAATCTGTTGGGAAAAAGAACCAAAAAACAAACCGCTTCATTAATCTGTGCTTCAAATCAACATGAAAAGCATTTAAAAGACATTTTAATCAATGTAGAAACAACACAACTATAGCTACCACTACAAACATAAATCCCAGTGAAGGCTGTTGTGTTGTTGAATAAATAACTTCTATAAGAATTGATAGAAAACTGATAAAAACCTTGACTCGTGACATCAGATCAGATCTGTCACGAACACAAACCCCCTTTTACGGTTCGTTTGTCATTCACAAAGCACAAGTCAACCAGGGCAACTACCGGGACTTTTTGTGCTTTAAAATCATGCGGCCGAGATTGCAAAAACAAACAGGCGTGCTCTAATAACACAGCTGCATTCAGGTGTGAACTGCTTGAATTCTTCAGTGGCAGATGAGTTCTGTGTTAAATTTGCTTTTGACTGTTCAAAAGTAATTTATACTTTCAATACAAGTTAAGTTGTGGGTCACATTTGTCCTGAGATTCTATAGCTTACTCTTTCAGCATGAAAAAGTGGGTCCAAGGGCAGAACACATAGCAGACTGATCTAAAAGTGGCTCTATAGTTTCAGCATCATTTCATTGGATTACTGTAAAATCCAGAGTAGATTAAAAAAAGGTTTTACCTTTAAAATCATCAAACATTTGTTTTTGTATTTCACCTACATTATTCTTAAGCGAACTGATACATATAAAACTTAACTTGATTTAATGTTCGTATGAATCACTAACAAACTTACATTTCTCCAGTCCTGGTTGTAGCCACTGGATCCCAGCAGGTTCCATCCTAAAAGCAGTTGGGTGGAAAAGAGGGGCCGTTACCAGAAAGCTCCTACATTTTGAGCTTTTTCATTGCATTTATTTTCTATTAATATTTGTTAGCTATAAGTGTATTGTCCCTCTTCATACCTGAGAGTTTCAAGACTTCCTTGATGATCTTCCAGAAGCTTCATTCCAGTGTTTCCTGGATGGTTGTAGCTCAGGTCTAGTTTTTTCAGAATGGAGGGATTGGAACTTAGAGCTAAAGCCAGAGAAGAACAACCTTCCTCTGTGATCAGACAGCCTGACAGCCTGCAAACACACATGTATGTAAATATAGGATCCTGCAGGGCTGGACTAAACCAATTATAAGAGAAGGAGACAAGTCCACCTGATCTGAACATCAGTCAGAAACCATTGACCATTAAAATCCACGGAAAAAAGCTAAATGATAACAAATAACTACAAGCAACCTAACAAATACATGTTTACCCAACCATGAGTTGGGAGCTGGTGCGCCTGTTTCAGCACAGAGAATTCAGCTAGAGGACATAGTAGCGTCAGACGGCAGGATTTGGAGTCTTATTTCCTGATATTTGGACATCTCGCCTTGGATTGGCTAACAGCAACGTGACTCTACCACTGATTCAGTTTGCTCTGCAATGTTGATTTATCTCCACAAATAACACAAGCCTGGAGGAGTTCACCATCTATTTAATATCAGAAGCTAATGCAGGAGATAGGTGTAGGACATAATTTTCACATTCAGCTTGCATGTTAAATTCAGAATGACCAATTATTTTCAAAAATAAAAAGTAAAAAATGGTTTCTCAGTGAAGGACCGCTTTAAATAGGATACACTAAAATGCCAAAATGACTACACATGTGTACAGCACTATTAGACACTCATTTATACAGTTTATCAGCAAAAAAAGTTGATTTTGGGGTGACTTGATTTTAAATAGTCATGTGTTAATCAGGTCAATAACCTACCCAAGAATTTCCAGCTGACAGCAGGGACTCCCAAGTCCAGCTGATAGCAGCTTCACTCCTGAATCCTTCAGGTCGTTGTTGCTGAGATCCAGCTGTTTCAGACAAGCACCCTGACAGCTGAAAACTGAGGACAGATGTCCACAACTGGCTTCTGAGAGGTTACACACAGCCAGTCTAGAGAAACCATAAAGAAAATAAGCATTTAACAAAATGAGAGATCAGATTCAGTTTGATCATCAATATTTTAAATTACTGCCAGATGACGGTTTTCCACAGAGACATCACTATTGGCAGAAAACGGCAGCAGGTGTGCTTGATACTGTAATAAACTTATCATTTTTGTCTTTTTATAGGAATATTCCACCCTTAAGTGAAACTGAGTCTGTTGCCATATCCCCCAGAGGTAGATTAGTGGGGAAAAGCATTTTATAACCAGCCCAGTCATTCTCCTAATCTGGCAGTATTCCGTTAGCTTTAGCTTAGCTTAAACAATGTAAGTGAATGGTAACAGCTAGCATTTCATGTGACAAAGTCATGAAAATTATTCAATATTGATCCCAACTTTTTCATTGTAGTCCTCTGGTGTGAGTGCTTCTCGCAAACCAGACATACATTTATTTTCTCCACAAGGGTTGTTGGAGGAATTCCCATGGCAGCAAGCCATTGTCTTCTACGTTCCACAATGGATGGAATTCTATGAAACACTGTGCTGCTGTATGTCTCTGGCTTGTTTTTGCAACCCTTTGCTTCACAAGCAAGAACCACTTTCTCGCATTATAAATGTAACATACTCAAACTACAGCAATAAAAACTCAGTGCAGCTCACGCATTTGTGTTTACGGAGGTAGGTGTCTTTTGGGGCTGCTGCGTCATGCCCTTGCTCCTTGCCTTGTCGTAACATAGTCCCGAGTCTAAATCGGCTCCTGTAATTCCTTCACGTTGCCCTTTATTTTCATTTGGAGTCGATATGATTATTGAGGTCATCAAGAAAAAAAAGCATTATTATTGAGTAATTTTTATGACTTTTTTCACTTGGAATGCTAGCCGTTACCATTCACTTACATTGTTTATGCTACGCTAAAGCTAACAGAATACTGTCAGATTAGGAGAATGACTGGGCTGGTTACAAAATGCTAACTCTGGAGGATATGGCAACAGACTAAATTTTACTTAGGGGTGGAATATCCCTTTAAGACAAACTGTAAACAAAAAATGGGAATGTCACCATGCAGCTGTCCTCACCTCAAATAGTTCCTATTGTCTACAAAACATCAAGAAAATTTTCCAGGACCCATCCCATCTGGGACATGCATTGTTTGAATGCCTGCTTTGAGGCACATATTTCAGATCTATAAAGAACCGTCACCATGCTGAATGCTGCTAAGTGGTCAATCTAACTGAGTGCACCTTCATTCTAAGCTAAAGTTAGACACAGGACAAGTGCAATATAAGTGAGTGAAAAACATTGTTCTGCTGTGATGGTCAATTTTTATTCCCTTATTTGAGTTATAACTTGAGAAACTTTAGCGGTATCTTGAGTGATTGAGTTTCATTTTATTTAAATTTTGTGCAATGTCTCATTGCTACAGTAACAATAAAGACTTTGGACTTTAAAAAAAGTAGAACACATGAACCTCCAAAGCTCTGAGGTTATAAGCATCAACAACTGAAATAATACTCTCAGGAAACGTTTCTGCAACATTATGGGTGGAGAAAGAAGGCTGCACTGCTGATTAATTAAAGCTGCAAAAACGAAACAAAACCCAGGATCATAGAGTTAGAGCCCCATGAAATGTATAAATGGACATAAATGGAAAGTGTTAGAGATGTATTAGAACTTTTTTGCTATAGCAGTTGCTGCATACCATTTGAAAGTAGCAACAAAAATGCTGCAGAAGCAGAAAACTCTGCATGTGACATTTTATGTTTCTACTGTGTTTTATGTAGGAGTTGATGAGTTAAAAAGAATCTTCACCTTCGATTTTCAAGACAAATCTGCACTTGATGGTGAGTTTGAGACAAAACTATCAGTGAGAGACACAGTAGGTGGAAAAAGGCAGAATATTAACTCATTCACTGCCATTGACGACTAAAGTCATCTTTTCACATCCAACCGCTGGCTGCCAATGACGACTTTAGTCGTCATTTCCCGTTTTTTACAGGGCGGGCGTCGGAGCGAGCCCCCGCACCGTGAGAACAAACATCACGTGTCTAAAGCGGATCTTCACACATCACGTGATCAGGAAGCGGAAAATCAATGGATTACGAGTTTGTTTTGGGCTGCTGCTGTGAAAAAAACGATGCGCCGAGCTGGAAATGCGTTTGAAGCAACGGTTGGGCACCAGATTGTGAACGAACGGATAACGCTAGAAATACGGCGATTCTTCCTGATGTAAGAAGTGAGTCTACTCTTTCTTTTGGTACTTTTGGCGTTTACATGATCATAGAGCACAATGTTCTGTGACTCTTCAAAAAACAATAAAAACGCTCAAAAACGCTGGCAGTCAGGGGCTTTCTGATCAGAAAACGGCTGGCAGTCAATGAGTTAACATTTTGATATATAATGTTTGCACTAAAATGTTATGGGAGTAGGAAGAAGTTGTTTGAAAAAGATAAAAAAAAATCTTTTAGACAATTCAAAAGTATTAGTCAGTGTGATTGCCTCTCTGTAAAAACAATGATGCAACCTTGACAGTGATTGTGTAAGAACTATAAAACCCAGTTAAGTCAAGTGAAGTCCCACTTTAAACTCTCAGTGATGTTTCTACAGTGAGGTTTACCCATATATATATACCCTTATATATATACCCCTTATATATACAGTCTTTAGGTTTACCTGAGCTGAGTTTTACCTGTAGAGCTCTGAACAGGGCGGGGCTCACTCATATGTTTCAACAAAAGCTGCTGATAGCTATGGGGAAATCACTTTGTTTATTTATCAGGGTTGTGTCTTCACCAAAGGGAATAATTCTATCTGAACTGCTTATTTTGATGTATATTTTCCATGTATATTATTATTCTAACAAAGCTATTAGGCATGAAATTGAGAAATTTTGACAGAATTGTTATTAAATAGTAGCAATGGTGCTTATAGACGATACAATCTAGTTTTGTTGTAACCTACAGACATTTTTTATGTTCTTTTTAAGGTCAAATGATGCTCTGTCTACTCTAATCTGACCTTAGAGTTTCCAGTTTACAGTACGGACTCTTCAGTCGCTCGGACAACCGCTCCACTCCAGAATCCTGCAGGTTGTTGTTGCTCAGGTCAAGCTCTCTCAGACTGGATGACTGGTAACCGAGAGACGAGAGCAGGACGTCAACACTTCCCTTTGACAGGAAACATCCCCTCAACCTGGAAAAAACCCAAGCAAAAACAAAATTTTTAGGTCAAATAAACATCCACTAGGTTATGAGGTTGCCTTTAGAAAGCAGATCATTTCAGTGATATTTTAGTTGGTGGTCTAATCTAAAACACCATTTGCAGAAATGTTAGCATTTTAAAATGACACACAGGCCTACAGGTGGAATTTCTGTAGCTTCTCCATGCAACATGATTAGACATCAGTTCAAAATATTTTTCACTGTCAGTCGCTGATGCTGACTGATGTTTTGATGAACAGGAAACACAAGTGTCTCCAGAGCTAACATCAGCTGATAAAGCAGCTAAAAATAACTTTGGACAAATTTGTTGCCTCAATACCACATAACCAATTTTCCAAAGTTTTTAAATTATGCTTTCACTCTTCTGTCCAGGTCTTTCCTGCAGCTCAACTGGGTTTAAGTCTGGAGACTGTGCTCGCCACTCCATGCTTTCAAGCTTACCATCTTATATATTTTTTCCTGGGATAGCTTGGACTTATGTTCTGGGTCATTATCTTGCTGTAAGACGAACCCCTGACCAACTAAGTGCATGCCAGAGGATTTAGCATGGCGCTGCAGAATGCTGTGGTAGCTGTTTTGGTTGAGAGTGCCTCTCACTCTGTACAAGTCACTGACCCTGGCCTGGATCCAGAAACTCAGCCCCAGACCTTCACACTTCCTCTGATTCCTCCCTGATTCAGTTGTAGCTTTGGATCTGCCAGACCTCTTCCTGTCAGGGTTTGTACCAGTTTCTGAGAGCCTTTTGAAAGAGGCATACTCACTGACATTTTGACTTTCATTGCAATTTCAACTGATGCCTGTGGGGGTATGGTACCACAGTGTGTTCCAACAGGGCTTTTATGCAAACAGAGGGGGTTTTAAGTAATCCAGAATAGTTGGAACAGCTGTAGAAATCAGTAGCACCAGCTTTCAGGACTTGATCGACCACCACTGCTGCAGAATTGTAAACCCTTCCATGTCTTTTTGTAGAATTCACACATTATTTTTCAGTTTTTGGTGACCTTTGTACTATTTCAAGCTATTCAATGGACTTGAATAACATAAATTGCAATTTTAAAAAAAAAGGAAAAACCTGGGTTTTCTAAAACTTTTAACAGGGAGTTTATGTAAACACCAAATGTGAAGCTGCTTTATGAAAGTATTTAGACTAAAGGGTGAGAGAACAAAAAGATTCCTAGGATATGGCTGAAAGTATGGTCAAAGGGGCCTAATCTATAGAATCAGCTTTAACTTTGATAACAGTGAGAGATGTATTGTTTAGGATTGTCTTTTTTCTGTATCATGTCAATAAAATGTCTTTAAGCGAAAATCGAGCAGCAACACTTTTAAGAGCTTTTAGTCTTCAGGACCCACTGCTGGAGTCAACTTCCTATGTGGGTTTGGCACACAGACTCACTTTTTTTTACAACATATCTTAAAATGTAACTTCTTGACAAAGCCTGTATTTAGTATTTTATACTGTTGACTGTAACCTATATGTTTTTATATACTGGTAAGTTTGTTTTATAGATTTCAACATTTTTGTTCAATTTTGAACAGCATTTTGTTTTGTTTTTAGCAGATTTGACACCGTTTCACTTGTGTGGAAGCCGGAGTGAGTAAAGACTCCATTGCACTCGTCTCACCTGAGTGTTTCCAGAGTGCAGCAGGGACCACTCAGTCCAGCAGCAATCTGCTCCACCCCTGAATCCTGCAGGTTGTTGTTACTCAGATCCAGTTCCCTCAGACTAGATGACTTGGAGCCGAGAACTGATGACAGAGCTTCAACACTTGCTTGTGAAAGAGCACAGAAACTCAGGCTAAAAAGACAGAACACAAAAAAGTATTATTAGTTAATCGCCTTGAAACCGTAGCCATGTGTTTAAAATCTGACTACTGTAAAAGTATTTACTCAGCTTTGTTGGAGGCCTTCAGAACTGGCAGAAGCCTCAGAAGAGCCTCTCCTGAAGTAGAGTATTTCTTCAGGTCAAACACATCCAGATGTTTTTCTGAGGACAGCAGGATGAAGACCAGCGCTGACCACTGAGCAGGAGACAGTTTATCTGTGGAGAGACTTCCTGAACTCAGAGACTGCTGGATGTCCTCCACTAGAGACGCATCATGAAGTTCATTTAGACAGTGGAACAAGTTGATGCTCTTCTCAACAGAATGATTCTCGCTGATCTTATTTTTGATGTGCAGCACCATTTCCTGATTGGTCTGGGAGCTATCTCTGGTTTGTCCCAGAAGGCCACGGAGGAGCTTCTGATTGGTCGGCAGTGAAAGTCCCAGGAGGAAGCGTAGGAACAAGTCAAGGTGTCCATTTGGACTCAACATGGCCTCATCCACAGCACTGTTGAGAAGATCTTTTGTTGTTGGTTTGTTAAAAAGTTTGAGCAACTTTGAAGTTTGTTTTTTATCCATCAGGTTGACTCCAGAGGTGATGAAGGTCAGATGGACATGGAGAGCAGCCAGAAACTCCTGAACACTCAGATGGATGAAGCAGAACACCTTGTCCTGGTACAGTCCCCTTTCCTCCTTAAAGATCTGTGTGAACACTCCTGAGTACACTGAGGCTGCTCTGATATCGATGCCACACTCTGTCAGGTCTGACTCATAGAAGATGAGGTTTCCTTTCTGCAGCTGATCAAAAGCCAGTTTTCCCAGAGACTCGATCATCCTCCTGCTCTCTGGACTCCAATCCGGATCTGCCTCAGCTCCTCCATCATACTTGAGCTTCTTCACTTTGGTCTGAACCAATAGGAAGTGGATGTACATCTCAGTCAGAGTGCTGGGGAGCCCTTCTGCCTCTCTTGTTTCCAACACATCCTCCAGAACTGTAGCAGTGATCCAGCAGAAGACTGGGATGTGACACATCAGCAGGAGGCTTCGTGATGCCTTCAAGTGGGAGAGGATTCTGTTTGACTGCTTCTCACTGCTGGATCTCTTTCTGAAATACTCCTCCTTCTGTGGGTCAGTGAACCCTCTGACCTCTGTCACCATGCCAACACACTCAGGAGGGATCTGATTGGCTGCTGCAGGTCTTGTGGCGATCCAAATGTGAGCAAAGGGAAGCAGGTTCCCCCTGATGAGGTTTGTCAGCAGAACATCCACTGAGGTGGACTCTGTTACATCAGTCAGGATCTCTTTGCTGTGGAAGTCCAGAGGAAGTCGACACTCATCCAGACCATCAAAGATGAAGACCACCTGGAACCCATCAAAGCTGCAGATTTCTTTGGTATCAGGAAAAACGTGATGAAGAAGTTCCACCAAACTGAACGTCTTCTCTTTCAGCAGATTCAGCTCTCTGAAGGTAAACGGAAAAACAAAGTGGATGTCTTGGTTGGCTTTGTCTTCGGCCCAGTCCAGAGTGAACTTCTGTGTTAAGACAGTTTTCCCGATGCCAGCCACTCCCTTTGTCACCACTGTTCTGATTGATTCGTGTTTCCCAGGTGGGAGTTTGAACAGGTCTCCCAGTCTGATGGTTGTTTCTGGTATGTGTGGTTTCCTGGACGCTGCTTCTATCAGCCTGACCTCGTGACCTTCATTGACCTCTGCCTCTGTGATGTAGAGCTCAGTGTAGATCTGATTCAGAAGGGTTGGGTTCCCTGCTTTAGTGATCCCTTCAAACACACACTGGAACCTCTTCCTCAGATCGAGTTTAAGTTGATGTTGACAAAATAAAACATCTCCTGATTGGAGATAAGCATAAATCAATAATACAGGAAGTCAGTCAACATACCAGTAACTTGGAAGGTTAAATCTTTAGAGAACTCATCTCACTTGTCTGGTTTGCCAGAATAACTCTGTGTAGGAAGTGAATGACCAGCAGAGCCTGTGTTGTGGTGCTCCACTGCTCCACAGTGTTATCGTTTAACTCCTCATCCTCCTGCAGGCTCCCCAAGCATCCTGAGTGATCTGGATGAGTTGTTTCTGTGCATTGAATTCTGTACAGGAAGTATCAATAATTAGTGGTGAAATCAAATCACAGACAAACACAAGCAACATAAATAGACCAATGCTGATCTCAGAAACATCATCTCAGTCTGCATCCGTTTGTCTTTTTTAGCTACTTTTCTAATCACAGCTATCTCCTCTAGTGTAGCATTAAGAAACTTGTGATCATTCCAGTTTTTAATAATGCGTCGGACAGTTCTTAACCTAATTTTAGTAGTTTCTGCAATCTTCTTAGATGTTTTCTCTGCTTGATGCATGCCAATGATTTCATCCATCTATTCTCTTCCACTTATCCGGAGTTGAGTCACGGGGGCAGCAGCCTGAGCGGAGAGGCCCAGACTTCCCTCTCCCCAGCCACTTGGACCAGCTCCTCCGGGGGAATCCCAAGGCGTTCCCAGGCCAGCCGAGAGACATAATCCCTCCAGCGTGTCCTGGGTCTTCCTTTAGGTCTCCTCCAGGTTGGACGTGCCCAGAAAACCTCACCAGGGAGGCATCCAGGAGGCATCCTAACTAGATGCCCAAGTCACCTCAACTGGTTCCTCTCGATGCCAATGATGTGACCCTTCTCAAACAGTAACATCTTTTCCACGACCACCAGATGTGTCTTTCCACATGTTTATTTAAGAAATGAGAAGCAACTCATTGCACCAGTTGGGGTTAAATAACTTGTTGCCAGCTGAAAGAGAATCAACCATGCAGTAACTATCCAATAGGAGGCTCCTACCTATTTGCTTAGTTGGCGACTTTTTTGGGGGGCAGGAGACCTCCAGTTACATCAGTTTACATATAATGTTATAATAACAGAAGCAAAAACATCTTTATAAAAGTTAGCCAATCCTTACTGATGCTGAACGCTCACCTCTGCCCTGATGAGGGTTGATCTTTAAAGAAAATGACAATTTCCTTTGATGAATCACTCTTATAAGACAAACAGCTGGGGCCAGGAGATTCTGGTTTCTGCTGCAGATTCCTGGGAAAAAATAAAACAAACACACTTGGTAAAATTGTGATTAATTAGCATAAGGCATAATAAAAAATGGCATTTTGTTTTATGCCACAGACTGTTAGAACACAGATCCCAACAATCACGTTGTGACTTGCAAATATTTAAGTATTTCAGTATATATTTGACCCATTTTGCTTTTATGTTTGTGATATTTTGTTGGTATAATTTTCAGCGAACTATTTAAGAATCCTATTCTTAGGTTTTGAGAGGAAAAGTAAATAAATCCTAACTAAAAGCTTACGTCAGTGTAGCAGGAGAGGGTTCGTTTGAATTGTTCCGCCCACATGAACCACAGCTTGGGTCAGAGGAGTCTGGCTTCTGGTGATGAATCCTGAAAATAAATACACATTTTACAAGATTAACACAAGCCACAATGAAGAAATAACATAGTATTGTTGCACGCTGCAGCATGTTTGTCCTGAAATGGGCCACTGGGGTAACAGCTCAGTTAAAGATCACAGATGTCCATCTTCCACCTTCCTGACAATCCCAACGCTCTAAAATAATTGTAGTTTTATTATTTTAGACTAAATTTTCAGTCACTTCCTGAAAAATCCATGGAAAACTTGCCATTTATTACAATCTTTAGTTTGGATTTGTGAAGAAAAAAAAACGGTTTCAAAATATCTGATAAGTGCTATTATGTATAAGAACCACATTTACTTTAAAGCATGTTACTTTTCAAAAGTAACTCAATCCTCCTGCAGATGACAGCTTACATGCTTTAGAAGAGAAGAGTTGTCCTTTAATGTCATCAGGAGGTTTTCTTGTCTTCTCACTATTACAGGGGTCAGGTGTGTTTAGTGTCTCAAGTTATTTCCTGAAATAAATTAAAGCAAAACAAGTTAGATCAAACTCACATAAACAGATGACTAAATAATAATACCTGCGATCCTTTAATGTCTTCATGTCAGGTTTAAATGACGGCTCGTATTATCTGCATGTTTAGAATCAGGAAAGGTTTTTTTAGAAGCAGTTACACATGTAATAGTTCAACAGTTGTTAGCCCTGATCATACAGCATGCTCACGCTGTCACAATGTGATGGTTTCAGAAATGACTAAAGAACACATGCTACTCTTCTAAAGAATCACATCCACCTACTGAGAAAGTTATTTTAGGACAGACGCTTCCTCTTTCTTTCCTCCACTTCCTCGGTTCCTCAGCACGCACTGCGTCTCTCGCAGGTTTTTACTGAAGCATGAAGCCTTCTCCCTTTCTCCACCAAAACTATCCATGATCATATTATTTTGATCTCTGGCTAATAGTTTACACTATTAACTGAAAACACTATTTCCCTTACTGTGACATCATGTGTGATCATGCTTTGTTGTGATTTTTTTTGTTATTGTTGAAAAAACCCGCATTCCAACTTAATTGTTCTTTTCTTCTGGTTAACAATAGGCTACTTGATGATATGTCTGCTGCTGTACAACATTATAGGAACTTTATAACAAACTCTCTACATCAGAACCACCTCAGGCATATCTGCGTAGCATACATAGCTATCAGCTGACTGCATTTACATTTGCATAATTTTGAGAAACGACGTAAAAATAAAACTTTACGTACCTCTGCTGAGTTTAAAACTTTCCTTTTAAGTAAAAACAGTAGCCAGTAATGTAGAGAACGCCTCTGATAAAAGTTATTTAAACGTCTAAAGAGTTCTCCTTACCTCTGAGCTGGCACACACAATAACTTTAAAAATGAAACTAACTATGTGTGACGTCAGAAAACACGCACATGTCTTATGAAATAGCTTACGCAATAGAATCAAAGAGGGGGAAACGGGAAAAAAAAGTTAAGATATGACATATTATTAAATCAAATTTTACTCAAAAAAGTAACAATTAACTCCTCAAATTTCTCTTTATCATCCTAAAGTGATAGTTTCTGACATTTCTGTGGTTTGTTGTTGGAAAGTAAATTAAACAACCTCAGTTTGAAGAAAAGAGATTAGTACTTATGAACAGACAGTCCCAAAAGGACCAGTGGTTCAAGCCTGTACGGCTGTGAGATCTGGTCCTGCAGGGCCACTAATTCAGTCTACACAAACACATCAAACACATCTAATTCAGTGGTGGAATCACGTGTTCAGCAGGTCATCAAGCTCTGCTGAAGTTTATTAATCACTGACTAATTAAAATCAGGTGTTGGAGATGAGAAACAACTAAAATATGCTGGATAGTAGCACTCAAGGACCAGGATGGGCTCCCCTGCTACAAGGTTAAGATTATTTGTTTGTTTGTTTGTTTTCTGCAGCTTTATTCATTTGGGACAACAAAGATTATGATTTAATGTAAGATAGCAATGTTTCAAGTTTTATTCTACACTTTTTTGTGTTTTTGACCATTGTAGTATATCAGTAGTTGGATTAGACACTTTATTTTAAAGCTATGAGTTGGGGCAGCAAGGCGAAGTATCTTGTCAAAGCACACAACAACAGATTTATTAAGAATGATTTTAATTAACAGAGGAGGCTGGTGACATGACTTAAATGATGAAGGTAATGTTTACAACTGGACCGAAAACTTTTGATAAAATATCCTTTGAATAAATGTTTGAGTTGATTCAGTATAAACCCAACTAAACTGGGACGAACAGCTAAAGCTATGGGAGGTTTGCTGCTGCTCTCTAGTGGATGTTAAGTGAAATTACATAAAAGATAAGAGTAAAAACAATAAACATACATGCACTGTCTTTAAGTTAGTAAGTTCCAGTGGCTTCAGAGAAAAGGTCACAAGCTTTTTGTTTTGCTTTTTTTTCAGGGGCTAGTTTGTATTAATGAAGCTCTAAAAATAGTATTTTTAGCTTGAATTGAAAAAACTCCTCAGGCCCGTGTAGCCAAAATGTTCACGCTCTTTGTTTATTGCTGTGTATGATGATCGTCTACATATTTTGCATTTAGATTTTTAGGTTTTTGTATAAAAAAGTGCCCTCTAGTGGACGTTCTTGAACTTTCTGAGAATAGAATAGAATAGAGTAGAACTAAACATCCCTTACTGTCCCTCAGTGGGGAAGTTTTGGTGTCACAGCAACAATTACATCCTTTGTTAAGACTGAGGTTTGATCTCTTATATATACAGTCTTTGGGTTTGATGCATACCACACAGACAGCTGCAGGACCATGTTCCTGCAGGCCTCCTAAGATCAGCCCCTGTGGGCCAGTCGCAGTCAGAGCTTGTAGAGGAGGGGGCTCAGCACAACACACACCCCTGTGGGGAGCCCATGCTGAGTGTGTGAGTGGAGGTGAGGTGGATGGCCAAGTTTGACTGTTTGGGCCTGGTTTTTGAGGAAGTCCTTTAACCAGAGGGGTGGTGATGGTCAGAGATCAGTCAGTGTGCTTTGATGGCTGTGTGATGGCGAGCATCCTTAACCCTTTGGTGCATAGAGGTCACTACAGTGGACAGCTACTAAAACGTGTGTTTCTCTTTAATGCATTTGTTTCTATGGTTTTAATGCATATTAGCCTCTAGAGTGCTCTCTGCTGCCATACTCTATTGAGGTCAATTCAGTGTTCAGTTGGTATAACTGCAAGTAAATTTCCTCTAAATCCAAGATAGCCAACAAACAGCCACCACTGCTGGCATATCCGGTCAGTCCTTCTATGCTGTAAGAGCCCCACTGGTAAAAAAAAAATATGATGACATGCAGGAACATCTAGGGAAAGATATTATCTGTCTGGAATATGAAATTTTTTTGTCTAATATAAATAAAACTACGATTAACCATGTGTCCACTGAAGTGGACATCATGCATTGCCCAGTATATTTTTTTAACAAAAGTCATAAATTGCTTCACTGTTTCTTGGGACTGTTTTGGTTATAAGTAAGTGTATAATTGTTACATTTATAAGCTATTCATTTAAAATATACATTTTGTGCAGATTAGCTGTAGATTGAGTTACTATAATAATTATTTTATCATATTTTGTAGACTTCAAATGCAGCAAAGAATAAGGCCGCTTACAGAATAGTTCAGGAAATGCCATCCAGCTCCGATGATGATGAGTTCAGTGATGATGAGTGGCTGCCAGAGAAGAACAGAGTGAGAATGAGTTCTCAATCGACTCATCTGGTTAAATAAAAATAAAATAAATAAATAAATCTAGGAAGTGATGATGATGATGGTCGTAATAATGATGATGATCGTGATGATGATGATGGCAATGATGATGGCAATGATGATGATGACGATGATGATCATGATAATGATGGTGTGTAAGATTCACGGTTATGAGTGTTTTTGTTTATTTATTCAGACCTAAACATTGCACCTATACAGTGTTGAAAATTCCAAAAAATTGTTGAAATGTTTTTCCAAGCATAAAAAAAAACAAGTGTTTGTATATTTACAATAGAACACAAGGTAATTCATTTTTACAGTAAGTTCACATTGTTTTATGTTGAGTGCTCAGGTGCATGTAGTCCACTGGAGTGGACGTGTCTGTAACTTTGTGAAAAAAAACATATTTTTGAAAAAAAAGTTGAACATTATTTTTCATGTCCTCAGAAGGCTAAAAACACTTCAGAAAAAAATCTTGACCGAGGCTTTCATAATGCATGCATCATAGGGTTAAAGTGAAAAATAAATTATTTACTGTCTGACAATAATTTCACCAGTTTAAACTCTGTTTCTGTCCAATTTAGAGCTTTAAAATCGATCTCTATTACAAGATTTATTTTCTGTACTATGTAAAAATATAATGAAGTTTTTCTGTGACAGCCTGATCATCAAGTAGCTGACACACAACTACGTTATTACTTCTGAATTGCATTTAAAGCAGTTATTTAGCCTGACTTTGCAACACATTTTGGACCTGACAGTTTTAATTTGTTTCTTTGTAAGCACTTTGAGAGGACTTGATCTGTGAATTGGTGCTTTATAAATTTTCTCTGGATTGAAATGAATTATTGTGAGAAGATCTAAATCTAGAGAAAGAAAGCTGAGTCACTGATGTGGTTAAAGTTTTATCTAAGTACAAGACACATGTGGCTCATCTTCATCTGGAAATAAATTCAAGAGTTCCACACATTTACATAATCTCCATCTAAACACTCTTCTGATTGATTTTCTCAAACTGTTTAACAGGTTTTTTTGCTGTTTTTGTTTAAGATGCAGCATAAAACTAAACAACAAAGAAAATGTATCTGAATAGTAAAAATATTTTTTCTTAAAGGAAAAGTTCGCTTTTTTAGACATTAAGTTTTATGTCTTCCTTCACCCACCCAGTGCTCTGTAAACTTTGACCCATTTCACACACACACCCCTGCTCAGAGATTTTCAGGGGAGAAGTGATTCATAAAGGTAGTTCTGGCTAGTTTCGGGGGCGCTTTATCTGCGCCGTTTAGCCTCACAAAAGGATTAGCCTCTGAAAGCATGGCTAATTTGCATCTCACAAACAAAGAGAAAAAAATTACAACGTCACATTACAACGGGACTATTTTTTGTCATTCGTATCCCTGCGCCGCCCACCGCAGCTATAGAACGGGCTCGTGTCTGGCTGCTAATCCTAGCTGTATGAGTGAAACAACAACTTCTAAAGTCACTTAAAAGTAGTTTTTCTTAAATATATCGAGCCATGGTGCGTACCTGCAGGTTCCCGGGTTGTAACAATAAGGATGTTACAGGATCACCTTTTCGGTTTGACACTTTTCCTGCTAAGGACGTTTCTCTAAGGCATCAGTGGCTTTTAGCAATCGGCTACTCCAAGGATACTTGGCTGGAACGAGTCAAAACCTTTCCTTTGTGCAGTGCACACTTCAAAGAGGATGATTACATCAGGAAAAAGTTGGGGAAAAGTGAAAGACTGTTTTTGAAGAGTTCGGCCGTACCAGAAATCTGGGTAAGTTTTGTTTTTAAAAAATAATTTATTTCGCTATGTCCGCCGTATTCATGCAATCATCTTCGCATTTTAGCGCATTATTTATGCAATCATCTTTACACCGATGGTTGATCATAGACTGCAGTAGCTTTGTCAACAATCTGTGTTGATGTGTGTGTTTTGTGTAGCAAATGCAGTTCTTCATCCGTGTACTCTGGCTCATAAAGATATCCTAGTAGTAAAATAAGTTTCTTCTTCATCTGATATAGTGTTAAAATGAAATTCGTCATCAGATGAGACGGAGTCTGACATGTTTTCGGCATTCGGCAGTGAAACATCTGACATACAAAGCGCTGTTTAATATCCGCGGTGAGCGGCGCAGGGATACGAATGACAAAAACTAGTCCCGTTGTAATGTGACGTTGTAAATTTTTTCTCTTTGTTTGTGAGATGTAAATTAGCCATGCTTTCAGAGGCTAATCCTTTTGTGAGGCTAAACGGCGCAGATAAAGCGCCCCCGAAACTAGCCAGAACTACCTTTCTGAATCACTTCTCCCCTGAAAATCTCTGAGCAGGGGTGTGTGTGTGAAATGGGTCAAAGTTTACAGAGCACTGGGTGGGTGAAGGAACACATAAAACTTAATGTCTAAAAAAGCGAACTTTTCCTTTAAGAAAAGCAAAATGTAATAGAGGAAAATATCACTTGATCCACATTCAGTCAGTAGAAGGTTACATTCCATGTTGCTAATGAATCAACTTGTCCTTTTCAAATCAAATTAAAAGTGTTTTCATTGCAGATGGCTTACAAAGCTAACATGTTAATATTTACATAAATAAAATAGAAAATAGATTTTTCTTCCATAAATGTACTAACATTCTTTACAATAGCTTCTTTTCATCCTAAAATTTTATTTCAGTATTTTATTCAGTCAAAAAGTGTGGCTGGTATATAGTGATACATAAATACCTAAGAAATAATAAAAAGATTAATGATTTTATTGATTAATTTTTTAATTTGTTGAGCTAAATAGAATCATTTAGATTAAAACGAGAACATAAACTATAATTTCTCAATGATTGGTGAAAACAGGAGGATGGTTGCAAAAGCACATTACATCTTTATTTAATTGTGGTTTTCTTTTTGGTGCTTTTACTTTATTGTAAAAGGACTGCTGGACTTATTTTATATCTGAAGTTTTCATTATTATTCAAGAAGCTTTTTCAGTTTGTCATTAGACGAGTAAAAACTTCAAGAGTGGGACAGCAAGTCCCGTCCCTTAACAACAGTAAAACGTATGATACAAAGTGTTCAGGAAGGCTGAGAGTTTATATTGTACTTTTCTTTTTTCCTCTTAGCAAGTTCTAAATAAAATGAATGTGGAGAAAGTGAATATCCCATGGGAGCCATTACTGTGGTCTGCCAACCATCTTGATGATGAAGTGCTACCTCCTCCTTTGGTCGTGCTTTTATACCAGCAGGATGTCTGGTGACTGACGTGTTGGCGTTGCCTTTGTTCTTCAGCACCAGCCTTCCTGAACATCTGCCTTCAGGTAGTTTAACCCCTTCAGTTGTGATCAAATATTCACATGAATTTATCTGTTTCAGAAATGGTTTTCTCTTTATTCAGTTTAATATTATAAACTGCATGTGTACAAAGCTTCACAAACTCTTGGCTGAATCAAACATACCTTTAAAAAACATGCAAATCAACTCATGATGCATTTTTTAACTAAAGGTACTGAATGAAATGACCATTGAAAAGTTAATAGACCTGATAAAAGACAACAGAGGGAATTATTTTAAATTTAGATACTTTTTTCCTTGAAAGACAGCATTCACTTTGTTACGTTGTCTACTCTTCTATAAAGCACTTTGTTCATCTTTCAAGCTACTATAGAGCAGACTAACGGAACTAAAACGGCTATCAACAAAATGGGAATAATCCCAAGGCTACTGCCAATCAACTATTTAATCTGAAACCGTTTGTCAAGATCGCATGAGGAGATCTTTCATCTGGTGATTGGCTGCAGCTGGCAGAGCGCTCAGGGAGGGTGATTAGGCCCGGAGAGGAGCTGTCCGAGGCCCAGGCCGCTGACAGAGGGATGATCAGGGTTCCTGGAGCTTGGCATCCGTAACAATGTCACTATTTGATGTCATCTGTCCAGGTTCTTGTTGTGAAGACAAAGAATCAAATTATAAAATATCTATGGTGACATTTGTTTCAACAAGCTCTTCTGTCTACAGGTGAAACTCAAAAAAATTATAATATCGTGCAAAATCCATATATGTCAGCAGGGGCGTCACTAGGTTTTAAGGACAGGGGGGGCTTAGCTAAATCACTTGAATTGAAGTAATATTAAAATAGAACCCTCAAAAATATGCGAGTCAGGCTAATTTGACT